>PKMM01028511.1:0-95403 GCA_002933915.1 Eutrema heterophyllum | reverse complement strand
TTAAATATTATTTTATAAAAATATTTTAAATGGATAAAAACACGAGTATTTAAGTTCTCTTCAAAGATATTATTGTCAGTTTTTTTTTTGTCGACTATCTTATACTTTCTCTTTTAAACTTAGTAGTTGTATATTAGTTTTCGCAACTCTTTGAAGTTTTATAGATTGACATTAGATTTCTACTATAGTTTTTTTAAAATAAAAGTATTATATTTAATTAATATTTTACACTAAAAATATATAATAAAAAAAATTATGAATGAAAAAGTTTTTGATCGGATAATATTTTTCTAGTTTCTCTCATGACTTTTATTATAGTATAAATAAATAAAAACGAGAGAAATGAATGAACAAGACATTATAAGTAGCTCCTCTCCCCACCTCTTTCATTTAGTTTTGTGCCAACTTCTTCTAAAGCCAAACTTATATCTTCCTTCTGTTGCTATATAGTACTACAAGAAAAATAGAAATAGATATGGATGTCCATGATTTATCTGAAGAAGCTAAAAGAGGACAACACACGTCTGAGGAATCATCTGAGGATCTTTGCGTCGATTCGCGAGGTCGACCATGTAGGCCAAGCAAACATGGTGGTACAAGAGCTGCTCTCTTTGTTTTAGGTCTCTCTCTCTCTCTCGTTAACATTAACTATATTAGTTCTCTATATCGACTAGAGCATGTCACATATGGTCGGTCCGTTTAAGCATTTTCCAACCTTATGTTATGTTAAAATTTGTTGGGTTTTGTATAGGCCTACAAGCCTTTGAGATGATGGCGATTGCGGCTGTTGGGAACAACTTGATCACATACGTGTTCAATGAGATGCATTTCCCTTTGTCGAAATCCGCGAACCTCGTGACTAACTTTATAGGAACGGTGTTTCTTCTCTCGCTTCTTGGTGGCTTCCTCTCTGATTCATACCTTGGAAGCTTTCGCACCATGCTCGTTTTCGGCGTCATAGAAATCTCCGTATGTTCTCTTCTCTCCCTCTCTAGCTCTCTTCGCCTTTTCTCATTTCTGTTTAAGATGCTCTTGAATATACTACATCTTTTTTCATCTCTAACTAGCAACTTGTGATTAAAAACGTGCTATTAAAAGTATTTTTAGACAAAAGTCCAAAACTTTAACGTAAAGTTCTAATTAAAGGGAATGAACTAAATTTTTCTTGTTGAAACTTTCGGTTCTTTGGAAAAGCAAATGAGCTTATATAATATGTTAATATTCTATCAATGTCACACAATAGTGACGTCAAAAAAAATGTCACACAAAAGTCTAGTAACAAAATTTACGGCTTTAATACATCATGTAAACTCAGTAAAGATTATTGAACAGTTTAAAAGCGTCTTCTGATTCCAGTATATACACAATATATATGTAAGTTTCTAAGCACTGAAAAATTTAGGAAATGTTTTGGCTGACAAAAAAAAACATGTAAATTGATTGAATCAGGGGTTCATATTATTGTCAGTCCAAGCTCATCTTCCACAGCTAAGACCACCAGAATGCAACATGAAGAGCACCACAACACATTGCTTAGAGGCAAATGGTTATAAGGCGGTTACTCTCTACGCAGCACTCTGTTTGGTGGCCTTAGGGAGCGGCTGTCTCAAACCGAACATCATTTCTCACGGTGCGGACCAGTTTCAAATGAAGGACTTGAGGAAGCTATCGAGTTTCTTCAATGCGGCTTATTTCGCCTTCTCAATGGGTCAACTTATTGCACTCACACTCTTGGTTTGGGTGCAAACGCATTCTGGCATGGACATCGGTTTTGGTGTCTCGGCGGCTGTTATGGCCGCCGGGATGATCAGTCTTGCTGCTGGGACTAACTTCTATAGGAATAAACCGCCTCGTGGTAGCATCTTCACACCAATTACTCAGGTAAATCCAGAATCGATTGTTTGTTTGCGTCTTCAAATGAACTTGTAACATTTACCTTTTTAAACAATTTTTTTTTTGTTAATTGCAAATGCCAAAACGTTAAAATGCAGATTTTCTAAGTTTGTTTTTACACTTAATACAAAAATATTATAAAAATAAAAAAAATCTCAAATGTAAATTGTTTTGTTCTTCAACATATAAACCCAAACATGCCCCTTTGATACATTTTGAGGCATTATAAAGAGTTTGATCTTGAATTTTCTGGTATTCTTCGATCGATCAGGTCTTCGTAGCCGCGATCACTAAGCGAAAACAAATTTGCCCTTCAAATCCGAACATGCTTCATCAACCTTCAACGGATCTCGTTCGTGTCAAACCTCTCCTCCATACTAATAAGTTCAGGTGATTTGTCATTAACCTCTTTACAATAAACGCCAAATTAACTAACTTACTAACTAACCGCCAAAAACCTGCAGGTTTCTTGACAAGGCTTGCATCAAGACGCAAGGCAAAGCAATGGAGAGTCCATGGAGACTCTGCACAATCGAACAAGTCCATCAAGTCAAGATTCTGTTATCAGTAATACCGATATTCGCGTGCACAATCATCTTCAACACCATCTTAGCTCAGCTCCAAACTTTCTCTGTTCAGCAAGGAAGCTCCATGAATACACACATCACAAAAACATTCCAAATCCCACCAGCTTCTCTTCAAGCTATCCCTTACATCATTCTCATCTTCTTCGTTCCTCTCTACGAAACGTTCTTCGTCCCAATCGCTAGAAAACTCACGGGAAACGATTCGGGAATTGCACCTCTTCAGAGAATTGGCACAGGACTCTTCCTAGCAACTTTCTCGATGGTTGCAGCCGCTTTAGTGGAAAAGAAGAGACGCGAATCGTTCTTGGAACAGAATGTAACGCTCTCGATCTTCTGGATCGCGCCGCAGTTTCTGATATTCGGTTTATCAGAGATGTTTACAGCCGTTGGATTAGTGGAGTTTTTTTACAAACAATCTTCACAGAGTATGCAATCTTTTTTCACTGCAATGACTTACTGTTCCTACTCTTTCGGGTTCTATCTCAGCTCTGTTCTTGTCTCGACCGTGAACAGAGTTACATCTAGTAATGTGTCCGGGACAAGAGAAGGTTGGTTAGGCGATAACGACTTAAACAAAGATAGATTAGATCTCTTTTACTGGCTCTTAGCTTCATTGAGTTTCATCAACTTCTTTAATTATCTTTTCTGGTCAAGATGGTATTCGTTTGATCCATCCGCGACACATCATAGCGCCGAAGTCAATAGCTTGGAGGATTTAGAGGATGGCGAAAATAAGAATTCCATGACGGAGAAGCCAAGAATTTGACTAAGTATGTGTTAGATCATCTTGTTGGATGTTTCCTTTAGGAGGTATAATAGAAAGAATCTTTTTGAAGAGTTAGATCCTTTATGCTTAGTAATCCGGTTGTAATCATATGTTTTGGAAGTGGTGGGGTTGAGTTTTTTCGTGTTTTTAATTTTATTTTTGGGGTTTGTAATGATGATAAGTTAGTTTAAAAGGTTTAGAAGAACTTGTTATTTTGAATGAATAATGTATATTAAGCTAATTGGTTTTGTGATGTGAGTCGATTTTGAGGTAATCATAACAATAGTATCACCGTTTTCAACTTTGTACAAGGTTATAAGATTTGAGGTAAAGATGGAGAACACCAACTGCTATAACTGCTTAAAGCAACGTTTTTGTTTGGCGATTGCTGCGTTTAACAGCGACCGCAAACACAAACAGGTTTTGACTTTTGAGCCATATGATGATTCCATAGACTTATAACACATCTTTGAAGTTGAAGAGAGATATGGTCAATACCCAATAGATATTGACATCATCAGGTAAAATATATAGTGAGGTAAGCATCATTAGCTGTAACCTTCGGGCAGACAGAGAAGGTCCACACAACACACTGCTCCATTGCTGCAGCAATCTCAATGAAAAAATAGTGTCTTCACCACTACATCATAAGAAAATATTTGAGTTTTGTGTTTTGAGCATCATCATTGACTTTGAAAAAGAGAAAAAAAATACTATATATAATCCATATGGTCATTAACTCTTAATTGAACAATACATACCTAAAAGGGTTGCTTAAGGTTGTTAGATGTTCTTGCAGCTCGGTCCAAGAATGTTTTCAACCTCTACGAGATGAACCAACCCAGTTTGATAGAGACCTATGTATTAGTTTCACTTGGAAATGCAAACAGAGCTTTTACAAAACTTATTAGGTTTGAAAAAGACAACTTCAGATATGTCTGGATCAGTCTCTAAAGGATATAGTGAAACTTGAGAAAAGAATTGTTATACAATTTCATGTAACTCTACAATAGTATTTACAAGCATTAACCTCAGGTTACACCTCTTATAGTCAATACCACATTCACGCCTAGTTTTGGGTATCTGTTCAAGAACTTGTGTCATGTGTTGTGGAAGCAACACACTAAGTGCCTGAAATGCTGCAAAAAAAAAAAGAAAGAAAAAAGAAAGCAAAAACGGAGTTTTATGAGTTTTTTTTTTCATTTGTTTTGTAATATCTGCTATGTGCAGATAGTTAGTTGAGACATGCACATGGCATGACAAGACAGACAGATTGAGAGATAGAGAGAGAGAGAGAGAGAGAGAGAGAGATAGAGAGAAGCAAACCATCAACGCCATTGCCGTTCTGCAACTACATTCTTGTTTTCATTTTATATAAATAACATCTCATGAACTTTCAAAACTTGTTTCTTAATCTGACAGCTCTCATATCCCAGAAATTCAATCCCTTTCGGTGCCGCACATGCGCTTATAGAGGTATGTCCATGATTCTCAAGCATCGATCTTCAGAGTCTAGTTTGTTGAAATTATCAATTTTGAATGCAAATGGTGCCTAAGAAACTGTGCAAAATTTGATCTGACCTTTGAGTTCCTAGAGGTACAGCTTTGGTCCATAACGTTCTTGACTTGGACAAATCTCCTGCAAATTGATTATATTAGAAATGGCAATTTGTATGTATATATGTAACTTATGAAATGTTAAAGAGGGTTTAAGTTGGATCTTTCTAGCATCCTCATGAGCATATATAACATATGTTATACACAAATGTCATGATCATATTGGCATGTAATGTAAATGATCAATTGACATGATGTTCTGCAGAGTTAGGACCAAAGAGGTGCAGAAGAGATGAGGGCCAAAGCTGCTTCAGGGAAAGCCATAATAGTGCTGTGCCTTGCCAGCTTTCTTGCAGGCTCACTGTTCATGAGTCGAACTTTAAGTCGCTCTTACGTGTTTGAAGAAGAGGATCAACATCTCGCAAGTCATTTGTCCAAACATTTAGAGATTCAAAAGGACTGCGATGAACATAAACGCGTAACAGCCCTTCTCTGCATCTCCCTACTAAAAACTTTCATATAATTAACACCTGCTCATACACTAATCACAACTGTTTTGTTTCTCTTTTATTGATCAGAAATTGATAGAAAGCAAATCCAGAGACATAATAGGAGAAGTATCGAAAACCCACCAAGCAGTAAAGTAATAAAGTCTTACTCTTTCTTGTTTTTTTTATAACATGATTGAGACAGGAGGAGGTAAACACTAAAAGTCTTTATGAAATGTGTGTAGAGCATTGGAGAGAACAATGTCAACATTGGAGCTGGAGTTAGCAGCAGGACGTACCAGCCAGAGAAGCAGTGAGTTCTGGAGCGAACCGAGTGCGAAAAACCAGAGTCTGCAGAAAGTGTTTGCAGTGATAGGCATCAACACAGCTTTCAGCAGCAGGAAAAGACGAGACTCGGTGAGGCAGACATGGATGCCAACAGGAGAAAAGCTTAAGAAAATCGAGAAAGATAAAGGGATTGTTGTAAGGTTGTGAAGTAAGCCACAAGTATCAAGAAAAAAATACTCAATTCACTAACTTTAAAATAACCAAATTAGTCAGTCATATAAAGTTTGGATCTTTTGTTTTGTCAGGTTTGTGATAGGACACAGTGCAACACCAGGAGGAGTATTAGACAAAGCAATTGATGAGGAAGATTCGGAGCATAAAGATTTCTTGAGGCTGAAACACATTGAAGGATATCACCAGCTCTCGACCAAGACAAGACTCTACTTCTCAACAGCAACTGCGATGTGGGACGCAGAGTTCTATGTGAAGGTAGACGATGATGTTCATGTCAATCTAGGGATGCTTGTTACAACACTTGCCAGATATCAATCAAGACCGAGGATTTACATTGGTTGCATGAAGTCTGGTCCTGTTCTTTCACAAAAGTAAGCGAAACTACTCTTATTTATAACATATCCAAAAAAAAAATTAAAATCTTTGGGATACTTCAGAAAATAGACCATATTTTATACCAACATTAACAAAATAATCTATATTAAAAAAAAAAAAAAATTAACAACATAGTTTAAAATTTAACCATAAAAACTTAATCCTAAACTCTAAGAGAGTGTATTCAATCTAGCAGTTGGACTGAATTTTAGGAGAATTTTAATGATTTGAAGATGTTTTGATGAAGTTTTTTAGTTAAAAAAATAAAAATTAAATCTCATGAGATTTCATAAAAATTTTAAAAATGAATTCATAACAACTTACATAATTCACTCAAAACATCTGAAAACTTATTAAAACTCAAATATTTTCAAATTTTACTAAATATTAGATTGAATACACCTCTAATTCCGTAAAATTAGATTCGAAACCCTAAAAACTCAAAACCCGAAAATTGTGATTTCTTAGTTTTTTTTTTGTTTTGCTAAAAAAGTGTACTTCTTTACTTTTGATTAGCCTTTTTTTTTTATAATTTAGTTTCTTTTTTCTTAAATCTTTTTTTGTCTGTTCTTCTTTGGAGGGCAGACCCTCCGAACCCGGATCGAACCCGTGAGTCCGTGACCTCTAGGATCCTTACGTTTGTCTCTTACTGATCCCTTTAAAAAAAATGTGTAAAAATCAGGGGAGTGAAGTATCACGAGCCAGAGTTTTGGAAATTCGGAGAAGAAGGGAACAAGTACTTCAGGCATGCGACAGGGCAGATTTACGCAATCTCTAAAGACTTAGCCGCGTATATCTCCACTAACCAGTGAGTAATTAATAATAATAATAATCAGAGTATTAATTTAGTTTCAAAATTCATGTTGTCTTGAGCTATAAGTTTTGGAATCATACGCGCAGGGGAATATTGCACCGGTACGCGAACGAGGATGTGTCGTTAGGAGCGTGGCTGCTAGGTTTAGAGGTGGAGCATGTGGACGAGAGGTCCATGTGTTGCGGGACTCCACCGGATTGTCAGTGGAAAGCTCAGGCCGGGAACGTTTGTGCTGCGTCGTTCGATTGGTCTTGCAGTGGGATTTGTAAGTCCGTTGATCGGATGACACGTGTGCACCGAGCTTGTGCTGAAGGAGACACACCTCTCTCTAATTTTCGCTTCTTCTTCTGAGTTTTAAATTTAAAGTTTTGCTTATTAGTTTTGGTAGCGTTTTGTGGAATGAATAAGGAAAGGTTACAGTAATAAAAGATAATTTGACTTTTTTTGGGTGTGGAAAATTGGTTATGTTTTTTTTTTTTTGGGACCCTTGATTGTTAAGTCATGGATTTTTTTTTTTTAGCAAGAAAGGATATAGTAATTTTGAATCGGTAGAATTTCCAACTTTCCATAACAGCTGAAAGAAACGGTTGAGATTAGATACTACGGATCAGCTGAATGAAATCCTTTCATATTTATAATCAAGTATTAAAGATAATAACGCTGGAATTATGGGATAATTGACTTGATTTAGGAAGATTGAGCTTATATCAAGTAAAAACAAAATTATCTTTATCATGCTTAACCCAAGTTGAGATTAATCAATATTTATTCACATTAATTTAGTATAATCTAAAATTTAGCTAAAGATTATTATAATAATATATTTTTAGGAGTCACGATCGGGATAGGACTTACATAACATAGCAGCTACGGCTACTTTATTAATTTATTAAAGTAAAAAAAGGAATCAAACGAAGAAGGGAAAAAATGGGGAAAAAACAAAAAAAAAACAAATAAAGGCGTGAAGAAAAAGAAAGGAAATCAAAACCGCCTCGTATTCGGAATCAGTGGGACCCGCCTACCCCCAGAAAAATTGTGAGTAGAATAAAGCATCTTCTCCTACAGAAGCGGTCAAGCTTTTGGTCAATACCCCAAAAACCCTAATCCTAATTTTTGAGAGGGAAAATCTCTCCGCCAAAAAAAACCCTTCTTCTTCTTCTTCCCCCCCTCCTCCGTCTCTCTCTCTCCCTCCCTCCAAATCTGTATCTATCTCGAATCTTCTCTCTCTCTCTTGAGTTTTTTTCCTAGTTCTAGTTTCTAGTTTGGCTTTAGAGTTCAGTGTCGGAAAGTCGCTTGTTACGGTCATGGCGGTGATGGACGGCGGTCGGAAGGCCAAGAGAGCGAGGCGTAGCAACAGAATCTCCGCCGATCTCTACGATTTCTTCACTTTCCCGGCGGAAGAGATGTGCGCGTCCACCTTGGCCCCGTTCCGCGACGGAGTGAGATCCTTCCTCTCGAGCCACGCGCGTGTCACTTTCCCTACCTCGACGCTCTTCTCGAGCCTGATGACGTGGCAGATCCTTCTCAGACATGGAGATTCGACGGACGGTTCAGATCTCTCAACTAGACTCGTCTCCCTCGACGTTGTGGAGGAGGATGTAACCAGATCCTCTAGATCCGTTTACTGTGACCACTGCCGAGTCGTTGGTGAGTCCACGTCCTTCTAGATTCCCCTAGGTTTTAAATTTTAAACATCGCGCATGCATAGATTGAAAGCAGAGACTAAGAAAAATCCTTTTTTTGTTGTTGTGTTTTTAAAAGGCTGGAGTAGCCATCCAGTGTGTAGAAAGAGGTACCACTTCATCATAAGGTCTGGAGGAGACAGTAAGAGCCTCAACATTGGGCTGCAAAAGGCTTGCTCGAGGTGTGGTAATACTCAGAACTTGTCCGAAGGCAGCAATTGCAAGTGGTGCAGCTTGGCTCTTGACACCGAGGACTGGGTTTACTCTCAGCTAGAGGACAACACTCACCTCCTTCACGGCGTTATCCACTCCAACGGCTTTGCCCATCTCTTGTCTCTCAACGGTAGAGAAGGTGGCTCTGGTTTTTTGACTGGTCGTGCCATTATGGACTTTTGGGACAGGCTTTGTTCCTCCCTTGCTGTTCGGAAGGCGAGTGTGATGGATGTGTCAAGGAAGTATGGGATGGATTACCGGTTGCTTCATGGGATGACTAGAGGTTGTTCGTGGTACAGTGAGTGGGGGTATGAATTCAAATCTGGGAGTTATGCACTGACACGAGAAGTGCACCAGAGTGCTTTGAATACGCTATCTGCGATGCCTCTCTCGGAGTTCTTGTTCCAGGGGAGGAGGCCAAGAACTCAGCTCCACTCCACTATTGGCTTCTACCAATCCCTCTCGTGTTCAGAGCTTGTGACCGTGAGAGACCTCTTTTCCTTTCTGCTACAGCTGATTCGTGAGAACCGATCAAAACCCACAACGAAGCTGTCCGTACTGTGTGCTTGGACTAGGAGTGATGTAGAACGTGTACAGCAAGCCATGGTTAAGATATTGAAAGCTGCAGGTCAACGAGCCAACTGGGTTACAAGGTGGGCTCTCAAAAGGTCTGTTTGCAAAACAGCATCTCCACAGCTGATTGATTACTGTCTGAAGCATTTTGGAGGAGTTTTGGCGGATGATGGATCACGAGTAGTCTGCTTCCGTTGCAATCCTGGTTCAAACGACTTTGAGTACAGGTAATGTTTCTTCTTTTTCTGGTCGGCTCGGTTGGTTTCCAATTTGCATAATCTTAACCTTTGCTTATGAACTTCAGGCTTGAACCTGTCAACAATGTGCACCGCTTATCTAATCAAGACATAAATTTTGCATCAGATCAGCAAATCAAATGCGACTTAAGATATTTGTATGACACTTTATTGCACCCACAAACCATGGCCGAGTTTAGGTCTCAGGCAACAAGAGATAAAATGATTGATGCAGCCACAAAGATACTTGATTGTAAGCATTTCATAAAAGATTACCTGTCTAGCACGGTTAACCCCTTTGCAATCAACCTCTGGTGCAATGTTGAGCTCTCGGATGAGGCCAAAGAATTCCCATCCCCTCCACCTGAACTTTTGGTTTTGCCATTGAACGCTACTGTTTCTGACCTGAAAATAGAAGTTGCTAAGGCTTTTCAGGAAGTGTATGCAATGTTCAAGAGGTTTGAAGTTGAGGAGCTCCTAGGTTATGGCTCTATAGATGACTCCATTACCCTGAAGTTTTTAGTTGGCACAAATGGGGTCATACGGGTTAAAGGGAGATGCTCATCAAAACACGGGCTCCTCCGATACCGCATGGAGAGAGGAGTGGAGAATTGGAAGGTTGATTGCAAGTGTGGTACAAAGGATGATGATGGTGAGAGGATGTTAGCCTGTGATTTGTGTGGCGTGTGGCACCACACTAGATGTGCTGGGATCCAGAACTCTGATGCACTACCTTCCAAGTTCCATTGCTTCAGATGCATTGATTTGTACAGCAAGAGACCAAAGCAATCTGATAACAAGCATGGTTCTAATCAAGTGCCCAAAACTGGCTTTGTTTGTAGAGGTGAGTCAGCTGCTATGGGCAGTGGATCTAATTTATCCTTAACACTTAGTGTAGGCTGACTGTAATTCTGATCTTTCTGTATATAGGTTTATTTCTAGGCACAAAACTGCAAGTGGCTTAATATGTCTACCCGTGGTTGTAACACGTGTACTTGAAGATTTCAATCCTAGACTTTAGTGTTTTGTTATCATGGGTTTGAGACATTTAAGAAGGACAAATGTTTTCAGACGCTAGGAGCATTTTAACTTTCCTTCTTCATTGTTGCACTTTACTCCTAATTCTTAACAACGCCTTGTACATTGTCAGCAGTCTCTTCACATCTTCCACATTCAATTTCTTAACATCTTCCACATTCAGGATCACTTGCCTCTGCCTCCATATGCGGGTTGTCCAAATCTGTTATGAGCACTAAACATCAGACAAGAATCTCAAAGATAGTCTCATGAAGCTTAAAAAAACATAAAGCATACAAGACCAACTACTAAGATTATTTGAACTTTTTCTAAACCAAAAATATTGTGACAAAGTACGCAAATCATTTGAATAATCTCACCACTTATCAAAGAAGCATGTGTTTGCATTCTCGTTCTCGAACCAGATTTCACCTTCTTAACCAGCGCTGCAAAACTTTGTAATTCACTTTAGCTCAGCTGCTACTTGCTCCTCTAAATAATCCTGCTCTTGCACCACGCCTGTTTTTGTCAAAAACAGTTTCCTCAATGGAAAGTGACTTTTCAGTTAGCTCCATAGTAAATGTCTTGGCCGAGCCAAGTTTGTCAAATAATAACCATCCTCGGAGACAATTTTGGCCTTCCTCTGGTATAACTGGATGAACTTGAGATTGGAATGCAAGTGCGGAGGATTTGCCTGCAATTGCTGACCAAACGAATTAGTTTTACATAGCAAGTATTTTAATAATCACTAGAGAGAATCAGCAAAATAGAACAATAAAAAAGACACTGGTATTCTAACAGAAAAAGGTTCTATAATAAAAGCAAGCTTGAGACTTCAAATGGCAACTTGACCTGGAAAGAATTTACACCACGAAAAAATTACAATTACATCTTACTTATTAGATTGGAGAGAGTGTAAAAAGGCACATAGTTGAATTGAGCAGAGAGCTTACCTTGATTGTAACATATACGAGGAGGTAACTGGTAAGAACTATCGAGCATCAGGTTGCTAATGAGTGTGCAACAGCTTGTTATGCAAAGCAGCTTGTCGCGAAGGACTTCGAAGGAATTGATTTTCAGCAGTTCATTCTCTGCGAGCTACAAGAAAAGAGATGTTAGGCGACAACTTAAGAATAAATCTCGCACCTGAATCAATTGCCAACGCTTTCTGTTCAACATCACTAACAAAAAAAAAATGAAAAAAATGAGTATTAGGCTGTTAGCTAGAAATCCAACAACTGACCATCATCATGAAGGTTCTAAGCATTTGCATCATGTCGAAGATCTGCTGGTCCGTCTCGCTCGGTAGAAGGTGGCGAAGTCCTGATATACATAGTTTTTCTTTTCATGACGCATTTCTCCAAACCCTACAACGAGAAGAGAAACTGGACATCACCAGTAAAATTTTTGCTGATGATGAACACAAAAGAGGATATTTCATGTGATGGCAACAAAGAGGAATCAAACTAAGCGCAATAAATAGTTTCATCTGTTATTGGCCCAAAGGGATATCCCCCAAAAGCCGTTTCCATGGCGACAAAGAATTTACGAACCTTCTTGCTGCTAGTATCATGATCAATTGTCTGGAACGAAAACGACGCGAAGAAGCTGGGACTCATCAACAATTGGTTTTATCAGCACAATTACCCAAAAATACAAAGCGATCCGAAACCTATAAATCCGTATCACATAAAACCTTCGCTTTGGATAATTTAAGAATCCCAAATGTCAAAACCCGACGAAGTGTTCGGAATCATACCTCTTGATGGATCGAACAAGATCGATTGAAGCAGCACACTTCATTTTTTTTCCGGAGAAAATCATCCAATTCAACTGATTCATTTTTGCGCCTCTCCATGAGAATTGAAACCCTAATAACACCCCGAGGACCAGAATTCTCTCGACGGCATAATTGAATTGATAAGAAAAAGAAAACAACAATTCAACGGATTCAAAAGAAACTTCTCTTGGAAGGGTTAGTCTCTTTCTCCAATTGGTTTTGCAACAGAAGCAGCCATGCGAAACGGTAAAGAAGAAGAAGAGAGGAATCGTGAAAGATGATGAAGAAGAAGAAGCAATAGCATCGCTGCAACGAGCTTTAACATTCATCCACAAGAGACAGTTTTGTTGAGGAAAGAGTTGAACGGAGTTAAATGCACCGTTGAATGTTAGGTTTCAGTTTACAGACAAACATTGAATGGGCCAAAATATTACTAGGCCCAATAAAGATTAATCATTAATGGGCTGAGTTATCAAATATCTAAACCGGAGAGTCTCTCTTCCGTCTGCAATATCCGAGTGAGGAAAGGTTTAGGGTTCAGAGAAAAATGGAGGGTAATCGTCGGAGTTTGCCTGCCGGTATGGAGGTTCCAGTTGCAGGCGGCGGAAATGTCGTCAAATGGGTCGAGATATCTGTGCCTTCTCCTTCTCCTTCCACTATCGGTACTAATTCAAGTGAGAACAATGGATGTGTTCTGCTTCCTTCGTCAGACGAAGACTATGCTTCTAGCTGTGAAATCGAGGAAACTCCGATCTCTTTCATTTGGAGAATCAACAAGACGAGCCCAAATGTTCTCGAGCTTCTTCAGCTCTCTGCTAAGTCGGGATTTCCAATAACTGGGCTGCGTTTCGTCTTTGCTCACACTCTCTCTCCTTTTGCTTTTGTATTCGCCGGCGAGGTAAGTTTAAATTAAACCGACTTCTGAAATTTGATCCTTTAGTTTATTGCTTTTTTTGTGTGTGTTGAAGTTGAAGCTACGGAATTGAATTGCAGGGTAGTGATAGTGGTCGACTCGTCTTCTTTCTTTACGCCCTCGCGCCGTCTGGTGTTGTCTACGTCCTTAAACTATCAAATACGCCAGCCTATAAGTCTGGCTCAGTCTTCCCGCTTGATCATCTGATTCACTTGGATGTTCGACCTTACTTAAACCAAACTCCTGTTACAAGTGCCGCTGCATCCCCTGGCTTCCTTTTTCTTGGGAGGTCTGATGGTTGTGTCTCTTGCTTCCAACCTTTTGTGTCTCCTCAGAAACCATCAGGTAGATGATTATTCTGCACTAGCTTAGTATCTTATTTTGATGTTTCTTCCGTTCTCTTATCATTTGCCTTGTCTCTGATCAGGTTTCCACCAGGAGCTGCGTGATGATACAGGATTTGGTCGTCTATGGGGCTTTGTAAGGCACGTCTTGTAGTACAGTTATTAGAAAACAATTGTTTTTTCTTTATATACTTGGAAGAAGAAATAAAGCTAATGTAATGAATCTTTTGCCATTGCCGTTCTTTTTCCTTCTCGTGATGTTTATCTAATTAACCACTTCTAATGTGCAATGTAGGGGGACAGTGGTTGCAGCCGTGCAAGATTTATTTATATCAGAAGTTCATGGGAGAAATTTTATATTTGTGCTTCATGCTGATGGGGCATTACGTGTCTGGGATATTTTGACTTATAACAGGGTTTTGTGTCAGAGTATAGCTGCTAAAAACCTTGAGGGTAATATCTGCTAGTTCTATTGGTGGCCGTTAATTGATTTTGTTTGATTATCTTTTACCTCTGTTTTGACTTTTTCATGCTTCTTTCACTAGGGGTTATGTGTCTGAGGTTATGGTTGGGAAAAGCTGACTACGATTCTGGCATCATTCCTATAGCTGTATTGTATAGAAATAGTATGGTAAGCTTTTACAAATTCTTAACGACTGACGGGTTGACTTGAGTGGGACATATGCAGTTAATTTTTTTATTGCATTCTATCTCTAATACCCTTTTCCCAATTTTCGAAGGGTGTCAGCGTGAACGTGATCACTGTATATGGCCTTCATTTTAGTTCTGGGGAGGGGATAGCTTTGTCACTGGATTCTGGATTACAGAATATTCCACTGGAAGGGGTACAGTTTTTGGGCTCATGCTATTCTGTTTTTCTTTTGCTCATAACTATGTTGAATTTGCATCTTCCGTGTATGCCTTTTGTTGTAACTTTGTTAAATTGCATATCCTGATTCCTGACTCTCGCAGGAGGAATTGCGGGATGTAAGATTTACATCCGACCAGATCTGGATTCTAAAGGCCGATGATTTGACATCTCACATGTTGTGCCAGAAATCTAGCACCATGTAAGTTCGAGAAGACTTTTTTCTGCTGATTTGGTTGAGTTACTTTGTACGCCAGTATCCATGTAAAAATTGCATTATACGGATATATTAAGCGGTTCTGCATATACGTGCAAGTCTTATTTTCTCTGGTCCTCTTCATTTTGGAACCTTTACTATTTGGAAACATTAATGTAAAATATAGTAGGTGAATTTCTGTGTTATAATTTCCTTGTGATGGAGTCTTCTTGAAAAAAATGCAGAATTCTAGGTGAAGCCTTTTCCAGAGGTTGCATTTCTGACATTGGTTTGTCAAAATTTGAGTAGGTTAAGCTAGAAAGCTTGTTAGTATCTAAACTGTGGAGGGAATTGCTGCTCTAGTGCATCTTTACGTGGTGGTTGTGCTATTTACTACTACAGATATTATAGTGTTCACTGCTTTGATTTTTGTTACTTGATGGTTGATAATGCTGTATTTTAAATTGTTTTCCTTGACCTAGGGAAGCACAGTCTTACACTTTGCAGGAAGAATGCATTTCCGAGCAGCTATTTCTGAGTTCTAAGAGCTCTTCACATGACCTTCTTCTGACAACGCATTCACTGTTTTCATCCGCAAAGGTGTTTATGCTAAAACATAGCTTTCATTTTGTTGAAAAAAACGTTTTACCCAATCTGTTTCTCCTTTTATGCATGCTATGCTGTAAAACAATGTTAATTTGTCTGAGTCCATCTTTACCTATATTGCACTTTGCAGGATCAAATTATGGGATTCATTTCATCAATCTTCTTACGCAGGCTTCTTTGTCCTGGAATTTTTCACAATGTTGCCTTGCGTCTAACTTTAATGGACCACAACAAACATTGGACTGATTCTGAGTTTCAATCTTTAAGTCTTGATGAGCTTAAAACCGAGATTCTTTTACTGGTTGAGCATGAGGTTTGGTTCTTGCTATGTTCTAGAGTACCTTGTAGATACAATGCGTTTTACTGTTAGTTGGCATAACTATGGGTCATAAAAGCTGACATATGCCTCTTCTTATGTCAGGTTACTGGTGAAACTTCTATTTCAGTTTTTCACTGGTGGGAAAACTTTTGTACATGTTATCTCCATCATTGGCGCAACAATAATGAACCTCGCACGTTGCTGGTTCAGTCAGATGTTATTGGTTTAGTTAGAAACAGTTCTGTATCGTTGTTCTTTAGATTAGAGAATGCTGAGCACAGCCTTGTAGGTATGTAAAGGATTCTTGATCTATTATCTAGAACCAGAATTTCCTTGTATTGCTTACAATCGCTTAAGACTTAATACAATGTCTGCCTTTTGATAGGATCTTCCTCCGAATTCAGCAGCCTGACTAGGGGCATGTCTCACAATGAACATGAGATTCTGTCGGAGGTACGAAAATGTACTTTGAAGATCAGTAAGCAGTTGGGCGGTGCTCCTTATGCCATGTATTATGAATCAATTACTGGAAAGCCAGTTATCTCATCGGATGAAATAGTTCCCCGATTAGTTAACATCCTTGAGTCGGGATATGCTATGTCCATAGGTCAGCGTACTTGGTCGGATCTTGGTGCTGATAGAGCATGGGAAAAAGAGCTAGAAGCTCATAAAAATCTTAGAACATTCTCCATTGACATGTTATTGTCTCTCTCTTCTCTATGTCAAAGGGCTGGATCTTGGGAAAAGGTTTTTACTATCATGGAGCACTATTTGAAGTATCTGGTCCCTAAGAAATTTATGAATAATAATGATGGTGAGGCATTATCTGATATCTGTAGTTCTATCCTTGTTCACGCCACTTCTCAGTTTGTAAAGGTGATGTTTGAGTCTGCCTTTGACATCTTCCTACTCGTTAGCTATCTGCTTAACATCTCTGGGCAGGTCAGTTTCCACTTTGTCTCATATCATTGTCAAAATGTATTCCTTTAATGGAATCAGTGTAGTTTATATTTTGTCACTAATGTCACATATTCTATTTTTTGCATTTATATATTATAATCCATTATTTGTATTCTTTGGCTTTTTCTTTCTGCAGGTTAATATGTCACAGCAAGCCATATGCAAGCTACGGCTGGAGTTGCTTCCGATGATCCAAGATATTGTCTCAGAGTGGCTCATCATCCTTTTCTTTGTTAACACTCCGGCTGAGTCGACTTCATTGGAAGATTTCAGCTTTAAACTCTCATCTCTACAGATTGGTAGGTTGTTGTATTTGGAAAATATTCCACAAAGCTCATACCTCACAGTCAATCCAATATTTCTGACTGGACACAATCGTTTTGTCATTGCAGATAGCAGCGTTGACAAAAGATCATGGAACACAGTGCTTGGAAAATGTGGTTTCTCATTGGCGTATATTCTTCTTTTTAGTGACCGAAGTTGCATTGCGGGCAGCCGATTTAACTTGAGATATCTTCCAAGTTCACAAATCATTACAAGTTTGGTACAGAACTTTATCAGCTGGATTCGTTATAGTAAAACAGGAGAGGACTCTACTTCACTTCTAAGACGCTCAACTGAGCTTACTCTTAGGTTGATGAGGAATGGACAGTCTGATGCTGTTGAGGTAAACAATGTCTTTGCTTCTTTGACGAACCTTTTCCAACAAAATGTTATATTTAGCTAATTGCTAGTTAAAATTAATTGCTGATTCCTCTGTTTTAATTTTTTCGTATATTCTTAATTACCTTCTCCAGCGAATCCTTGTGGTTGTGGAGGCAAGTTTGCGTGGGGAGAAAACATATGGACGTGCTCAAGATACTAGTGGAGATTGGTGTCTTCTTCAACATCTCCGTGGTTGTTGCCTCCTTGATCAAGTACAACGTGGAGCCTGCGGGATATTAAGAGAGAGGAAGATTAGTGATGCCATCCGCTGCTTCTTCAGGTGCTTATTATTTGAAGTCTGTTCAGGATGATTTGAAGTCCTGTCATGTATGAATTATATATTGGGCATATACATAATTTGTGGATTTTATTCTAATCGCATAGAAGACATCATTATTTTCTGCCTTTGTTGTTCAATGTCTCTGGTTCATTTATTTTCTAATATTATCCATTCAAGTACATTTGTCTTCGTATTTTCTAACCTACATCTCAAGTATCTACCCTGTCATGGTTCCCAATGTAGAGCTTCATCAGGTGAAGGATCTTGGGAGGCTTTGCACAGCTTGTCTGAAGAAGCAGGATTTTCGCATTCCACAATTGGTGAGCTTCTCAAAGAATTTTTTTCTCTAGTTCTTTGCCAGTTTGCCTATTATTTTGGAAAACTAGGCTGTATGTCTAGCAGATTCATTTTTTCCCTTTTTACCCTCCATTTAGTGGAAGCAGGTGCCACTATTTCAGATGGTATAAAGTCTTGTGCGACATGGAAACTTCATTACTATGAATGGGCTATGCAAATTTTTGAACGTTACAATATAAGTGAAGGAGCTTGTCAGTTTGCCTATGCAGCCCTTGAGCAAGTAGATGAAGCCATTAATTTCATGGAAAATAGTGAGAACGTCCCTCTACCTGTAACAGCCACCCACAGTAGAGGACGACTGTGGGCAAATGTTTTCAAGTTCACCTTAGATCTGAATCTCCTGAATGATGCTTACTGTGCTATAATTTCAAACCCTGATGAGGAGATTAAGCGCATCTGTTTGAGGCGCTTCATAATAGTTCTATTTGAATGTGGCAAAACAAAGGTAGAGGTCAAGAATTCTCTTCTCTTATTTTCCTTAATTATTTCTTCTATGCTTTTGGCAAAGGGGGACCAAAACCCCAGGAAATCTTTTCCTCTATATTGTCTGGTACCACGAGAACATTTCACAGTCCATTATCACCATAATTGTTATAAACAGTGTAATTCATGTGCAATATCTCTTTGCTGTTAGGTGTATGTTTTTCTGGAGCTAAAAATGATTCTGCTATTGTTAGTGCTGTCTTAAATGCTCAGGCCTCCACAAAGATGTTTGTACTACCATGACTTTAAAAAAGCAAATTCCTATGAATATTTCTCTTTTGATTTCAGATCCTCAGTGATGGACATCTACCTTTCATCGGCTTAACAGAGAAGATCACCCAAGAGCTATCTTGGAAGGTAATTTGTGGGAAGCAGAGTCGGATTAATTCTGCCCTTGGTTTATTTCTCCTGTTTCATTCCTTCTTTCTACGATTTGTAGGCCGGCCGTTCTGAGATAATGATTAAGCCAAATCCATACAAGCTGCTTTATGCTTATGAGATGAGACGACACAATTGGCGAATGGCAGCAAGTTACATGTATCAGTTTTCTGTTCGTCTGAGAAGCGAGGCAGCATCCAAGGATTACATACAAATGTCCCTAGTTTTGCAAGAGAGGCTCAATGGACTTTCTGCTGCTATGAATGCATTAAGTCTTGTTCATCCTGGGTATGCTTGGATTGATCCATTACCAGAAGAATCCATGCGTTATTCAGTGAAAAAGGCTAGAAGAGCAGAAGAAGAACAATGTTAGTCCTCTCAACCACATCTTATACTTGTCTTTTCTTACTGATATTTAACTTTTTCAGTACTAACCTCAATCTTTAAACGCTGAAGCATCGCTCTGTTATGTTGTTGTATTCTCACATGGATAGTCATTTTGAATTACTTTTGCTGCAGTAAGGAGTAATGGCCAGCCCAAAGGGGAGCAGAGTTGCATTGATATCGAGAAACTCCAAAACGAGTTTGTTTTGACTACAGCAGAATATTTGCTTTCTCTGAAAAATTTCGGGTGGACATATTCAGGTAAACTGTCCTATTTCCTCCATGGTCTGTTTTGAGTTTGCAGTATAGGGTAGTTGGAACTTTGAATAATCCGTGCTTTAGAACTAGTTAAAAGACTTCTGCAATTGTAGTTGACAGAAAATCACAGGGTATCTTCACCCTGAATGTGATGTTAGGACATTAAGAGCTTGATCTACTGCCACATTGAAAGGATTAAATATTTAAAGTCTCCTTTTATATATGAGATAGCTTTTGTGCATCATTGGTTTAGCTACTGGGTGGACCTGTCTTCCATGACAGACTGCTAGGTGGCATAAATGTGTTCTATGCAATTTCATTTCCCTAAGGCATGATTTCAAAAGGGTGTAAGAGACCCTGCTGATAGTTTCCAAGCCATCCAATACAATCATGTCTATAACTATGCATTGTTGTCTTCACTCCAGGACTCGAAAAGCCACCATCAGACTTGGTTGACCTTCTTGTCCAGGCAAACTTGTATGATATGGCATTCACTGTTGTTTTAAAATTTTTGAAAGGGTCAGCTTTGAAAAGGTTAATTTCTTGCTCGGTATTTTCTGAAGTCATATTCCTTGAGAATTACGTAGGTTCAAGAATTACTGCTTTATTTTCAGGGAGCTGGAAAAGATATTTGAGAATATGGCAATTAAATGTTGCCCTGCTAAAGGAACGCTGTGGACATCGTGAGTGACTATTCCTTAGTTGCTTGGTATTTCATTGGTTACTTGTTGACTTACCTGACTTATCCAAAATAACATGAATATTTTACTTTATTTATCTAACAGAAATGATCTCAGGCCTAATCTTATGTTAACATCTACGGACGAAGAAGTTACTCATTCGCCTGATAGAAGCCCTGCTGTTCAGGGCTCTGAGTTGGCTGGTGACTGGGAAATTCTTGAGGTTTATCTTGTGAGTAACTTCTGAATCCTTGATTGGACCAGAAATATGCCCTTAGCTGCTCTGAATTTAAATGGTTATGATGCACCAAGAATGTGTCTCGAATTATAGTCATCTCTTTTTATTTATAGTATTTGGTCACTGAAACCAGAGCATAAATCTTTCAAAAGACCTGCTTACTTTGTCACTACCCTTTACTGTGAGTCTGGGACTGTAATTGGTTCATTCAAGTGTGCTTGAATTTTCTAATTGGTGCTTAGAGTATAGGAAGTTTTAATCATTATTTGTTTCGTGAAATAATTTGTGTACCTGATCTATATAAATGCAGAAGAGGTACAAAGACATACACGCTAGACTACCAGTTACTGTTGCTTCAACCCTTCTTCAAGCAGATTCTTGTATCGAATTGCCTCTCTGGCTGGTTCAAATGTTCAAGGTAATATTTTGGATATATGTTGGAATATTTTGAGTGGAATACCTTTTTAGCATGTGAATATAAGTTCAATTCAATTATGTAGCTTTAAATCATGAAACTTTGGATCTGGTACTGCTGCATCTCTGATCAAAAGAATTAACATGCATGAACAATGTTGCATTAATCATTTGCTTCACTATTACTATATCTTAGATACAGATTCTAGAGTAGATTTATGCGTTCTTGTTATATATCATGTTAGATCAGTACACAGTCTGAGAGATATTTAGTGTAAAAGGCAGCACTGCTTAATGTTGAAGAGATTGTCTTTAATATCCCTATACAATTATTGTCATGCCTTAGAATCTACAACTAGGTTGGTTGCTTTCATTTGGAAAGTTGTTCTCTTCTAGTCTCATGCAAGTTTTATTTTTGAGTTCGACAGGACGGTCAGAAGGAAAAAGCTTTGGGAATGGGTGGGCAAGAAGCAAGTCCTGCTTCCTTGTTTCAGTTATATGTTGACTATGGGCGTCTTACAGAGGCCACTAATTTGCTATTGGAGTACATGGAATCATTTGCATCATCGGTGAGCTATATATTATCTATGGCTGTCAGCTGTAGAGAATCATTGTTGGATTATAAGCATCTCGCTATAGGATAGCTTTTTCTCCGTATTAGGATTTGTAGGTTCGCTAGGGTTTTGCAGATTCTCAAGGTCGAATTAAATATAATTTATGGAAACATAGAGAACTTTTAAGTTGCAAGAGTCTTACACATGCACTAAACAATAAAACAAATGGTTGCAGACTTTTTTCTTAAGAAGCTCTTATGACTAAGCATGACTTTGCGTTTTGCATTGACATATTCGTGTTAATATACTATGAAGAGCATGATTCACATATGATAGGACTTAAATAACCTTTCTCTCTTTGCTAAAACAGAAACCAGCAGAGGTATTGAAAAGGAAAAAAGTATCAGGGGTTTGGTTTCCTTACACAACAGTGGAAAGGCTATGGTGGGAGCTAGAGAAAACGATGAACTCAGGACGGATGTTGGAGCAGTGCAAGAAGCTTAAGGGACAACTCCATCAAGCATTACTCAATCACTTAAAGCTGGTACATTTGCAATCACATGAGTGCTGCAAATCATGTCGTTGTGATTTTTGAATCAGTCTTTGTAAAGTGATGTTCGTTTTCGGTTTGTTTGTTTTGTTGCAGCTGAAGGTGGACTCAGATGATGCTGTGTCCTCTGCAACTGGTTGAAGAAAATCCAATTGAAATGGGAGGCCTCATGATTTATCCGTGTGAATATCTTTATACGAAAATCGTATCTCTTATGGGTTTACTTTTGTTAGTGTAGTTAAAAAGTGAAAAACAAATCTTTTGTGGGTGTTGTTGCTACTTGCTAGAGTACATTGTTGGTCCATAATTTTCATTTCCAAAGTATAAATTGTTGAGGAACTCCACCCAAAAAAAAAAAAATTGAAAACCCAAATTTTCTTTTGAAATTGAAAACTATTCCAATCCAATCCAACTGGTTTTCGATTTGATTTTTTTTTTCTTCTGTTGGTGGGTTTTTCTTGATTTTTTAAAGATTTAATTACACCAAACCCAACATACTAGTAGAACTTTAAGGATTTGTTAACCTCAATAAAACACTAAACCGAATTTAGCTCAAAAATTTATTTAAATCAGTAGAAGTTGAGAATGACTGTTAAAATAAATTGACATATGATTTACAATATTACCATGGTGTGTCATCATAAGATAGCTTCTAAGATTAATATTAAAATAGGCATAAGAAACTAGACTATTTATAACTTACCCACTCAAATTAATCTAGTTAGAAAATAGTTTATACTAATTAGTTATTTTAAATTCAGCATTTAATCTATAAATATATCTTATATCTTCTATTAGTTACCAAAATATTTATTGAAAAATTAGTATATCATAGTAACTATTTCTTTAAACACTATATTATTTCTCTCATATTTGTTTGATTTTATTTTTGAAAAAAAATTCAAATCATCGCATCATCCATGTAATAAAAAAATCTATATTTTCTTCGCACAAATTAATAATTAGAATTATTAAAAACGAACATGGATGATGTGATGGTGAAGAAATATGTGTTTTGAGAATCCCACATCGAAAATGAAGATCTATAGTGATTCATAAACCTATTATAAAAAGGACCAAAAAAATAAGTAACCATAATAATAGAAAACCTCATCTAACTTAAAAAAAATATCAGTTTAATATAGTTTTGTATTTAGCTGTATAGTTAAACCGAAAAAGATAAATATTATAATTATTTAAACTTGATAAAAATGTTAAAAGTATTTATATATTTTTTTGAAATATTAGAAATAATTTGATCAAAAGATTAATATATTATAATATTTTAGCTTGATCAAATTTTTTAACTTAATCAAAAATGAAATCGATTATAAAATTCTATAATCAGTCTGTATATTTATATTTATAAAACTCTATAATCAGTAACATATTCTAATACACAAAATTAGGAATCAATTTTCAGTCCGCACAGGATGCTGGAAATCACCTAGTTGTAACAAATTGACGAATAAAAATGGAATCCTAAAGAAGTGCAAAAAAAAAAAACCAAAAGAAGAATCAAACGGCGAGTGAGGCATTATGTGAAGAGTATAAAACAAGAGTGTGTGAGTGGTAAAAGCAACAATGGAGAAGTTGAAATCGCTGATTCCTGAGGATCTTCTCCAAACAGTGAGAAGCAGCAGCGTCGATGATCTTCTCTCCTCTTCATCTTCTCTTCTCCATTTGTTTCTGGGTCTTCCCCAATTTCACCAAGTAACCTACTCTTCTCTGTGTATCTATCTCTTGTTTCGTCTCTTCAATTGGAGTTTTCAATTTTTTTTTCGTTGCTCTCTTGGTTCGGCTATTTCAGGCGGTGAGTGAGTTAGCGGATCCTGGTTTGGGTTGCTGTGGGAAGAACGAGGATACATCTCTGGACTTGAAACGTCGCGGAAATCTATGCTTTCGCAGCCAGGATTTCGATGATGCTTTGCGCTTCTACTCTAAAGCCTTACGCGTTGCTCCTTCACACGCCATTGATGGAGACAAGAGCTTACTCGCTTCTCTGTTTCTCAATAGAGCTAATGTCCTTCATGTATCTAACCTCCCTTTTGTTCCCGTTCCATCACTGAATCTCTAAGCTTCTTTTTGTAGCTTCTCATGTATGTTTTGTATATTGTATTCAGAATCTGGGTCTTCTCGAAGAGAGCTTGCGGGACTGTCATCGTGCTCTTCGGATTGATCCTTATTATGCAAAGGTTCTATCTAATTCGCTTCAGTTAATTTGGATCCTTCAAGCTTTTGCATTCCAGCTCTCAATTCCAGTTTTCATTGTTCTTTGTGTCAGGCGTGGTACAGGAGAGGCAAACTTAATACTGTTCTTGGAAATTATAAAGATGCGTCTCGTGACATTACAGTTTCTATGTCTCTTGAGTCATCACCGGTGGGGAAGAAGCAGCTACAGAACGTACTTAAGGCTATTCCAGACTGCTTGAATAAGCAAACATTGAAACAAAACAGTGAATATCATCCAAGAAATAATGCTGGTGTGGGTGAGATTTTTCTTTCATATTAGAGCCTGCAGGATAGTTTCTAGGCTATAGTTTTTTTTCGTAACCTGTCTTTATCATTTGTCTGTAGATCACCTACCGAGCATTCAAAGTGAAGTCAAGCTGCGTTGTGTATCGACAAAAGAGAAAGGACGGGGTATGGTATCAGAATTTGATATTGAACAAGCTTCTGTGATACATGTCGAAGAACCATTTAGTGTGGTATGAGCCTTGTGATACACAATTATGAGTTTTCAAACAATGAGGAAGGAGCTAGCTAGTAAATTCTAGATAGTTTTAGCGTATAAGTTTTCTGAAACAAATGATGAAGATATTAATTGGTTCATGCTTTAACAGACACGTTTTGTTTTGTTACTGAACATGTTTCAATGGTGATGCCACTTCATATATGTAGGTCATATCAAAAAGTTGTCGGGAAACACATTGCCACTTTTGCCTGAATGAGTTGCCTGCTGATGCTGTTCCATGTCCATCATGCTCAATACCTGTGTACTGCTCAGAGTCCTGCCAAATTCAATCAGGTGGAATGCTGTCCACAAACGAGATGGACAAGCATTACATTTGTCAGAATCTACCTGATGATATTCTGGAGCATATTACAGGCGTTACATTAGCTGATAAATATTATTCTGAAACTGAGTCCATTCAAGAACACCAGCATGAATGTCGGGGAGCCAATTGGCCTGCTGTACTGCCATCTGATGCTGTTTTAGCTGGTCGAGTTATCATGAAGTTAATAAATCAAGGGCAAACAGCTATGGATCTTTCCAACCTTCAGGAGATATTGGTATGTCCTTTTACTGTAAATTTTCCCCATTATTTGCAACAGTCACAGAAAATTTAATAAGGAGTGACTACCCTATGTCTTCTACAGGAACTTTCTCATAGCTACTCTGAGATGAGTCCAGAGAGCAAGTTGGAGTTGCATCTACTTTCCATAGTATTGATTTGGTGCCTAAGTAAATCTTGCTGCCCTGATCTTTTGATCTGTGAAGCTTCTGTAACACAGGTTTTCCTCTACATCTCCCTCCCTGCCTCAGTCAATCTCTCATTGAGGTCAACTTTGCTCGCTGAAAATTGTGCAGGCACTAACATATTAAGTTCAATGGATGCTGACGCTTAGAAGTTACAGTTTTCCCCATAAAACATCAAGGATGTCTTACTTCTGTGATCGTTTGTCATTGGAATTTAGTTTATTAAATGTTGTCGAGAATATAAAGTTAGATTTTTAAATTGGCTTTTTGATTTTTTAGATTAAATCCATCGTTATCGTTAAAAATGTTTACCGCCTGCAATAATATGCATATGGTTCACTTGATGTGTTCCTGTTATCATGAATTGTTGGAGAAGTATAGCTATGTACATGATGCTTGTGCAACTTTATGATTTGGGTCTTTTTATTTATCAAAATTTACTAATCGAGGTGGTGCACTGTCTGGATATTTTCTCGCTGTGTAGACTATCATACTGCTGTCCCAAATCAAGGTGAACTCTATAGCAGTTGTCCGTATGAAATCCAGCGGCGATTCTTTCAAGTGCATCCCATCTGAAAACGTCTCAGCAAAAGAGCCGATTCAGAGTTTAGACCAGGTTTGTCTTAGCAGAGGTACTTCTTATTAGAATGTTATTTGATGCATCTTCCCACTTAAACAACTCTTAGAGCTAGGTATCACCACTTACAAAGATGAAACCTAGAGTTAAAAAAAGGACTCCAATCTATCTGTAACCTGGTTTTCTATGTTTCCGTTATATTTTGAACTGCTCTTCTATAGTTTTATGAAACTTTGTGACCGTCCACCGTTGGAGGTTATGAGATATATTGGTTTTTGCTCAAGATCTCTTTTTCTTACGTCTCTTATCGCTGTTTTAACCACAGATCAGAGTTGGCCAGGCTCTTTATAAATGTGGTAGTTTGTTCAATCATTCCTGCAAGCCAAACATCCATTTGTATTTCCTTTCACGTGGACTTGTTATGCGAACAACAGAATTTGTTCCCATGGGTTGTCCCCTTGAGCTGTCATATGGTCCTGAGGTATTCTTGTGATCTTCTTGTCTCGATTTGTCACTTCTGACCTGTATCATATATCTGCTGTGTGCTTTGAAGTCCAATACTTTTTAAATTTCAGTATGCATTAATAATCGCAGGTCGGAAAATGGGATTGCAAAGATCGCATTAGATTTCTTGAAGAGGAGTACTTTTTCCATTGTCAGTGTCGTGGCTGCTCTGAAATTAACATATCTGACCTTGTTATCAATGGGTATTGCTGTGTCAATACAAATTGTACTGGTGTAGTTTTGGATAGTAATGTGGCCACATGCGAGTCTGAGAAGCTAAATCTTTTTTTGGCTGTTCCAAAAAGCCTAGATCATCATTTTCAGGTAATCTGATATATCTTAAGATGTTTAGCATCCGTGTAGTTCATTTTAAGAAAGTTCCCTGCTGATAATGAAGATGCTCATTAGTAAGGGTTTAGTTTCCCCTGCTCGATTTCTTTTGGAATGGAGTGATGAAGTGTTTTCATGGTCTTATATCCATCTTAACTTTAAGCTGTTTTCTGTTAAGGGGTTTAGGCAGTGTTTCTTAACGGTAATATTACCACCAATATAATTTAGTTTGGGTTTAACTGTTTCGCTTCCTACAGGTGAGTGAAAAGGTGTATGCTGATGTCGGTGAAGTGGCTTCAAGTTTGCTCACTAAATCTAGAGGTTCTCTTCATATAGAACCAGAGAAATGTTTAAAGTGTGGTTCCCGCTGTGACGTGGAAAATTCTCATGTAGAGGTGAACAAAGCTTGGAATCACCTGAGAAGGTACCAGGTTCTTACTTGAAGCTTCAAGTTAGATAATTACTGTGAAGTTTCTCTTTAACACTTGGATCTCTCGAGACTGTCAGGGTGGAAGAGTTGATGAATTCAGGACGTGCCAATGTTTCCATATTATCAGATTGTTTAAGGTCCATCGCCGTTCTCAGAACTTCCCTTCACATGTATAACAAAGACATTGCTGATGTGAGTCAAGTTCCTCTATTTATGATCTCAAAGCATTGTTACTATATATTTCACCAACCTTCTCCAAGCTTCAGGAAAAACAGACATGAGTCACGTTTCAAGTTTTTGTTTGTTCAGGCGGAAGATAAGGTTGCTCAGGCGTGCTATTTAGCTGGAGAACTGAGGGGTGCAAGGAAGCATTGTGAAGCGTCCATTAAGGTATAGTGATACTGCTTCGGTTTAGACCACAAAGTGATTTTAATGATTGACAATGATAAGAACAGCTAGCGGTTGGATAAAATCTGAAAATTGGTCGAGCAAACCGATTTCTGGGAGAACAAACCCCTCAAACAACCTTCAATTTTTCCTCTTCATTAATCCCAGCTTTTAATAAGTATTCAATGTCATAGTTCTACAGCTAAAATCTAAGAAATGTAGGATTGAATATCAGCCTCTTGTATGGGTGAGATAGATTTTGTGTTTGGTGGCAGATTCTGAAGAGGCTGTATGAGGATGAACACGTGGTCATCGGAAACGAAATGGTGAAGCTTGCGTCGATTCAGCTTGCATCAGGTGATTCAAGTGGAGCCTGGGACACTATAGAGAGATTATCTCAGATTTTCTCAAAGTATTACGGGTCACATGCTGAGCCTCTCTTCTCTTATCTCCCATGTCTTAAGCAAGAAACTGTGAGCTTGTAATCTTAAGTCATAAGCCACCAATTTTGTGCTGTTGTTAGATTAAAGGTTGAGTGGTCGGTTTTGTGTATACAAAAAGAATTTGAAAGAATCTAATTGAATTTTTAAGTTTTAAAGAAATGGGTTTGACTTTGAGAATAAATTATTACTCGGACCAGTTAATGATATCCATCATGGCGTACCTTGTGGATCACGCCAAAAGCGGTAACACGTGTTCATGTCACATAACCGTAAACCTATTAATAGCACAAATCCACAAGGAGACACAACACAGATTCTCGTATTAGAAATAAAAGTCACTTCAGTGGAGCCAAAAAAAAGAAAGAAAATGGCGCCACCGCATTTTCTACTTGTAACGTTGCCGGCGCAAGGTCACGTGAACCCATCTCTCCGTTTCGCTCGTCGGCTCATAAAAATTACCGGCGCACGTGTCACTTTCGCCACGTGTATCTCCGTCTTCCACTGCTCAATAATCCCAAACCACAACAACATCGACAATCTCTCTTTCCTTACTTTCTCCGACGGATTCGACGACGGAGTCATCTCCAACACCGACGACGTCCAAAACCGGCTGCTGAACCTCGAACGTAACGGCGATAAAACGCTATCGGAGTTCATCGAAGCTAATCGAAACGGAGACTCTCCCGTGACTTGCTTGATATACACGATTCTTCCCAATTGGGTTCCAAAAGTGGCGCGTAGGTTTCGCATTCCCTCTGTTCTCCTATGGATCCAACCCGCTTTGGTTTTCGTCGTTTATTACAATCACTCTACCGTAAATAGCTCCGGTTTCGAGCTCCCGAATCTTCCCGCTCTCGAAATCCGCGATCTTCCTTCTTTCATCTCACCTTTCAACACGAACAAAATCGCTCAAACGGTATATCAAGAATTGATGGAGTTTCTCAAAGAAGAATCAAACCCGAGAATTCTCGTCAACACATTCGATTCTCTTGAGCCAGAGGCCTTAAAGGCTATCCGGAATATCGAAATGGTGGCAGTTGGTCCTTTGCTTCCTACAGATATCTTCAAAGGAAGCGAATCAGTTAAAGATCAAAGTAGTTATACACTTTGGCTAGACTCAAAAACAGAGTCCTCTGTTATTTATGTTTCTTTTGGAACAATGGTTGAGCTGTCTAAGAAACAGATAGAGGAGCTAGCGAGAGCACTCATAGAAGGGAAGAGACCGTTCCTGTGGGTTATAACTGATAAACCCAACAGAGAAGCGAAAACACAAGGAGAGGACGAGAGAGAGATTGAGAAGATAGCTGATTTCAAACACGGGCTCGAAGAGGTTGGTATGATTGTGTCTTGGTGTTCGCAGGTGGAGGTTTTAAGACACAAAGCCGTAGGCTGTTTTGTGACTCATTGTGGGTGGAGCTCAACGCTTGAGAGTTTGGTTCTAGGCGTTCCGGTGGTGGCGTTTCCGATGTGGTCGGATCAACCTACGAACGCGAAGCTTCTGGAAGAAAAATGGAAGACAGGTGTGAGGGTGAGAGAAAACGAGGAAGGTTTGGTGGAGAGAGGAGAGATAAGGCGGTGTTTCGAAGCAGTGATGGGGGAGAAAGCTGAGGAGCTGAAGCAAAACGCTGAGAAATGGAAGCGTTTAGCGATTGAAGCGGGTAAGGAAGAAGGGTCGTCGGATAAGAACTTGGAGGCTTTTGTGGACGCTGTTTTGAAGTTGTGTGAAACAGAGGAGGGTAAGAAATGTAATAATCAATACTAGATTGTGGTCCGCTGACGAAGACCAAGTCCATGAGATTTGACTAATTCTTTTCAAAGTTTGTTAATAATCGAAGAGTTAGAGCACCCCCAATCAGAGTATCTTGTGAGTATCTCAACATTTTTTTTTAAAAAAATTATTATTTTATTAAGTAGATATTTCAAATAGTTGAGAATTCCATCCAAAAATATCTCAAATAAAAAAAAATATATATATTTTTTCAAATGTTGAGATACCCAAGTGAAATATCCTTGGATAGGAGCACTTTTCCCGCTTCTTGTTTCCACTTCATGTTTTGTAGGAATCCATGGTTCCACTTCTTTGCTTCCTTATTGTAATTGTCATATTAAAGGACCCATAAAATAATTAATTAAGCAGACAAGTTTTCTGCAATCATTTGTGTGTGTTTAAACATTTACACATTTATTCTCAATATTTTGGGACCTCTATCACCCGCACCCGGTGCGAGCATGAATGTATTTAAAACTTATAAATTGAATTTTTTTTATTTAGCTTGCATTTTAACCCTTATTCCATATCAATGTAAAATTTATAGAATTTTTTTAGTAGTTCTACCAATTCAATCCACATTTACACATCCAACAAATTCTTGTACTTAACTTAATTTGGGGTTACAATCATAAAAAAAGCCTAAAACTCTTTGCCACGAGTCCGTTCCTCGAAATTCTCATTAATACATAAATGAAAGACAAATCAAAATACATATAAGATAAATATTTGGTATTGTTGAGAATACCCAAAAACTCTTTCGAAAGGGTTTCGGAAGTGGTCGATCTTCAACTCTCGGGACTGCTTGAGTTTCGAATATGCAACTAGTTCTTTTACCACTAAAGGCGAGCGAACAAATCTTTGAGCTTGATGTTTTCAAGGCTGAACTTTTAGAAAGACTCTCCATAAAGGAGAAAATTGATGGAATATGTATATCGCCACCAAAAAAATTGTGGAATACATTTAAAACACACGAGCTAAAGACGAAGCAACATACAAACATACAAGATAACATGTAAAAATCTCAGATGCTAGAGAATCTTGGGGGTATCATAGTTTAGCGACTGTCGGACTCGTTTCCTGAGTCTACAAGCATCAGCTGAGGGTTCTTGTAATCACTAATCTCATCCTTGTATCGCTTCTTGTCAACTTGTGTCTTGGCTTCATACGGCTCTTTTTCCTCGGCAGACATCTGACGCCACTTATCTCCAAGCACCTTCCCCACCTCTCCAAATGCTATTCATGGGCGAGTCTTCTCTTTATGTTATCTCTTTCCATTTGGGAGAAGAACATGAAACCACACATTGCCCTATTTGGTGGCATTGGGATCCTTCTTCTTCTTACTATTGCCTTCTTTTGTGGCTAATGCTTTCCTCTTTGGGGGCAATCCTTTCGACGACGAAGCCTCTTTCTTGATCGATTTCTCTTTCTCTCCTCTGCCACCGTCACTCGCCAGATTCATCATCGTCATCCTCACCCGCAACAAAGTCTTCGTCCTCCTCGTCGCTCTGTTCAACAGCTTGGTTTCTGATACGCTCAAGATGAGGGTCAACATGTGAGAATTAATATCCCACATCGGAAGTTGGGAGAGACTTTGAGTAGTATATAAAGAACTTGGGCCAATCCACTCATTGCCAATTGGTTTTGAGTTGGAAGACCATGAAACTTAACGTGGTATCAGAGCCTAAGCACATGCTGCCCAATCCAAACCGAAATCGATCCGGCCCATCGAAAGATGCCCGATCGATCTTAACCAAAATCGGTCGGACCCGAATTAGTCCGGCCGATCTAACCCAAAATTAATCTTAGGATGGAATATTTTCGATATTAATGGCTAGACGGGCCATTATATCGAAGGGGCGTAGTCCAGCCGATCTAACCCAAAATAAAATTAATCCTGGATGGGATATTGTCGATATTAATGGCTAGCCGGACCATTATCTTGAAGGGGCGTGTGAGAATATCTCACATCGGAAGTTGAGGGGCATGTGAGAATATATCACATCGGAAGTTGGGAGACTTGGGCCAATCCACTCATTGCCAATTGGTTTTGAGTTGGAAGCCCAAAAAACTTAACGCAACAGCAACATCATCATCATCATTATCCCGAAGAACAGCAGCAACACGGTCTGTGGTACCTGCACCACCTCCAAGGTTCATAATCTTCAAACCCTTAGAGCTTATGAAGGAATAGAGGTTGTGATACTCATTCCTCTGAATATTCCGGAACAGATGTTCATGAACAGTTTTTGATCAGTCTTATGACAAGGTCGAAGTAATGCATGTTAGCGCCACCAGCATCATGCCTTTTAAACTCCACATGCTCAATCTCATCATGAAGTATAAGCGTTGGAGGTTTAGGTAAAAAGAAAAAGCCCTTCTCAAGTGGATTAAAGAACACCATCTTCTGCCTTGAGAGATGATTTCACTGCAAACCCATCTTGGGCACTGCAGAACTTCCCTGGTTTAGTGATCTTTGCACCAGACAGCCAGCGCAACACTGTGGAACACTTCAATCAGAATCAAAGATGAGTTTTCTCCACCGACCAAAGTACCTTGTCTAATGTCTCCCTCTCTTTCCCATTTACGTTACATGGTTATGTGCTTTGTGGTGATGATCACTGGTGGTTACTTAATGGGCCAAGCTCACTAGATAGTTCCTAATGGGCCGGGCCGAGACTACGAGACGTCATCTCTCCCCGAAAACCAATCCCGTCGCGGTGGTTCTGCCATGGCGATCATGGCCGTAGCCGCTCTCTTTCACGCCCGGTTCCCTCTTTTCGTCCGTCGCAGTCTCCCGTCTCCGTCTTATGTTACTTACTATCGCAGGACTGTTCTATCCGATGGATTCAGCTACCGATTACGGTCGATTCTCCGCTATTCATCATCGTCCGACGGCGACGGCGGCGGCGGAAGTAACGATTCCGGAATCGTTGTTTCGGAAGTTCAGAGCCCCAATTACTTGAAATTTAGCGATGAAGAGTTGATGAAGCAATGCAAATTTGAGACATTCAGAGTTTCAGGGCCTGGAGGACAGCACCGGAACAAGCGAGACTCCGCCGTTCGACTTAAACATCTCCCCACCGGAATCGTCGCTCAGGCCGTCGAGGACCGTTCACAGCACAAGAACCGCGCTTCTGCTCTTAACCGGCTTCGCACGCTCCTCGCCATCAAAGGTCTCAACTCAATTCCTTCTCCCTTGATTTCATTCTCTTTTTTTTTACTGTAACTTCTCAACTTTGCTCTTTTTTTCAGTGAGGAACAAAGTAGACATTGACGCCTATTCTCCTCCTCCGGAGCTTCTTCAGATTTTACCTCCCAAGTCCACCATCAGAACTTCTTCTTCTGGTTCACAGATTGGTCCCAACAATGCTAAATTTGTACCTGTATGTCTCTCTTTCTCCATTTAGCTCTTGCTCTCATCTTTCCTTTTACTCACAAGTACATATTTATCTTTTACAGGGAATGCAAGCTTTGCTTGACGTTATTTCTGCTTCTGACGGCTCTATCTCCGACTCTGCCAAATTGCTGGGGTTACTTAAATCCTTCCCGAACCTGTAATTCACTGATGCATTGTCTTTTGCCTAACTTTGAGTCATCTTTCTGTCTGAATATTTCAGTTTGAGCACTGGTGGCTTATCTCGTTTGATACTCTCCCATGATGGTCTTCGTATGGCAGTCAATAGCATGAGGGCAGCCAAGGTACTGTTTATTATTTGTTATCAAGATTATGCCAATAAGCTAGTCATATAACGCAAAGTGTTTCTCTGTTTTCATTGAAGGTCCTTCTTTTTAAATTCTTATAGACTTTTATCTTGGGATGAAGCAATCTGAAACTATGTTTCTATGGTTCTGCCTCTTGGAAACAAGTCTGTGTGCAGATGTGCATGAAATGCATGCTTGTCTTCCTTCTCTGCCATCTCCCTCCTTTCTTCTATAGTTACTTAGCTATTCATAGTTGGTGGTTGCAGCATTGTTTATTTAGGTTTGGTTTCAGTAGCTGTTGCATAGTTTGGTAAATCATCACTGTTATTCGAACTTTTAACATGCTAACTAGTTTCTAAAGTGAAGAACCGTTTTTTTTCCTGAGTTTTCAGGGAATGAAGCCTCTCAAATAGTTGGGATGTATCGCCATGTGAAAAACGGTGCTTGGGCCTTTGGACGTGTTTTATTTGGGTAGCTACTGCGGCACAGTGACTACCATTTCATACACCTTATTATGTATACGAAACAAAAGTGAAATGTTGCGTTCGGTCTAACATTTGTTCTTCTAACATCATAAAAAATAGTCACGCATTTGAGGTGATATACTCTAGGCTGTTCACATGATTTACGGTAATTTTTCATCCCCTTTTGTTGTGATTGTGTTGGAAGAGTTGGAACCACTTTGGATTAGATTTCTTCCTTTTCTTTTTTTATCTCCATTTAATGAATTCAATCTCGTTGGTGGTGTAAGTGGAAGTGGCAATCTGGTATTTTATTGCATTTCAGAACTTCATGGTTGTCTATAAGGGCTTGTACCCTGCACGATGAAGTGCATGCAAGCTTCAGATTCAATCGATAGTTACTTGCAGTGGTGGTATCTCCCTTTGGAAGATATGAAAATTACTTTTTCTGCCTCTCGTTGATCAAACCAATAAGGCTTAGTATGCATCTGTTTCTTTTCTTTTCTGATGTTAGCTACAGTGAGTGCACTTACACGTCTATTAGACGCTAAACATTTCGGTCAACGGAGCGAATGAAGAAAAACCGGTCACTGCCTGGAGGAATGTTCTCAGGTATATTGGACATTGAAAACAGCAAAAGAGTTTGATGCAGGAGAATCAGATTCTTGTAGAATGAGGTTCTCTTCTTCCCCACACAGCAAAAAGAAATAACTTTTATGGAGTTGACTCTTGAGAAAATTTGTTTATTCATTTTTATCCAGAAAAACCCCCAAGAGTTGAGAGCCTCGTGGGTGCATTCTGACTCACTCCTGATATATTTTAAACATGGATCTGAATTCTGAAGGTGTGCTTGAGATAGCGAGATTCCTTGACTTCTCATGGAGTGAACAGCGACTATTCACTTTCCCTTTTATCTCTGGTATGAATCTTAAGATTCTAACAATGGATAGTATATGCAAATTTCTGCAATTCTTATAATGAATGATCAGCTTTGGTAAACAAACAATCTGATGTTGATGCCATAGTCCCTCTGCTCTCAAAAAAGAAAGCAGATATGTTTGTGGATGTTCTATTTTAGTCATAAAGCTCTTACAGCATTTATCTAAAGTGACTGACTTTCGTTAGGCCTAAGCCCTAAGCCTGTTTAATAATATTTGCAAGGATAATTCCTTACTTTAAGTTGTTAGAAAAGATCTGATTCCTCACCACCATTTCTTGGGGTTTTTATTTCTTTTATTGGCAACTTTCTCCTCTTGCACTCGTGTCTAATTCTATAATCATGTATGTATATAGACTTCATTACAGAAACAGTTCTTATAAGACTTCCAACATCCAATAGTGTCATTTAGTCCGTAGATATCAATGAGGCTTGATTTATCTGCCAAGCTTCGGCAAGTTCTTGGCCACGCCAAGGATCATGCATCTATTGGCAGAGCTATTGTACAAAACTACAATGAAAAAGGCTTTTTTGACATTGAAGTGGCAGTAGTTCGAGCCACTAGCCATGATGATTGTCCTGTTGATGACAAAACCATGCACGAGATACTCTTCCTTGTCTCTAACACTCCGGGAGCCATTCCTTTTCTTGCTGAACAGATCTCACGCCGTCTAGCCAAGACAAGAGATTGCTTAGTCGCGGGTAAAACTCTGTTACTCATCCACCGTCTCTTGCGTAGTAGCAGTCGCCGCATCGAGCAGCAATTGCATATCGCACACACCTCTGGTCATCTCCAAATAGGTTGCTGCTGGTTCATGACGAGCCAGGATCATCCATCCTTCGTTTTTCTGCAGAACTATGTAGGTTATCTCAAAGAGAGAGTTGGATGGATCATCAACCAAGCTGGTAAGCTCGAACCTGTAATGTCAGGTGGTACAAAGTTTAGCCGTTACAAAGAGAAATCCATGGATCTGGTGTTCCACATCTTACCAAAGTGCCAGGAGTTCATTGCAAAGGTGTTGAAGTGTTCACCGGCTGATGCCTGGCCTATCGATAACCTGGTCCAAGCAGCTACAGGCAACATCTTGAAAGAGAGTTTCCAAGTCTACATGACGTATTCTGATGGGATAGCCGCACTGGTTAACATGCTCTTTGATCTTTCAAGACCCGCAAGAGATTTAGCGTGCGAGATGTTGAGAAAAGCTTCTCAACAGATTCAAGATCTGCGCGTCCTGTATGAAAAGTGTAGAGGATTCGCCGGGATGAAGAGCTTGGATTACCCTTCTGTGCAAGCCATTACCATGGACCATATAGTAGCACTAGAGGAATGCTCAAGTTATAATACCCCTGCAGGTTCTGTGTTGAAGAGCAGTGGAGGCAGAAGAGGTTTCTCTGTCTCAACCAACCTAAGAGATCCAATCACCTGCCATGAACGAAAACAAGAACAGAATTGCGCCGGTTTCTCATCTACCAGTCCTTTCTCATTTCCAGTGGAGACCAAAATCAGCATGGTCTGGGTTGTTTTTGACAATGAAGACGGTTAAGCATCAGACAACTCAATAGAGAAAGCATATGAATGTTGATCATTCATCTCTTATGCCATAGATGCTCAGGGAGATTGTGTCTCTGATTCAGGTTACATAATACTATTGTTGTCAATTTACATAATACCAATGAAAACACACGGCTTCTACCGGATTTATACGATAAATTTAGTGCATATTTCAGAATCGCCTTTAGAACTTATATGCAGTGGTTTGCATATTTTCAGTGTCACAAGTCTTAAAGAGCATTTGAAACAAATGGATACAAAATACTTCAAACCTTGTTTGTTTTGTCTGAGTATTGTTTGGACCACACACACAATGCAGAGCAAGACAATAGATGATAGAATAGGCAATGAAGATAAAATATCCTAAACCCCAATATGGAGCATTGTACATTGATAGGGCCTGGTTAGAAACTAGAACCATGGGCCTATTCTCTTTTGTATTGGGTCTTATACAAAATACCAATTACCATACATTTAGGACATCACTAGATTGACATGAAGTGTCTGGAACATTACAGAAGACCCCTTCAAAGTCTTAAACTAGCTTAATGTGAAACAAAAACCTAGAACATTCTTAATTTCTCTGTCAAGACTTTCAGTAAAAATAGAAAACAAATAAAGCACAAGAATGTTCGAGAATCTGTATACATTCTTCACTCCATAAGATGCGTCTATATATCCACCACAGACTTACACCTTAACCCTCACAGAGAAGAGAAACAAACAAACAAGGTCATCACTAAAAGTAATCAAGAGTGAAAACCATTACCCCTTCTGCAAGAAAGGCCAGCACTAACCAAAGATGAAGCAAATATCTCTTGCTTTGCTAGGTCTTTTCTTTATAACTCTGCTCCTCGGAAACATCAAAACAACTGAAGGGTCCTTCGATACTCCGGGCGGTCTACTATCTGATCTCTGGCGAGATCGGTTTCCGGATCCTTTCAGAGTCTTGGAGAAAATCCCATTAGGTCTTGAGAGAGATCAGAGCGTGGCTCTGTCTCCAGCGAGAGTGGACTGGAAAGAAACACCAGAAGAGCATGTGATCAGGCTCGATGTGCCCGGGATGAAGAAGGATGAGGTAAAGATAGAAGTGGAGGAGAATCGAGTTGTGCGAATAAGCGGCGAGAGGAAAAGAGAGGAAGAGAAGGAAGGAGATCATTGGCATAGAGTGGAGAGATCTCATGGCAAGTTCTGGAGACAATTTAGGATGCCTGATAATGTGGATTTAGACACTGTCAAGGCCAAGCTTGAGAACGGTGTGCTCACCATTACAGTCAACAAGGTTTCCGCAGACAAAGTCAAGGGTCCAAGAGTTGTTGACATTGCGTTCGAAGAGGATCAGACTGGCAAACTCAGTTCTGCTTGAATCCAGATTCGAGTTTGATGTCTTGTAAAATCTCTGTAATCTATTTCTAAATGCAATAAATCCTAGAACAGGCATAAAAGAGAGTAAACTAATAGTTGTTTTTTTGCTAGAATCACATGATGACATGTCAGAGAAATTGCAAAGCTTACTTTCTTAACAACCAACAATTTTTTTGCTGGAGAATCACGCAATAATTCCTCTTTTACTACAACAAAAGAGTGCATAACATTACAGTACCAGCTTTTGGGTATAAGAAACAAAGTGTAACCTGTAAAGAGATCAACGATATAAAAATGAAAGACATTCCGGCTTCCACAGCTTCTCTGAAGCCATTTCCAGTGTAAGTCAACATCTGTGCAAGGAGCTCGCTATTAAAAGGCAGAGTACAGCTTTGTCAATTCAATATGGAAAATGTAGGACCTTCCCAAAGTGTCAGAAAGAGATCAAACTGTCAAGTACCATATATATCTCCTCAGTCTTCGGATGCGATTTGTCAAGAGAATAGAACTGATGGGCCTCGCTATCGATCTCAATCCAACTACAGCCTGGTGTTTTATAAGCATTTTGGTGCTTGATCGTCTTCCTAGCTCTGCGTGCCTCTTCCCAATTACCCATCTCTCCATATAAATTTGCCATCATAGCAACGTAACCTCCATTGTTAGGATTTAAAGCAACCAGATTCTTTACAGCAACTTCAGCCAAATCCAGATGGCCATATTTCTTACAAGCATTGAGCAACGAACCCCAAATCGCCTCATCCGCTTTCATCTTCATCCTGGCCATAATTTCCAATGCTTCATCAAACCGACCTGCCCTGCCTAGAAGATCTATTAGGCAGCCATAGTGCTCAATCCTTGGCTCAATACCGAATCTGTTTGTCATGAGGTCGAAATAAGCACGGCCTTTTGATACCAAGCCCCCATGGGTACACGCATTGAGAAGACCGATAAAGGTAATGTGATCCGGTTTGATATCGTGACTGTTCAACTTCATCATATCTTCAAACACTGCTATGGCTTCTTCGCTTTTACCATGGAGGGCAAAGCAATTGATCATTGAATTCCAAGCTGTTAAACTTTTCTTGTTCGTCATCTTAAAAACAGAGCTTGCTTCCTCCAAGTTGCCACATTTTCCATACAAGTCGACCAAAGAATTTGAAACAAACATATCGGAAGAGAAAGCACAACGGTATGCGAAGGCATGAATCCCTTTAGCCAGCTGAAGCGTACCAGTTTGAGCACAAGCGGATAGGACACAAACTAATGTTACCTCGTTAGGACGAATACGAGGGTCATTGATCATCCTTCTAAATAGAGAAATCGCTTCGACAAAAAGACCGTTCTGTGTACAAGCAGCAAGAATCGCGTTCCAGGAGGGAACATCACGCTCAGGCATTTCTTCAAACAGAGCGATAGCATTAGAGATATCACCAGACCTCGCATAACCAGAAAGCAAAGCAGTCCAGGAGACAACGTTTCTCTCAGACATTTCGTCGAACAGTTGTCTGGCAAGGGGGATGTGAGAAACAGAGGAGGCGTAGGAGTGAAGGAGAGCAGTTTGGACAACGACGTAGAGATGAAACCCGGACTTAAACAAGTGGGAATGCACCAAAGGAGTTGAGAAAGCAGAGGAGAGATGTGGTGTTGATTTGAGGACAAGTGGGTAGATGAAATGATTAGGACGAGGAAAAGAGCGGTTTACCATTAAGCGGAAGAAAGAGAAGGCAGCGGAAGCATGGAGAGGGAGAGAGGAAGAGTAAGCAGTTAAAACGGCGGCGTAGAGATGTGTGTTGGGGTAAGAGAAGCGATCAAAGATAAAGCGAGCGTAGGAGATATTACAGAGACGAAGAGTGCAGAAGCGGAGGAGCTTAAAACAGAGGAAGGGTGAGTGACTGAGACCAGCGACGATTAGAAAGGACTGAACTTGCTTCAAATGATTCAAATGGGTCGACTTTGAAATCGCGTCGGAGACAAATTGACCGGTTTCAGGTAATTTCTCCGCCATGCGTGACGGCGCGTGGAGGGTAGTCTCAGTCAGAGATTTGGGTTACACGTGTCCCCATGTGCTCTTTCACCAAACGTGATGAGAGAGAGAGAGAGAGAGAGAGAGAGAGAGAGAGAGAGAGGGACAATGTGTGTGCTTCGTCTTTTTTCTCTCCCGAGTCTATCGTTTTCTTCACATCCGCTTTTCTCGTCTCTCTTCTCCAAATTGACGGATTTAAGGTTCCCCACTCGATCTAATCTCTAACCTAACGCTCCTTCATTAATTCTCAGAATTGAATTTACAGGCGATACATAACGTATATATACATCATCGAAGCCGATGCAGACATATATCTTTTTGATTCTTACACCTTTTCGGATCTCGAGTTTGGGTTTCTGTGTTGCTTCTGATTCTTAACCTGTGTCTGTTTGATTTTCATATACACATATATATATATATATACACACATATTGTGTTTGTATCAATCATCAAATGTCTGGAATTTGGAGATGGAGGAATCTCAAGTCCTTAGCTTTCCATGCTCGTTCGGTTTCACCTGTTCCCACTCATCTCTATTCTCTGGAATTGGGATCGTCTCCGCATCGCCGCCGTCTGCAGGAACGATTCAAATCGGAGCAAGGCGGTGTTGGTGGCGGAGGCAGCGGCGGAGGAGGCGATGATTTTCCGGTCCCCGTCACTCGCCGGAAGCTAAGAGCTGAGCCCAATTGCCCTCGTTGCTCAAAACAAATGGATCTTCTCTTCTCCAACCGTCAATTCCCTTCTTCTAATCTTCTCCACCGTCCCGATGATTCCGATTCCGGATCCTCCGCCGGAGACAAAACCAATTTCCAGTCTGTCAATTTCTGTCCGACTTGCAAAACAGCTTACGGATTCAACCCTCACGGCGTCTCTCCTCTTCAGGGCACATTCATCGAGATCGGTCGTGTTCAGTCCCCAACCACCACCACCAATACTTCCAAATCATCCACCAGGAGACATTCAAAGGACCCGAATCACGGATTCGGCAGCAACAATCTCAGCTCCAATTACAGAAACAAGCTCAGATCTTCCTTCTGGGATACGCTCAAATCTTACGGCGCTGAGCCACCTGAGGACTGGTCTCCACCGCCTCCTCCACTGAACGCTTCCCCTCCAAACAACATCGCTCCAGCCTCTAACGGCGCCGTCAAAATGGATACTTCACCGTTACCCGATGCAGCCAACGACGTTAGTCGATGGGGCGGAGCTAGCTTGGGCAGAGACTTTCCTACTCCAAAGGAGATTTGCAAATGGCTTGACAAGTTCGTCATTGGCCAAAGCCGAGCCAAAAAGGTTCTGTCTTTTCACTTTGCATTTATTGCTCATTTCTGATCATGTCCTGCCATCAATGTTTTTACTTACGACATTGTTTGGTCTTGACTTTGATCGTAGGTGCTCTCTGTCGCTGTGTATAACCATTACAAGAGAATATATCATACCTCTATGAGGAAAGGGTTGGTTCTCTCTCATCCATTGTTTATTCTCCTAGCTTAGTTGTATCCTCGTACATATGATCGAACGCCTTGTGATATAATAAAGCTTGTGTTGGAAGCTGACATTGTGGACGTTTGAATACTAGGTCAGCAGGACAACCAATTGATGATGACGATAATGTAGAATTAGATAAGAGCAATGTTCTTTTGATGGGGCCTACTGGCTCTGGTATGAGTATTGTGTTTTCTGATCATATACTATTATTCTTTACTGCCCATTCGCACTCTCACTGCTGATTCTGACATGGTTTATATATTCGATTCTTGAACAATAGGGAAGACATTACTCGCGAAGACTTTAGCTCGGCTTGTAAATGTTCCTTTTGTCATTGCTGATGCAACTACGCTGACTCAGGTAAGATTGTAGTTTCCTATATTCATATAAGTTCATGATTCTCAGCACTTCAATCACTGGGTTGGAGATCATTTGATGGCTACTTTGGATCCAAATGAAACATGCTAGGCGTAGCTCCTGGAATTATGATTTCATATGTTGCTCTTTGACCCAGCTTTTGTATGGTGTCTTTACAGGCTGGCTATGTTGGTGATGATGTTGAATCAATCCTTCATAAGCTACTAACGGTACCACTTCTTATTCAGTCACGATTAACCTTCCAAGGACACTTTCCATCTTACTGCGTTTCAGAAGATTACCTTATGACTTGTAGGTCGCTGAGTTCAACGTGCAAGCAGCACAGCAGGGAATAGTCTACATCGATGAAGTTGATAAGATAACGAAGAAGGTCAGTATGCAAGACACTGATTACTCCTGAACTCGATAAGAACAAGAAAATTGGGCTTTATGCTTCCTGGATTCTCCCTTCTGCAGGCTGAGAGTTTAAACATTAGCCGGGATGTTTCTGGGGAAGGTGTCCAACAGGCACTTTTGAAATTACTGGAAGGCAGTGTAAGTTGATTGCTTTCTTACCCTTTGATGCATCTACTGGAATCATTGTTCACTAGACATTAGGAACTTGCATAGCGAGTTATAGTGTAGTCTCTTGAAGTGATCCTCATTAAAAGGTATTTGCAATGTACCCAAAGGAGAGAATATTTAGTTATTGATATGACATTTGATGTATGCGACATCACATATAGTTATTATTCCATTTACACATCTGTGTTACTTCTGAGGCTCTTTCTCCTGAAGAGAATGGTTCTGGATTCATGCTTTGCTTCTGTATTGATCATTGGATCTTCTTCCTTTTTTTCCAGATCGTAAATGTTCCAGGGAAGGGAGCAAGGAAGCATCCACGGGGTGACCATATACAGGTTTCGAGCTAGAACTTTATCATTGACCTATAATCGTTTAGTTTAATGACGCATCTATAGGTGTTGTTTACTCATATTATTCCATTGCTGGATGTCCTATGATGTACAGATGGACACAAAAGATATCCTCTTTATCTGTGGAGGAGCATTTGTTGACCTTGAGAAAACCATTGTGGATAGGTAATTCACTATGCTTCCTTTTTGTTGCAATACACTAGTGGTTCTCTTTTTTACTTTGATCATCATCTCTAATGTTTTGCCAGACGACAAGATTCATCAATTGGTTTTGGAGCTCCTGTCCGTGCCAACATGGCTACCAGTGGCGTGACCAGTGGTGCAATAACTTCATCTTTGCTAGAATCGGTAAATACTAAAAATATTTTGTTAAGCCTCTTTTTCCCTATGTAAAAACTTCTCATTCCTGGACAGAAGAGATCTTAGTTTTGGAATCGCGGCTGCATTTCAGGTTGAGAGTGCCGATCTGACAGCATATGGCCTTATACCTGAGTTTGTAGGACGCTTTCCCATATTAGTTAGTTTGTCAGCTTTAACAGAGGATCAGCTCATTCGGGTAATTGAACATTTTTCATAGCTTGTATCTAATCATGTTGCTGATAGTGCATTTCTTTGGTTGCTCATGTTGCTGATACTGCATTTCTTTGGTTGCTCATGTTGCTGCTTTATCGCATCTACTGAAATCAAAGCGAGATTAGTTGAGACCTTGATTTTCTTTTTTTGCCCTTCTCATATTTAAGGGTAGCTAATATTGCCTATGCTTTTTGCCCTGCAGGTGCTTGTAGAACCCAAAAATGCTCTTGGGAAACAGTACAAGAAACTATTTAGCATGAACAATGTAAACTCCCATTAAATAATACACTTGCCAAGACTTAAATGTAAAAGTATTCAGATTTAAGTTTACACTTGGACTTTTGGTTCATAAACCTGCATGATATGTTGCAAAATTTCAGGTAAAGCTGCATTTTACTGAGAAAGCGCTCGGGGTGATTTCCAAGCTAGCGATGGTGAAGAATACAGGTGCAAGGGGACTAAGAGCCTTACTTGAAAGCATTCTTACCGAAGCCATGTTTGAGGTATTTTAGCTACCACAAAGATTGTTTAGCTTGTTCAGCTACTTTATTACTAACTCTTCATTTTGTTATTCAGATTCCAGATGCTAAGAAGGGAGATGAAAGAATTGACGCCGTTATTGTAGATGAGGAATCAACAGGCTCAGAAGCTTCTCGTGGATGCACAGCAAAAATACTTAGAGGAGACGGGGCTTTTGACCGTTACCTCAGCGAGATCAAGTTGAAAGATGCTACAGAATCAACGGTATGACTGTAAAGATCATATATTGGCTGCTCCTTGAGTCAATATAAACTCATTATGATTCTCAGTGATAACATTAGTCTCCTTCATGGACCCTCTTTTCTGAAACTCTGTTGAATAAGAGCAAGTAGTTATGTGTCTTACCAACACAAGCCTCATCTGTTTCTTTACAACGCGCTACTTGTGTCTGCACTTTGGCTATTGATGATGATCGCTGAAACCTGATGGGTGTTTTGCAGGTTGACGAAAGAATAGGCTCAGCAAGAGCAATGAGCTTGTAAAGAGAATGAGGAGAAGAACGGGTTTTTCTTTTTTTCTTTTAACATGTGGAGTTTCTTGATTATTTGTAAAGAACAGCATTCATAAAAGTGCAAGAGGGGTTTATCCACTTTGTACAATAAAATTATTAGCTTACAGATTCGAAAGTTGAATTTATTACATAGAAAGAAGAATAGGAGTGTATCTCACTGTGTAAACACAACATTTGTAACTCTCTGCTTCAAATAACAAAGTGTTTTTTTAGTTTGTTACAGTTCATGTTGTTCTCTATTCTCTCATTCTCAACTCTGCGTGGAACTAAGAAGAGCTCAGTCATATCTAGTAGATCCTGAATATCTACACCCTCGGCTTCCTGTAAAACATAAACTCCCTCTAGGCTCTCGCCGCTCCTCGCATTAGCGTCTAAGCAAACCCCTTCGTTGTTCACACCATTCTTGTTCCGTCAGTATGTTCACAAGCATGCCTCCAAACTGAAAACAGAGCACTCTGTTTCATCAGCCCATTTAGCTGATGAAAAGACTCTTTACTAAGCAGGAACAATGTGTAACAGAAGGCAAGTAAAGGTGGGATTAACATTAACACAATCCCTACGATGCAGTAAACTCACGAGTAAATTTAAGTCTATCGATCTCAGTCTTTGGATCAAAAGAAGAGATTCATCAACTGATACTAATATATCATAAATCAAATGTTCTTTTGTGTGATGATTCATTTGATTAAGTTTAATCAATTGATTAAATAGATTTGAGTTTAATCAATTGATTAAATAGCCGGTTAAGGGATTAAGCACATTGTTACATACAATTATATACATAAGTACATTCAGCATCGTTTCAAACGAGACTCCTTTTTGCCTCTCTCTACGCTTATGACTCTTGGCCCCAATCGAGCCATATGCAGACTTCCAAATTCATGGCGACGAATAAAGTTTCCAGATTTCTGCGATTCGGCGACCTGATTTGGAATTTGTTGAGGAAAATCCTTTGAATAGATAAGTTGAAACCTAATTGGGACCCCAACAACTCAAGTACATGACCGTCCGGAGCGATTCCTCAGCCTGCTTCGCCTTACCGGAGGAGACGGCGGAAGCGGACGAGGAGGAGGAGGAGAGCCTCTTGGTCTGAGAAATGGGTCTGACGTTATTCCGGAGATGCTGATTCATTAAACGGAGAACGTAATTCCACCGGCAAACGCCTAATTGATCTTTCAATGTCTCCACGACACCGATGCTCGCCGCCACAGCCCATGCCTTGCTCGTAGAACTCATCTCAAAATTGACTGAATAATAATAATTCAAGAGAAACACACTTTTAATTGCTTTGTTTGATTTTTTTGGATTTAGCTTTGAAGTTTGTGAATTTGCCGATGAAAGTTAATGGGAATCGACGGGTTTATTATATAAGAACAAGAAACAGACAAAAACTGCCGCAACACTTACAAAACCAGATGCCTTAAGCCGCTGGTTTTCTCGGTTTTGGTGTCGATATGACCTTTTTGCCCAGCTCAGACTACTTGTTGTTTGAAAGGGGCAATATTGGGTTTTCGTATATACTGGATTCCCACGGTTTAAGCTTCCGCGCAACTGGTTTTGGAGTCGATTTTGGACCACGAGTTCCACCCACCATCTTCAAGACTTCAACTGGTTTCTTTTAAGGAAATTGGTATTTTTTTTTTCTCAACATCACTTTTCATTAATCAATCTCATGGTGCAACAAATGCTAATTATTAGCTTCTTTAACCATTCTGGCACACGATAAGACAGAGCTTAGGTCCACTAACAATCACCAAGCAATCAATTACCAATAAACCTAATAACCACAACCACTTTTTCCCCTTCATGAAATTTAGTTCATATATAAAGTTTAAATGTCTCAATTTTCGTTATTAGATTCTTTATAAAAGAATAATCGAACACATCAGAACAATTCAATTTTTTGTTAATATGTGTGTCAAGAGGATCCTAATCTAATATTATTATAAAATTACAAATTTCATTTGTAATTTGAGAACATATTTTCTTATTTATTTTCTCATAAAACAAAAAATAATTCATTCCAAAACAGAGCAATTTGAACACAGATATCAAAATAACAGAGGAGAGTAAACGCTCAAGAACATAGCTAAAGGGAAACAAAAGCAGGAAAGAAAAAAAACATAGCAGAATTACACTATTTGTCTATACTCTGTTTGGTATGTTTACAATGTTTCCGAATGCAACGTCCTATGTTTTTGGTTAATTGTTTGATTCATTTTGTTGTCTGTTTTTCTAAATTTATTATATCGTTTTAGTGGTTAGTGGTTACAAACTTTGGTTGTACCACCAATGGATGAAGTTTCAAAATTTTGGGTGAAATAAGCAAATTTTGTGGTAATTTATATTTGAAGTATATCCTAACGAGACTAATGTATATATTTTTTTCTTTTGAACAAAATTTTGTTTAAACAAATATCAATCATTTAAATTCAATTGTTGTTTTTATTAACTTTAGAAGAGATTGTGCCCGCGCTTGACGCGGACAGCCCCTAGTATCAAAATAACAGAGGAGAGGAAACGCTCAAGAACAGAGTTAAAAGGGAAACAAAAGCAGGAAAGAAAAACATAGAAGAACTACACTTCGTTAACTGCCTCTCACGCGTAAACAAATCCTTAATTAAAGACTGAAGATTTGTTTCATCGGTCACATTTTGTAAAGCATCTGCAACCTTTCTCTCCACCAGTGTCTACTACAAGCGGCTTAATCTTGTCATGCATAAATTCAGAGACACAACAACTTCTTCTTTCTCCATTGGTTAGAAATGCAACCTCATCATCACTTACCTTAATGGAAAATCTTGGCTTGCTTGATGAGGTCCTTGTTGAGCTCAGACTCCTTCATGAACATTAGCATATGTGATATGTGTACCTAACGTTCCTGTAAAACATAAATTCCCTCTCGGCTCTCGCCCGCTCTTCGCCTTAGCGTCAAAGCAAACCTCTTTGTTGTTCACGCCATTCTTCTTCAGTATGTTCACAAGCATATCTCCAAACTCATCATTACCAAACATAAAACAAGAGCATTCTGTTTGATCAACCAATTTAGCTGATGAAAAGACTCTTTATTCGAGGGGCTAACATTAACATATTCACACGATGCAGTACAACTCAGTCTAATACGGGCCAACGAGATAATTTTAGCCCATCTATCTCAATCTTGGCTTTAGATCAAAACATGAGATTCAACAACTGATATATCATAAATGTTCTTTTGTGTGATGATTCATTCGGAGGACTTCTTTAGCCATATGTTTTTTGATTAGTTGAAATAACTAAAATGACGATGAATCAGTTCCATAATCTCGAAGTGATTTGAGTTTAATCAATTGATTAAATAGCCGGTTAAGGGATTAAGCACATTGTTACATACAATTATATACATAAGTACATTCAGCATCGTTTCAAACGAGACTCTTTTTTGCCTCTCTCTACGCTTATGACTCTTGGCCCCAATCGAGCCATATGCAGACTTCCAAATTCATGGCGACGAATAAAGTTTCCAGATTTCTCCGATTCGACGACCTGATTTGGAATTCGTTGAGGAAAATCCATTGAATAGATGAGTTGAAACCTAATTGGGACCCCAACAACTCAAGTACATGACCGTCCGGAGCGATTCCTCAGCCTGCTTCGCCTCACCGGAGGAGACGGCGGATGAGGAAGAGAGCCTCTTGGTCTGAGAAATGGGTCTAACGTTATTCCGGAGATGGTGATTCATCGAACGGAGAACGTAATTCCAACGGCAAACGCCTAATTGATCTTTCAATGTCTCCACGACACCGATGCTCGCCGCCACAGCCCATGCCTTGCTCGTAGAACTCATCTCAAAACTGACACTCTTTTAATTGCTTTGTTTGATTTTTTTGGATTTAGCTTTGAAGTTTGTGAATTTGCCGATGAAAGTTAATGGGAATCGACGGGTTTATTATATAAGAACAGAAACAGACAAAACTGCCGCAACACTCACAAAACCAGATGCCTTAAGCCGCTGGTTTTCTCGGTATTGGTGTCGATATGACCTTGTGAAATGACATTTTTGCCTATCTCAGACTACTTGGTTTTTGAGAGTTTGGGACAAATTGGATAGGGGCGAAATTGGGTTTTCGTATATCATGGATTGCCATGGTTTAGGCTTCCGCGCAACTGGTTTTGGAGTCTGGACACGAGTTCCGCCCACCACCACCAACAAATGCTAATTATTAGCTTCGACACACATCTTTAATCATCCTTGCACACGATAAACAGAGCTTAGGTCCACTAACAATCATCAAGCAATCAAAATTACCAATAAACCTAAAAACCACAAGCACTTTTCCCCTCTTAATTAGACCAAAATACTCAAAACAAACCAAAAACCATCATTCGTTCAAAAAATATAATAAACCCAAACACCATTCTACAAAAGGTATCGTACATCTTATTGGTGATGGAGACACATCTTAAGGATCCCTACTTCTATACCAAGACCAGCAAACACGGGAGTGATAGATGATGACCTTTTAGTTAAGGAGTTAATTACTACCACCAATAATAGACGCTTTTGGAATGTAGAAAAACTTGATGAATTGCTTGAGGAAGAAGACATGATGTTGGTGTCAAAGTTATACTTACCACAAACTTCAAAACCAGATCGCATTGTTTGGAATCATGAAAAATCGGATTAAAATTCGGTTAAAAGTGGATATTGAAAAATCGGATTAAAATCGGATTCTTTAATGAGTCAAGATCTCAATCTCCAGAAGTTACTATTCCACCTGGGGATCCAGTATTAAAATCTAGTATATGGCATTTACCAATCATGCCTAAATTAAATTTGAGAGGTGTTAAAATTCCTAATATATGCCAGAGATGTTGTTCGGCTCCAGAAACAATTAACCATACGTTTTTTACGTGCCCGGTTTTCGACTTTCGTTGATGATTTAGAGAATGTCTCAAGCTCCATAGCATCCCCAAATTTCGCAGAATGAGGATGGAGATGAGCAATTACGTAGTATCATTGATCTTTAAACATATCTTGGGATCACAGATACTCCTTGCTTTTTGGGTTTTATGGAGAATTTGGAAATCAAGATGCAACTTAATTTTCCAGAAGAAACGGGTTATACCGGAATGTGTTGTGCAAGATGCTAGAATTGATGTCTCTGAATGGTTAGAGGCAACTAAAAGTAATTGTTCAGATCAAACAATAAACATAAATCAAATGACGCGTCGTCTCCCCTTGACTACATGGCATTGACCGGAGCTTGATATGCATAAGTGTAATTTCGATGCTCGTTTTAATTTGGAAAATAACCAATCAGCGGCGGGCTGGATAGTTCGTGATTATACTTGGGGATCAGCATCTTTGGGAATATCAACAACACCGTTAGAAGCCGAAGCTAAAGCATTTCTTATTGCTATGCAACAATCGTGGAGCTTGGGTATACAAAAGGTATACTTGGAAGGAGATTGCAAGATGCTTATAGACATTTTAAATGGAAAATCTGAAAATTCCCATATTGTAAATGTGTGCTCGGACATTTACCATTGGAAGAATGAAAGTTACGAAATGTCTTTTTCAATATACAAAGAGAACAAACAACATTCCGGCGGATTCTTTAACAAAGCATGGACCTCCAAATTCTATTTTTTATTCTTCTAAATTGTATCCACCATGGTGATTGTCGAATTTCGTTCTTACGGGTTGTATAAATTCTAATATATAATAAATATCACTTTGACGGAAAAAAAAGAAACAGAGCTTAGGTCCACTAACAATCACCAAGCAATCAAAATTATGATACCTAAAAACCACAACCACTTGTCCCCCTCTTAATTAGACCAAAATACTCAAAACAAACCAAACACCATCATTCGTTCAAAAAACAAAACAAAACCAAACACCATCCTACAATAATTAAGGAAAAACAATCAGAAGCAAGTGGAGTCAGTCCTCTCACCGTGCTCAGGACGGCGAGGAAGGAATCCGATACAGCCAACGCGGGAGAACAAACGTGCAAAGCTGTGACTCATAGATACCTTCTTTCATCCGTTCCCTCTCTTTAGTAAAACTCAGAGTGAGACCGTCGCTGGTACGTTCCAAGTTGTTATGAAGTCCAAACTTGCCGTTGTTGTACAAGTTAGTAGATACCAAACCTTTATGCTTCTCGCTCCTCAGGTACATTGTATCACCATCAAAGGGGTTCATCGCCAGCGGAAGAATGTTATCGAAACCGGGCTTAAAACAAGCCGAAGATATTTGAGATACGTGTTCCCATTCCCCGTTCTTAAGCCTCCATACTCTTAGCTTATCCTCTTTGTCTTCTTTGAAAATGTTCATATGCATGACAAATCCTTGAGAAGTTGTCCAAACTCTTGTGAAATTCTTCAAATAGTCTACATCAGGGTAAAATATAACCCTGCATTGATCAGACTCCGTGCCAGTAGCGTAGAAATCATGACATACAACAACGGGTTTATAGTCCGAGGTCGAGCCGAGCCAGTGTAGGTTTCCGCTCACGCTAATAGGATGGAGCCAAGAAACACTGCTCAAAGGGCGAGAAGAATGGAGAGTTTTGAAACTCCACAAGCATGTCTCAGATGAATATATCAGTAAACTTAAGACACCTTCTAAACTTTTATGTGTATCCATCAGGACAACTTTGTAACTTAAAACGTCACCGTTTTCAATCCTTGTGACGAGTCCTGAGGGTCTGAATAATTTAACTTCTCGAGGCAGAGGAGGGATTTTAACATATTGCCGTGATATCGGATTAGCCACGTAGTAGGAGGTTAGATCATCACCGGATACAGATTTCGAACTCGAACTGATCAGAATCAATCCGACGTCGATGTAAGCCAAGACTCTAACCTTTTGTTTTTTCTTCGTCATGACGTTTATGAAAGAGGAGACGTAAGAGCCAAGAGATCGTGAAATCCCCCAAACGTCGCATCCGTAGTGAGCCACGACTTCTTCAGATCTGTTTCTATCCGATCTGTCTCTCCACATGAGCGACCACGAAGAGTGCGAGTTTTGATGGTGAGAGAGGAAAAGCTCGCGAAGAAACCGAGATTCTGCGATTGATTTCCATTGCTTGCATACCAATTTGCAAGTAGCGATGCACTTCAGCGGCAATCTCGATAGTATAATTGCCCATAGATCTTCCGTTAAGGAATTCATCATCATCTTTATCTTTATTTTCATCTTTGTCTTCATCTTTGTCTTCATCTTCTTCTTCATCTTCTTCCCTGTCTCCATTCGAATGAGGAAGGGGGGCGGCGGTTAGGGTTTAGATCGGATTAGGGTTTACTTGTTTCAAAGTTTGACCCTAGGTTTAATATTACTACGCGTGGCTATTACTAGGTATATATACTGTATCTCGCAGGAGTTTTTTTGACAAAATGGTCCAAGTCAGCATATAATAAGTTTTACCTCAAAGACTATTGGAACAATGGGCAAACATGATGAGCTGCGTCTTTCAAGCTGAGCTTCGAAAGCTCGTTGAACCGCACAACCAACCAAGAAAGAAAGCACTGGAATCAGCGCATCTATTCCGAGAGCTGGCCAAGTCATGTATACAGCAAACACGGGAACGACAACTTTTAAACCCATCATGATAAACGCAGACATAAGGACATGTTCAATGGTGACACTAATGAAAGTGTCTAAACTTTTTTTGTAATTAAATAATATTAATTTTTAGGACACTTTAATGTTTTAAATCAGAAAAAGATCTTAAATAGGATTTTTTTTTATTTAAGACACTAAAATGTCCTAAAATTAATATTATTTAATTACAAAAAAAGTTTAGACACTTTCATTAGTGTCACCATTGAACATGGCTTAAGGTATCCTCTCAGTCCAGTGATTAGACCCCATCTCTTGGAGCTGAAGTCTAAGTATGCCCTCTGCACTCGGTCAGTCACATATAGGAATATCGCAAGACCAGCATAATATTACATTAAAACGAACATGTTAGAATAATTAAATTTCACCTCTAAACAAGATGGAGCAGAGGGGATTATATCCTTGCACGATTAGCATTGTACACGACTATCTATGGGTTGTGGAGGGAGCGGAAGAGTCGGCGACATGGGGAGCCGTGGCATTCTCCTCGATCTCTGGCACAATTTATCGATCAGGTAATACGAGGTCGTATTGTCTCACTGGGTACTCAGAATGAAGCTCTGCTCACTCGCTGGTCGAGCTGAAGCAATCTCTCACGCTTAAGCATCATCTCTTCTAACGCATGTTGACCCGTTTGCTCTGTTTTTAACTTCTTCCTAATTCTCTGTTTTTGCTTATTCTAAAAACACTAAGGCTTGTACAGTTTTTTTTTTCTTTTGTTGATTAATCAATATTATATTTCAACAAAAAAAAAACTTAAAAGAATACATATAATATTTTCTTAAAAATGATTAGTTTTATCAATTAGATTCAGTTTTAAGTTATATAAGATGTAAAATTTGTTTTTGAAACCCTCTCTTTCATTTAAAGTGATTGTTTATTAGGTTTATGGATAATATGAATCAATTTCAAAAAGTTTTAAATACAAATTACAAAATGTAATTTATGAATAACTAAACGTAATTTTATTTTAAAATACGATTATATGGATCATAATTATGAGGATTATCAATTTTAGACTCTAAATATTTATCTTTTATCCGAGTATTGCGTGGGTTTATTTATAAAAGAAATTATACAAATAACTAATAATATACTGAAAAAGCTATTTCCTCACAATTCCGAAATTGGTTACCAAATATATTTTTTTGGTTTGTCACCTGCTAGTTATTTCTTCTTTTTCAGTTGATTATCCATATTATTTTTTTTCACATAAAACAAAAAGAATTCATTCAGAAACAGAGCAATTTGAACACAGGTTTCAAAATAACCGAGGAAACGCAAGAACAGAGCTAAAGGGAAACAAAACAAATAAAAATAATAATAATAAATGGCAGAACTACACTTCGTTCACTGGTCCTCTCATGATCATCAGATAGCCACCACAGACTTCCTTAAGAACCATATAATTAAAGACTGAAGATTTGATTCATCTGTCACATTTTGAAAAGCATATGCAAGCAGTGTCTACTACAAGCAGCTTCCTATTTCTCCATTGGTTAGAAATGCAACCTCATCATCACTTACCTTAATGGAAAATCTTGGCTTGCTTGATGAGGTCCTTGTTGAGCTCAGACTCCTTCATGAGCTTAGCATATGCTTTTCAAAACAGAAACTCCCTCTCGGATCTCGCCCGTTCTTAGCCTTAGCGTCAAAGCAAACCCGTTTGTTGTTCACGCCATTCTTCTTCAGTATGTTCACAAGCATATCTCCAAACTCATCATTACCAAACATAAAACAGAGCACTCTGTTTAATCAACCAATTTAGCTGATGAAAAGACTCTCTTTATTCAATGTTTAAGTAACAGAAGGCATGTAAAGAGGAATTAACATTAACATCTATCTCAATCTAATACGGGCCGACGACAACATTATTTTAAGGTCAAATTCTCTACTACAACATTTTTTTGAAAGTACCTTAACAGCCTAAAGTTAAAGTCGTTACTAATCCCCTCTCTATCAAATCGAGGAACTTCCTGCTAAAAATAATTGTAGGAGTGACACATCAACAAAAGTTTTTAAATCGAACTCAAACTAATCGTTTATACTTTTACCCGTATGGTTGATATTCTCATATTTTACTCGTTTTAGCATGCATTCTACTTAGCGTTTTGAGTCACATGCATGCATAATCATTGTTTTCCTTAGTGTTTTGGTCTAAATTAGAGTCTAGCTAGGTTTCATTAAGTCCTAGTGAGTCTTGCATCATTTGGAGTGTTTTATAGGTGCTTGGAGTCATTTTGGAGAAGTTTGGAGTTATGGAGCATAAGAGAAGGAAGGGGTCATCCGAACCGTCCAAAAGAACCTGCCGAACAAAGGCTCTCTGATATGATTTAGCTTCGGAGGTGTTCATGAAAGTTGTAGAGGGATGAGTTATCTTTCTACCGGATTTTGAATCAAGTCATTCGGACCAGTGGTTTGGAAGATATGGTCTTTTTACTGAAGCCATGCCCGACTAGCCGCGAAGATGTCGAACAATACCGACCGGCATTGGGTCGGTACCATGGGTCGGTATTGCTCCAGAGACTTATACCGATCAGAAGCACTTCTCAACACCGACCCAGATCTGCTCGGCATGAAGGATCAGGAAGATTTGTACCGACCCATCCTGGGTCGGCACAAACCAAGCGGCACAAACACGGCAGTGCAGACCAACCTATTTGTATCGGCAAAACGAAGTGGATACAGTCCGATTTAGCCTCGACTGTCTTCATGGAAATTGTCGAGGAATGAGTTAGCTTGCCAGAGCAGTTGGAATGAGGGCATTTGGATAAGCGGTTCAAGAGATATCGCGAGTTTACCGAAGGTGTATCCGTCTGGCCGCGAGACCAACGCCGACCAGCATTGGATCGACACAAGAAAGATTAGTACCGACCTGTTCTGGACCGGTACTAACTGGTCGGTACAAAGGCAAAGATTAGTACCGACCTGTCCTAGCTCGGTACACTTGGTCGGTACAAATCCACTTCCAAATCCGTCCCATGAAGCCAGCCGAAGTGTCTTGAAGATCCGGCAGAACGAAGGAGTTAAAGTCCGATTCAGCCTCAATGATCTTCATGAAAGATGTAGCCAGATGAGTTAGCTTGCCACAGGAGTTGGAATCAGGTCATTCGGACATGTATTCGAGGAGATATCGTGAGTTTACCGAAGGTGTATCCGTCTGGCCGCGAGACCAACGCCGACCAGCATTGGATCGACACAAGAAAGATTAGTACCGACCTGTTCTGGACCGGTACTAACTGGTCGGTACAAAGGCAAAGATTAGTACCGACCTGTCCTAGCTCGGTACACTTGGTCGGTACAAATCCACTTCCAAATCCGTCCCATGAAGCCAGCCGAAGTGTCTTGAAGATCCGGCAGAACGAAGGAGTTAAAGTCCGATTCAGCCTCAATGATCTTCATGAAAGATGTAGCCAGATGAGTTAGCTTGCCACAGGAGTTGGAATCAGGTCATTCGGACATGTATTCGAGGAGATATCGTGAGTTTACCGAAGGTGTATCCGTCTGGCCGCGAGACCAACGCCGACCAGCATTGGATCGACACAAGAAAGATTAGTACCGACCTGTTCTGGACCGGTACTAACTGATCGGTACAAAGGCAAAGATTAGTACCGACCTGTCCTAGCTCGGTACACTTGGTCGGTACTAATCCACTCCCAAATCCATCCCCATGAAGCCAGTCGAAGTGTCTTAAAGATCCGGCAGAACGAAGAGGTTACAGTCAGATTCAGCGTCAATGATCTTCATGAAAGATGTAGATGATTGAGTCATCTGACTTCTGGAGGTGGTTTCATGTCATTCTGATCCGTGGTTAGAAAGATACATCATATTTATCAGAGACATGTCTGTCTGGCGTCCAAACGAGTGCTGCTCCCAATACGACTTCTGGAAGATCAACCCAGACGAAGGGTTTCCAATCCGATTCAGCTTCTACGTTCTTCATGAAAGTCGTAGATATATGAGTTAGCTGTCGCCTGCAGGTGGTTTCAGGTCATTTGGATAAGCGGTTCAAGAGATATGGCGATTTTACCAAGTGTATGTAGACCAGTACCGACCGACTCCCGTGCGGCACACTCCGACCGGTATGACACCAGGGACTTGTGCCGATCCACTGTACCGACCCAGGACTGGTCGGTACAGACCACCAGAACCAGCAAAAACCCAGATTTGACCGGGTCAATACCCGGTTTGTTCCGGGTTGACCCGGTTCACCCCTTTTTCTATAAATACTCTTGAAACCTATTTTTCATGCTAAGCTTTCTTCTTTCTAGAGTTGGGTTTTATCCCAAACTCTTCTTATGATTTTGGAGGGATTTTGATTGTTCTTCATACAAATGCCACTCTAGAGAAGATTTCTTCAACTCTATCTTTTATTTATGCAATTTATTTATCTTTATTTCTTTTTCTCTTTTGTTCTTCATGTTTAGACTTTAGGGTTTTTTGTTGGATTATGGATGGCTTGATTTTGATGATTTGATGATTGATTTGTGTTGCTTATGTTCTTAATCATTGCTTTCCTTTCTTTCTAAGTGATCTTAATGCTAGATTGGGCTTGAGAGAGTCAATCTAGATCTTTGGGAATTTCACACCCACAAGGTGTTTGATGAAATTCCCCAAAGAACTTAGAAAGAGATAAACATTCTTAACCTATGAGAGTAGTTGCTTAAGGTGTTTATTGGTTGATTTGAATATTGATCTTAATGCTTGCTAATCATTTCATCACAAATGAGAGTTTGATCTTGATTTAGTGATTAGCAAAGTGATTAGTGCCTTGAGAGAGGATTAGTCATAATTAGTGATCTTAACCTAAGGAATAGCATTGATTGTGTGTATTAGCATCGTTAGTCAATTGTCTTGATGATTAGATGATGACGATTTAGGTTACATCTTGTTAGATCCTTCACTTAGGTTGATCTTAAAGCTAGTTTTGGATTGAGAGATCAAAACTAGAGCTTAGGCGTTTCACGCCCGAGAGGTGTTCGATGAAATGCTTGAACCAAACCTTTTGTGAGCCTTTCATGCCTAGCCAATGAGAGTTGATGTCTAGGGTGATTAGTGAACTAAGTGGAATTGGAGATTAAAGCTTGTTAATCATCTTATCACAAACGAGAGTTTGTTCTTGATTTGGTGATTAACAAAGTGATTAGTGCCACGAGAGTGGATTAGTCATAATTGTGAATTCCATGTTCTAGGATAGTGTTTAATTCAATCTAAATCATCATTGTTTGTTCATTAATCATCTTCTTGATAGTTAATTCATTTTCCAACACTTCTAGCCTTTGTTTTCTTTCTTGCATTTTACTTTCTTAATCTAAAAACATAAAAACCCAAAAACATTTGCTCTAGCTTAGGAAGGTTCATGTATTCTTAGTGCATTGATCTTAACCCCTATGGATTGACACCTCTTATGCTACAATGACAAGCATAGAGGAATTGATATGAATATAACACAAAAATCTCTTTATCAATTTGGCGCCGTTGCCATTGGGGTTTAGCATTGATCATTAGGATTTTGAATCTTTTTGAGACTAGAGCCTTTTTATTTTGTTTTGTTGCTAATCTTTTCACTTTTCTTGTGATTTTCATGAAGGAAGTGACAATGAGGAAGCAACCGTCAAGCTAGTGACGTTAAACGCGCCCTTGGGGACCTCCCCAAGCCTATCCCTCGTCAAGCTTGCGACACAAAACAAGCATGAATAAAGAGGACCACGCTCCTCACAATAAAGGACGGCAAATTTGGGTCGGATCGGTCTATGATTTGTCTCTTGGGTCCAAGGTCGTGGTGTGTGATGAAAGGAGGGTTCGGCCACAACATGTCATACTCCTCTCCTCCTCGATTCAATTCCAAGGTATGATTCTCACTCCATTTCATTGTATATACATTCTTGCATATTTTTACCTTCTCCTTGACTTTTGTTGCACCGGGACGGTGCAATTCAAGTTTGGGGGAGGGGTTTATGTCATTTAACCTTGTGTTTTGTGATCTTATTTTGCCTTTTCCATCTTGAGTCTCATGCATATCATGCATTTTCAATAAATTTGAAATTTTTTGAACTTTTGTGCATTCCATATAGGATCGAGTCTAGATGCATAGCATATAAGGTAGCTTTGCATGAGCATTAGGAGCAATGACAGATTTATGAGTACCATTTTTAGAGCTTGATTCAATGCCCTCGTTGCTTGTTGTTTGATGCTTTTGATCTCGTGTTGAAATCAAGGATGAACCATATTTTGATCTCGCGTTTCATTACTAGGGTCTTAGCTAAAGCAAGTTTTGATTTGATTCCAATCCTACTTAAGTGAGAACCGTAATTTTGACATTGAAATTATCATGCTTGTGCATTGCATAGTGAATTCATGGTTACCATATACATACTTGGGCTCTCTTATCCTTTTCACCACTTTTTTGCTAGTCCAAGTAGCCGATTCCCATCATTGGAACGGTTTTCCATACCTTTAACCTACCCTCCTTTCAAGCCAAAATCTTTAGTGTGCGTATGTGAGGCCTAATTTTTCGAGTAAGCTTGGCAAAAAGTGTTGAGTTTAGGGCGACAAGGATAGGATTGCATGTAGATCTAGCCGAACATCAAAGGCTAGACTAGGCTAGGCTCGTGGGAAAGGGAAGTTTTGGGTTTGGTGTGAACGAAAATGTGTGACTAATGGAATTGTGGATAAGAAGGAAGTGGGATCAAAAGGGAGAAAGTGAAGGTGAAAGAGGAATGCAATATTGTGACGTGGTTAGTGCAAGTTATCAAGAATAGCTCTTAGTGATAGTTATAGCCTCATAGAAGCAAAGTAAAAAGCCAAAAATTGGCTAAGGAATCAATTGGTAAATGATGAGGCAAGGCAAAGAAAAGAAAGAAAGAAGAGCTAAAGAAACAACAAAAAGAAGCACGAAACCACAAGATTCAATGAAGAAGAAGAAATTCCCCAAGTGAGAAAAAGATGAAGTGGAAGAAAAAGTTCACGTATGAGGCATGAAGGCAAAAAGGCCAAGTGAGAAAAGGGTAGCTTAGGATGAGGACTTCATGGGTAGATATGCTAGGGTTAGAGACATTTTAGGCATTGGGTAGATGTGAGTCTATCCTTGTATGCATAGATTGCCTTTTACTCTTAGCATTTTGCTAAAGCTTGCTCATTCATTGAGAGATCCCTTGCATTGGAGTAATCCCATACATTTGATATCATCTTTATCTCAAAACCTTTACCCTAGCCAAATGGATTCACTTGCCTTGCGTAAGCATGATTCACTTGAAACGATTAATGAATGTTAAAGGATTGGATGACATGAATACTTGTGTAGGTTGAGGCTTGAATTTGATTCGTATAGGGAAGGATATGGCTAGCTCTTTTTGAGTAGACTTGTTTGATCGCATCTTAGAGCTAGTAACTTGGACATTGAGTTGAATTCTTTTTATGGTACTTTTGGATTTGAGCTCCCATTTTGATCTTCTTCCTCTTCTTAGTCTTGTTTGCTTGAGGACAAGCAAAGGATTAAGTTTGGGGGAGTTGATATTCTCATATTTTACTCGTTTTAGCATGCATTCTACTTAGCGTTTTGAGTCACATGCATGCATAATCATTGTTTTCCTTAGTGTTTTGGTCTAAATTAGAGTCTAGCTAGGTTTCATTAAGTCCTAGTGAGTCTTGCATCATTTGGAGTGTTTTATAGGTGCTTGGAGTCATTTTGGAGAAGTTTGGAGTTATGGAGCATAAGAGAAGGAAGGGGTCATCCGAACCGTCCAAAAGAACCTGCCGAACAAAGGCTCTCTGATATGATTTAGCTTCGGAGGTGTTCATGAAAGTTGTAGAGGGATGAGTTATCTTTCTACCGGATTTTGAATCAAGTCATTCGGACCAGTGGTTTGGAAGATATGGCCTTTTTACTGAAGCCATGCCCGACTAGCCGCGAAGATGTCGAACAATACCGACCGGCATTGGGTCGGTACCATGGGTCGGTATTGCTCCAGAGACTTATACCGATCAGAAGCACTTCTCAACACCGACCCAGATCTGCTCGGCATGAAGGATCAGGAAGATTTGTACCGACCCATTCTGGGTCGGCACAAACCAAGCGGCACAAACACGGCAGTGCAGACCAACCTATTTGTATCGGCAAAACGAAGTGGATACAGTCCGATTTAGCCTCGACTGTCTTCATGGAAATTGTCGAGGAATGAGTTAGCTTGCCAGAGCAGTTGGAATGAGGGCATTTGGATAAGCGGTTCAAGAGATATCGCGAGTTTACCGAAGGTGTATCCGTCTGGCCGCGAGACCAACGCCGACCAGCATTGGATCGACACAAGAAAAGATTAGTACCGACCTGTTCTGGACCGGTACTAACTGGTCGGTACAAAGGCAAAGATTAGTACCGACCTGTCCTAGCTCGGTACACTTGGTCGGTACAAATCCACTTCCAAATCCGTCCCATGAAGCCAGCCGAAGTGTCTTGAAGATCCGGCAGAACGAAGGAGTTAAAGTCCGATTCAGCCTCAATGATCTTCATGAAAGATGTAGCCAGATGAGTTAGCTTGCCACAGGAGTTGGAATCAGGTCATTCGGACATGTATTCGAGGAGATATCGTGAGTTTACCGAAGGTGTATCCGTCTGGCCGCGAGACCAACGCCGACCAGCATTGGATCGACACAAGAAAGATTAGTACCGACCTGTTCTGGACCGGTACTAACTGGTCGGTACAAAGGCAAAGATTAGTACCGACCTGTCCTAGCTCGGTACACTTGGTCGGTACAAATCCACTTCCAAATCCGTCCCATGAAGCCAGCCGAAGTGTCTTGAAGATCCGGCAGAACGAAGGAGTTAAAGTCCGATTCAGCCTCAATGATCTTCATGAAAGATGTAGCCAGATGAGTTAGCTTGCCACAGGAGTTGGAATCAGGTCATTCGGACATGTATTCGAGGAGATATCGTGAGTTTACCGAAGGTGTATCCGTCTGGCCGCGAGACCAACGCCGACCAGCATTGGATCGACACAAGAAAGATTAGTACCGACCTGTTCTGGACCGGTACTAACTGATCGGTACAAAGGCAAAGATTAGTACCGACCTGTCCTAGCTCGGTACACTTGGTCGGTACTAATCCACTCCCAAATCCATCCCCATGAAGCCAGTCGAAGTGTCTTAAAGATCCGGCAGAACGAAGAGGTTACAGTCAGATTCAGCGTCAATGATCTTCATGAAAGATGTAGATTATTGAGTCATCTGACTTCTGGAGGTGGTTTCATGTCATTCTGATCCGTGGTTAGAAAGATACATCATATTTATCAGAGACATGTCTGTCTGGCGTCCAAACGAGTGCTGCTCCCAATACGACTTCTGGAAGATCAACCCAGACGAAGGGTTTCCAATCCGATTCAGCTTCTACGTTCTTCATGAAAGTCGTAGATATATGAGTTAGCTGTCGCCTGCAGGTGGTTTCAGGTCATTTGGATAAGCGGTTCAAGAGATATGGCGATTTTACCAAGTGTATGTAGACCAGTACCGACCGACTCCCGTGCGGCACACTCCGACCGGTATGACACCAGGGACTTGTGCCGATCCACTGTACCGACCCAGGACTGGTCGGTACAGACCACCAGAACCAGCAAAAACCCAGATTTGACCGGGTCAATACCCGGTTTGTTCCGGGTTGACCCGGTTCACCCCTTTTTCTATAAATACTCTTGAAACCTATTTTTCATGCTAAGCTTTCTTCTTTCTAGAGTTGGGTTTTATCCCAAACTCTTCTTATGATTTTGGAGGGATTTTGATTGTTCTTCATACAAATGCCACTCTAGAGAAGATTTCTTCAACTCTATCTTTTATTTATGCAATTTATTTATCTTTATTTCTTTTTCTCTTTTGTTCTTCATGTTTAGACTTTAGGGTTTTTTGTTGGATTATGGATGGCTTGATTTTGATGATTTGATGATTGATTTGTGTTGCTTATGTTCTTAATCATTGCTTTCCTTTCTTTCTAAGTGATCTTAATGCTAGATTGGGCTTGAGAGAGTCAATCTAGATCTTTGGGAATTTCACACCCACAAGGTGTTTGATGAAATTCCCCAAAGAACTTAGAAAGAGATAAACATTCTTAACCTATGAGAGTAGTTGCTTAAGGTGTTTATTGGTTGATTTGAATATTGATCTTAATGCTTGCTAATCATTTCATCACAAATGAGAGTTTGATCTTGATTTAGTGATTAGCAAAGTGATTAGTGCCTTGAGAGAGGATTAGTCATAATTAGTGATCTTAACCTAAGGAATAGCATTGATTGTGTGTATTAGCATCGTTAGTCAATTGTCTTGATGATTAGATGATGACGATTTAGGTTACATCTTGTTAGATCCTTCACTTAGGTTGATCTTAAAGCTAGTTTTGGATTGAGAGATCAAAACTAGAGCTTAGGCGTTTCACGCCCGAGAGGTGTTCGATGAAATGCTTGAACCAAACCTTTTGTGAGCCTTTCATGCCTAGCCAATGAGAGTTGATGTCTAGGGTGATTAGTGAACTAAGTGGAATTGGAGATTAAAGCTTGTTAATCATCTTATCACAAACGAGAGTTTGTTCTTGATTTGGTGATTAACAAAGTGATTAGTGCCACGAGAGTGGATTAGTCATAATTGTGAATTCTATGTTCTAGGATAGTGTTTAATTCAATTTAAATCATCATTGTTTGTTCATTAATCATCTTCGTGATAGTTAATTCATTTTCCAACACTTCTAGCATTTGTTTTCTTTCTTGCATTTTACTTTCTTAATCTAAAAACATAAAAACCCAAAAACATTTGCTCTAGCTTAGGAAGGTTCGTGTATTCTTAGTGCATTGATCTTAACCCCTATGGATTGACACCTCTTATGCTACAATGACAAGCATAGAGGAATTGATATGAACTTAACACAAATCTCTTTATCAATGGTGAACATACATTAGAACCGTTCAAAATCTCAACTCAACTATCGTCATCTGTCTCTTGCTTATACTTGGTTTTCTACTTAAACTTCATCATCTCGGTTTTCATAATCTCATATCTAAATCATTCCTTTCTAACTACATTTACTGTTTTTATGTGTGACACTTCGAAAACTTTTACTTTATTCTAAAATCTTAAAAATTCTAATTTATCCAATTAAAGTTTAACACTTTTAATATTGTTACAACTAATTCTACTAAAAATTCACACCGTCTAACTTAGTCTTTATGTTTCTGCGATGGTGTTTTTTTTTTAAAAAACCAACAAAATATTTTATTAGAATAAATAAAGAAACTTGAATTCCTTCCTTTGATTTTATTATTATTTTTGGTCAAAATTTTACCATAATTTCTCTAAACAATTAGTCAAGTTAAATCAGGAATTTCACGTTCTAACTCTTTTCCGTAAGCGTTGGGGTTGTAGAAACTTCTATTAGAGTCTTCATTGTTCTCGGAGAAAGATTCTTCCTTTTAAGTTTTCATCGTACTTGTTGCATCTCTTGACATCAAATTGTATTGAAATATGTTGCGAAACAGATCTGTTTAAAAAGAAAACAAAAATTCGTGATTTAGCATCTATTTTCTAAAATTATAGCTTATCTACTATTTTATTTATTTAAAAAAAGGTAAAACTCTTTTCTCTTGTCAGCCGGAAAAGGCCATTCATATAGTTTCTATATTAAAGACTCAAACTTGCAACATGTATAATATAATAAAAGATCTTCATATCGTTACCTTCTTAATGATGAAAAAAAAAAAAGGATATGTGGAAGAAAAAAAAAGATTTTGCGAAAAATGAGTACATTTTGAAGCAATATGAAGTTTCAAGTGCATCAAACAACGAAACACTGCAAAAACACATCCAACTTTTAGAATTTGTAAGCGTTTATAACCCAAATTCCTAACTTCATTATTATTTTCATTGGATTTCTTAACATTTATTTTTCTCCGATCATGATTACTCTTTTTTTTTTTCTTACATTTCGAAATTAGGAACCATAGATAGTTTGAGGTAAAATCATCAATTTTACACCAACTTAAGATTACAACGACAAATGTATATTGAGATTAAAATCATAGATCTTACAACATTTTTTATACAAACAAAAAATGCAGCTTTTGTCCACAAAAAGACTTTATACAAAGTATAATTCGGTGGTTTAAGGGGAGAGCCATGAAAGCAAATCTAAAGTCGAAGGATTATAGTTCTATGGAGCTTTATTTAGGTGCAAGAAATAGAAACTAAAGAAACGGAAAAGACTAAACCGAAACCAAGATCAAAGCTTTAGATTTATATTTGATGAAATGGGGAAGAAGGAGAGTTGGCCAAGAACGGCAACTCTCGATTGTTCCACACCAATGTCATACACACATACACTTATATATAAAAGACAATTGCAAAACCTAATACACATGGGCCTTCAACATTAGATTTCTCTTGGGCTTGGACTTTGGTGAGCTTGTGTTTAATACTCCCCCGCAAACTTAGCGTAGGGTGCGGAGCTAAGTTTGGAAGCATAGATGTATCGGCTTGAGAAAAGAAGGACAGCTCGAAGCAAGGTCGTTTGAAGTAGTCAATAGCTTCACTTCACCGTAAAATCAGTCTTTTGGTGTGAGATCAGGTCTATCTTTGTAGCCTTTTTGTCTCACGAAGAGTTCCGGGTTTTCTTGTACCTCGTGTAACTCCCATAAGCTGTCTCATAGTGAATGTGAGTCCTCTTCCACATCTAATGACATACTACTCACTCTCAGCCTCTTATTCAATAACCAACTAACATTCTCTTGCTTTCTAAGATTCTATCTTTCTCTTTGACAATCAATCGAACACCTTGTGTGCTCACTGATTTTTTTTTTTTTTTTTCTCAATGAAAGACAACAAATTTTGCAACCTTAAACACAGCCCAATAAAAAAAACACAAGACAATCCATTCTAGCTTCATGAGTTCCATTCCTAGGAATCTAAGACTAGCCAGCCGAACCACCAAACAAGCAACAACCTGAGACAATAACGCCATTTGCCCTTTGTTATGGCTGAGATTAAAGTGCAGAAATTACCAACTGTCATGGCTGTCCGAGATAGCCGGTGGCGTGGAAAGAAGCGAACTGAGTGTTCTGAAGAGAAGCAGCCTAATATAAATTTGTTGATTCCAAGCTCTGCAGTCTTCGTCTCTCCATTGTCAAACTCACGTCTTTAATCCTCTGATTTCTTGTTTTGCAGCGGAAGATCCCATGGAAACCGACTGAAGCTCTGATACCATGAAAGCAAATCTAAAGTCGAAGGATTATAGCTCGATGTAGCTTTATTTAGGTGCAAGAAATAGAAACTAAAGAAACGGAAAAGACTAAACCGAAACCAAGATCAAAGCTTTAGATTTATATTGATGAAATGGGGAAGAAGGAGAGTTGGCCAAGAACGGCAACTCTCGATTGTTCCACACCAATGTTATACACACATACACTTATATATAAAAGACAATTGCAAAACCTAATACACATGGGCCTTCAACATTAGATTTCTCTTGGGCTTGGACTTTGGTGAGCTTGTGTTTAATATTGAGCTTTATTTAGATAGATAAGAAACTAAAGAGAGGTGAAGAAGATTTTGGTTTGTCACCAAGAACACATACACATTTGATTGATCTACAGAGGAGAGTTGTCTTTTGCAACTCTCAAAGGTTACTCTACACATCGATCATAACATTGCATCTTATACTAAATCCACTTTGCTCACTCAAAACCTAATACACATGGGCTTAGGTTTGGGCTTGGCTTTAATACTTCAATACTCCCCCGCAAACTTTGCGTCGGGTGAAAGCCAAGATGTCAAAGTTTGAAACCGCAAATGTATATGACTTTGGCGGAAGCATGAATAAGCGAGGCAAGATCTTTGTGATGTAGGCGGATGATTCTATTCACCAAGGAGAACATTAGTGTGAGAATTTTTCAGGTTCTTTTGACCTATTTGTCTCACGAAGAGTCCGAGTTTCTTTTCTCGTTTAACTCCCCTAAGTTATCTCATGACGAGAGAATTCTCTTCCCACAACTTCTTAATCCTAATCGCTATTTGCTGTCCATCCATCAGCCAACTAAAACTGCTTGCTAATCATTATGCCTTCTCTTTGGCATATCATCGAACACCTTATGTGCGTCCAACCAAGCAGAAATTTGCAGCCACAAACTATCATTAGCAAACCCAAAACTATTCCATTCTAGCCTCACGAGTTCAATCCTAATCTAAACCATCCAGCAGAACCAGCATAACAACAATCAACCATCACACTCTTCTCAAGCTATCAAACGGTTATCTCCTTCCAATTTTTTTGATTGATCGCAAATGAAAGAGCTTGTTACCGTGATATAAGGAAGCCTTGATTCAATCTCAGACCATGATTTCTTGGATGATGAGCTTGCACACTCCTAACTTCTGTCTGATGGCTCCTCTTCGCTTTGAAAAGGCTTCCGCTGCTTCACCTTTCAGGTTCAGAGTTTCATGAACTGAAAGAAACTCAAGCATATTATGTCCACCATAGCTTTTGTTGGAGAGCAAGCTTCACTGGTCCCTTCCGTACTGAAGAACCCTAAACACGAGGCTTTCCATTTTCAGATTTAAGCATCGACCGAGTCACGGCTGAGACAGAGTAAGTGCATGCTGGAAGATGACACCCAAATGAACCGTTTGGCTCTGATACCATGTTAGCAAATCTAAGAAAATGAATTTGTGCTCTAAAGAGCTTATTAACACAGAAAATATAAATAGCTCATTGAGCTTTATTTAGATAGATAAGAAACTAAAGAGAGGTGAAGAAGATTTTGGTTTGTCACCAAGAACACATACACATTTGATTGATCTGAATTTTACAGAGGAGAGTTGTCTTTTGCAACTCTCAAAGGTTACTCTACACATCGATCATAACATTGCATCTTATACTAAATCCACTTTGCTCACTCAAAACCTAATACACATGGGCTTTGGTTTGGGCTTGGCTTTAATACTTCAATAAGCCAAACTAAACCAGAATGAATACAAAAGAATAGTTCAATTATGTTTCTTCTTGTGCTCGAAATTCTGAAAGCATGTCAATGGCCTCATCTAAGAAAAAGATGTTTAAGAAGAAACATATTAGACAGACAAATAAACATAATCCAGAAGGAAAAAAACAACAAATTCAATGATTTGTGTGTGCAAGAGAGAGAGTTGAAAAAGGGGTAGAGAGAGACGACCTGTTATTGCTGTTTATGATTGCTTGTCATTGAATTGAACATCATGAAATATTCATACTTAGCCATTAATCGCTAAAATATAAATGAAGAAGTTTGAGATTAAGTTGCTTATCTTTGAAAAAACAAATCTGAAATATAGAAAAAACTTATCTCTATTTACCCAACCATTTATATATTGACGAAGCCTCAGAAATCGAAAGTAGATATGCGCAAATAGCCTTCAAAATTGTTAGAAAAAATAGATCAAGACAAATCAAAAGCTTGAAAAGAAAATTATAAAGAGAACTTTAACAGAAACAAAAAAATCAACCATCGAAATTAGAAGATGTTTATATGTCGATTTATATCTTTCGAAAGGGTGTGTGTATTTCTAGTGATGGTAAGTTCAGTATTTCGATGGTATTCCCATCTTTTAACAAAATATTATTTTAGCTTGAAGAGCATTCTAAATACATAATATTATAATAAAATCTTCTTATTTATAAAATACTTGGAGATAGAACAATTGTATATACCAAAAAAGTATGTCACCAGAAATGTCCAGATCTTCTTCCCCAAGAGCAAGCAAGCTAGCTTTCATAATCAAATTCTAGGTCGTGGCTTATAATCAAATTCTAGGTCGTGGCGAATTGAATATCCATTTAATGTTTAGATTTAGATTTATCATTAAGATTTTCGAATTATATTAATATATAGCATCGAAAATGGAATATATCCTTTGTTTAAACAAAATTCAAATTCATAAATTTTTAATTTCAATCTATTGCAACCAAAATTTATATTAGTATCCAAATTTATTTTTGTGACTAATCCTTACTTAAAATAAATCATTACTTAGATTTATAAATAAATCTATCATTTTGTAAATAAATTATAAGAGTTATAGATTGAAATGCGAAAAGCGAGAACTACATGTATGTTTGTGAAAAATCAAAAATAATTCTAAGTAATGATTGTGAAAAATTCCATTCATGTTGACCTTCTGTATTATGTTTGTGAAACAATTAAAAATAATGGATTTCAAGAGTGTTTGGAAATAGAAATATTAGGGAAAGATTTATAACGAAAAATAATTTAACCTAAATCGAATTAATTAGAGGTTGCCACATGGCAAAATAAATTAATTGTCAACTTAAAAACTGGGTGGATACAAAGATAGTAGGAAGAAAATAAATGAATTAATAAATCCTCTAAATGCTGAGAAAAATTGTGGGAGTGACACCTCATCAAAAATGGTCTCCAAATGCTTCATGTTTAATGTATAGAGGAATTTTTTTTAAATTGGAAAAATCATATTTTTAACTATCAAAGTACAAATCATAAGCAATTTAAACCTTAAAACCATCCGCATCGGGAGTGTCTTAGAGGGTGTCTAGACATTAAAAAAATAAAAAATTGAAAAAATATGAGAGAGAATGAAAAACGGTTCTCGAGAACCTCAACAAAAAAATCATGAGACACTACCTGTCACTTTTTTATTGATTCAACTTCCTTTTTTAATTTAAAATTTAATTATTTAATTTAATTATATTAAAACTATTATTATTTTATTCTTAAAACATCTTAGAGAGTGTCTAACCGATGTTGATGCTCTAAGAGAATTTTATTGACACTATTACTTTTAAACCAAACAAACTCACACATAAAACCATCAAAATAATTTTCGAATATATGTTGCCAAAAAAAGTAAAAGAACAATTAACTCTCCGTTAAAAAAGTGATGACATAGCATATATTTATATAAAATTCTCTCAAGGATAAAGTACTAATGGAATTTACTTTTATATATCATCTTATTATAAAGGTAAATGTTTCAAATAATTTTTTTTTGTGTCAATATTCAATAATCTTTTCCAAAGCTATTTAGTGCAATCTCTTTCACTAAATTTTCCCTTCAAAATAATATATTTGTTTTATCGGAACTTCGTTTCTAAAATCTTTAATTTGTTTCGGCAAAAAAGGTAAATATAATTCTAATAGAAATACAAGAATAATTTCGTCACGGTTTAAAAAAAAAATAGATATATGAGTAGCTAAGTAATATAAAATAAATATATTTCAAAAGAAAATAATAAAAAATAAACTAAATATTTAAAAACAAGTGACAAAATTAAAAAACTCTTGGACCCTCAAAACCTCTTCGATCTGGACCCAGTTATTCTACCAATACTTGGGCCTGCCTAAAGTGCGATCATGATAACATTTGGGCCCAGTCAAAACCTATATGTATCTCTCCTGGGCCGACTCTTCGATCTTCTTTCGCAGGCTGTTGTAGTGGCAGTGTCTTTCGCAGAAGATGAAGGTAGTTCATCGTTTTCTTCGATTATCCGCGGGTATATCTCTCTATCATTTCTTTTGTTCATTCAACATCTCCGACTACTGATTGCCAGATTGATGACGACCAAAAGCTGTAAGTTTTGTTATTTCTATCACATCGTCTTAACTTTCTTATAGATTCGTGAATTCGTTATATATTTGAGTTTAGCTCGTCTTTTGTTTACGTTTTGGCTGATTGAGTGTACAATGTGGAATATCTCCTTTACAGTTAGGAAAATTCTTGGGATGCGAATCTTATGATAGTTACTCTTATGTCTGATGAAAATGGGAATTCTTTTGATCACACAAGGTTGTAACTCTCTTCTTGCTCTTACAGGTTGTTCGCAAATCGACTTCATGATCTAAGAATCCAAACTTTGCAAAGATAGAGTGATGAAGCTGCAGCTGAACCAAGCCGCCCTAAACCTTGGACGAAGAAAAAGAAGAAGTGGAGCTCACAGTCACAGAAGAAGAATTGAAGAAGACGAAGACATGTTTTGATGATTCAGAGGACTTTTTAGCCATATGTTTTTTGATTAGTTGCAGTTACTAAAATGACAATGAATCAGTTCCATAATCTCGAAGTGATTTGAGTTTAATCAAATGATTAAATAGCCGTTTTAAGGGATTAAGCTCATTGTTACATACGAGTAGATGACAATGGTACCAATTATATACATAAATACATTCACCATCTTTTCAAATGAGGCTCCTTTTTGCATCTACTCTTATGACTCTTGGCCGAGCCATATGCAGACTTCCAAATTAATGGCGACGAATAAAATTTTCAAATTTCTCCGATTCGGCGACCTGATTTGGAATTTGTTGAGAAAAATCCATTGAATAAAGATGTTGAGACCTAATTGGGACCCCAACAACTCAAGTACATGACCGTCCGGAGCGATTCCTCAGCCTGCTTCGCCTTACCGGAGGAGACGGCGGAAGCGGACGAGGAGGAGGAGGAGAGCCTCTTGGTCTGAGAAATGGGTCTGACGTTATTCCGGAGATGCTGATTCATTAAACGGAGAACGTAATTCCACCGGCAAACGCCTAATTGGTCTTTCAATGTCTCCACGACACCGATGCTCGCCGCCACAGCCCATGCCTTGCTCGTAGAACTCATCTCAAAATTGACGGAATAATAATTCAAAAGAAACACTCTTTTAATTGCTTTGTTTGGTTTTTTGGATTTAGCTTTGAAGTTTGAGAATTTGCCGATGAAAAAGGATGAGAATCGACGGGTTGATTAATAAAAGGACAGAATCAGACAAAACCACCGCTAAAAAAAGCTGACGTAAAAAAACCAGATGCCCAAAGCCGCTAGTTTTTCTTGTTTGCTGCCGGTTTAGGTGTCGATGAGCTAGAAATGACCTTTTTCCCCAGCCAAGACTACTCGTTCTTTGAAAGTTAGGACAAATTGGATAAGGGGCAATATTGGGACTTCGCATATTCTACATTGCCGCAGTTTTAGCGTTCCCGCAACTGGTTTACCTAAAAAAGTATTTTTTTTTTTGACATGTTTTCTTTTAGTTTAAAAGATTTTTTTTTAACATAGTAACATATTAAATAGGGTTTTTTTGGCCCAGCCCGGCCCTATATTTTACAAGTTCAGTCCTATTTAAGTCTTTAACTATTTTTTAGTCCTATAATTTATACAAAAATAGATTAAACCAGGGTTAGCCCAGTCTTTTAATGTTTTTTTTTCTTTTGATAAAAACAAGCATATTATATTAGTTTACTTTTTAACGAAAAACTAAAATTTTACGTTTTCGACGGAAAAACGTAATTTTACGTTTTCAAAAAAAAATCATAATTTTACGTTTCTGGCGTTAAAGGAAAAACGAGAAAAATGCAATTTTTGTATTTCAACGAAAAATGAGAGTTTGCGTTTTTTTTACCGAAAATGAGATTTTACTTTTTTGGCAGAAAATAAAAATTTACGTTTTTGGCGGAAAAACAAGATTTAATATTTTGGCGGGAAAACAAAATTTAACGTATTTGGAGGGAAACAAAATTTCACTTTTTGGCAGGAAAACAAAATGACGTTTTGGCGGAAAACGAGATTTTATATTTTTGGCGAAAACATGATTTTATGTTTTTGGTGGGAAAACCAAAATTTATGTTTTTGGCGAGAAAACATAATTTTACGTTATTGGCGGGAAACGGGATTTTACGTTATTGGCGGGAAAACGGGATTTTACGTTTTTGCCGAGAAAACGGGATTTTACGTTTTTGGCGGGAAAACAAGATTTTACGTTTTTGACTGGAAAACAGAAATTTACGGCGAAAAACGGGATTTTATGTTTTTGGCGGGAAAACGGAATTTTATGTTTTTGGCGGGAAAACGGGATTTTACGTTTTTAACGGAAAAACAAGATTTTACGTTTTTGACGAGAAAATGGATTTTTTACGTTTTTCGCAGGAAAACGGAATTTTATGTATTTGGCGGGAAAGCGGAATTTTACGTTTTTGGCGGGAAAATGTAAAATCACGATTTTGGCGACAAAACGTCGAATCACGTTTTTGGTGGGAAAATGCGAAATCACGTTTTTTGCGGGAAAATGCGAAATCACGTTTTTTGCGGGAAAAAATGATTTTGGTTTACACATTTGATTTTGGTGTTATTTAGGTTTTTATTAAAAATTATTAGATTAAAAACTTAGTCATGTGCAAAACTTAGCCTTGTAAATTCAACCCGATTCAGTTATAGAGAAAGAATCGATCGACAAAGATTTTTAAATATACTCGGTTCTCGGTTGGGAAATTTCAAAAATACCATTTTCATGATTCCACTTTTTTCAGAAGTACAACTGTTTGATGTACCTAGCTTTGTTTTGTTGATCATTCATATGATTGGGTCTCATTCATGATTCCTCTAAATATGGGCCAATGATTCCTCTAAATATACTCGGTTCTCGGTTGGGTGATTCCTCATTCAGAAGCTGGAGTAATAAGAAAACAAAACATAGCTTTGTTTTGTTGACCAATAATAACATGGACCCTCTAAATGTTCCATTAATACCATAATTTATTTGCTCGAATACCAAAATAACCTTTAATTTTTAATAAACCACAACTAATTGTGAAAAAAAAAACATAATTCCTAAATCAAGATTCTAATTTGTCACCGCATCTTCTCGTCGCATATTTGGATTGAGTCGTTGGAATCACCGTTGCGAAAGTTCGATCATCATTGCCAGAGTTCAATTACAATCGCCGGAATCTTGATCTCCGTCGTCGGAATATAGTAAACTACTAAAATATCTTGAGATGTTCCCAGTAACATCATAAAATTTGACATTCATCTACATTCTGTACAAGTACAAGCATTCACTTTTGCCTCCACAAATCGAAATCCGTCATTTACTTGCATCCCAAAACAATCATCCAAACGCCAACATTCATGGCGTCTATTCGGATTTCCGTAATTTCCTCCGGTTTTAGGGTTCTTTGGTCTCCGCGACTTGTTACCCCGGAGGAATCAAAATCTTTCGGATTCGATCGACGGCGACCGTTTACATCAATTCGGACCCCAACAGCTCAAATACATGACCGTCCTGAGAGACTCCTCAGCCTGCTTCGCCTTCTCATGATCATCCTTGACGGTGGACGAAGAAGAGAACCTGTTCGCCTGAGAAATAGATCTCACATTATTCCAGATACGTTGATTCACCGATCGGATCACGTAATTCCACCGACATAGACCTAATTGGTCTTTCGACGCCTCCACGGCTCCGATGCTTGCTGCCACCAACCATGATTTGCTCCTTGAACTCATCTTCTCTTTCCTTTTTGTGCGGTTTCTTTGTAAATGGAGAATTGCGTTGTGAAAATTGTTGATGAAGAAGATGAGATTCGACGAGGTCTGTTTATATAATAGAAGAAGATGGGATTAGAGTGCAAAACCAGACGCTTTTCTCCACTGGTTTTCTCAAGTTTCTTGTCGTCTGGGTGAGTGGAAAAATTGTGTAATTATGAATTTGCCCATGTGAGAACAAACTGGATAAGGGGTATTATTGACTTTGTACCTATCCTGGATTGCCTCGCAAGTGCCTTCATGCGCACCTGGTTTCGGTAAAACTATTTGACGCTCGTGTTTCGCTTTTCTTTAAACAAAATAGGTAAAGTATAAACTATCTAAATTTTTACAAATTTACTCTTAAATTTGGAAACCTACAAAATAAAGAGTAAATTTAGTCAATATTAATAATTGACTGAAAAATTAGTTATATACAATTGATAACTTGTGAATTAGTTAAGTATGAAAGAGAGAAAAACATTAAACCAAAAATATCATATTTATTCTAAATAATTATAGAAGATGTCACTAGCCTGAAAATTCATTTTCAGGCAGACTACACGAATTCCATGTCCCACGTCATCAGAAACAGAGCGAACCTCTTCTTCTACCATCTTCTTCTTGGAAATCAATCGATGCAAAAAAAAGGAAAAAGAGAGAGAGAGAGAGTTACAGAACGGCGGAGAAAGATATCGTTTCGTCAGAGAAGGAGAAGATATGATAAATGTGTGATTTTTCATTTAAAGGGTTAAATGTAATTTTTTTTGGTAAAACACTGTATAAAAAAGTGATCACTTTTTTATTTAAAAGATTACCTCCGGATTAAATTAAATGTAATCCTTTTTATTTAAAGGATTATCTCCGGATTTCAAACCTATTCATTTAATTTTGAATTTTTTTTTTTTTTTTGAAATCCAGAGGTAATCCCAGGTTTTCGATCCAGACTAATCCCCCATAAACCCAGCTTTCTTTTCGCGCAGTTGCGGATTGGATGACCAAGTGGATTCGAACCCATGACTCTCCCTCTTAGGAGTTACCACTGGACCAAGTCCGCTTAGTTAATTATTGGTTACCATATATTGGTATTTCTCCAAATAAAAACCTTATCTACTTTTTTTACGTTATCATTAGTTCTAAAGCAAGAAGTTAGATCGTGAATTTGTTAATAGTTTTTGGTGCTCATGGTTTCCTCTCTCTTTTGCCGTGGGATTTATAAAGTACACACATCGTATCACTATTCACTAGCATCCCAAAAAGGCATACCTTGTAAATCCCTCGGCTCAATCTTGTTCAAATCAACTTCCTTGATGTCTTCCATCTCGAAATTTTCATAAGAAATCTTGTTCTTCAAGTAGTACTGAACAAGTTATTTGCCTGTCCAATTACAATATACAAAAAGGTTAAGAAAAAAGGGAAGAAGAAAAACAAGATTGTGATTCAGTAACAACTTTGTGTAAAGTATATGTTTAAAGGATAACAGCTTTTTAATTGCCGGTAAGAAAAATACTTAAAAATATTTCATTTTTTAGTTACTTCAAAAGAGTCATGAGGTTACAAAAGATGTAGAATACCAAAATAAACGCATATTAACGAGATCAAACACATAGATGTCCCTGGTTTTACTTGGGATAGAAGGCATCTGCAAACAAAACAAAAAACAGAGAAATATTTTAATACATTCACATAGCAAAATACCAATATAGAAGCATACAAACGAGATATGAGAAAGCATCTGAGATTATTTTCTCGTCATAGAAAATATAACATTAGGATATAACATTAGGATAAATACTAACATATATTCGGTGTAATCTCCTAGAATTATGATCTATATCCTCGATACATTAAACATGAAGTATTTGGAAACCATTTTGCTGAGGTGTCATTCCCACAAATTTTGTCAGCATTTTTGGTTTAAATAATTCTTTTTTTTTTTCTCCTACTATCTACATCCAAACAGTTTTTAAGTTGACAATTAACTTATTTCGCCACATGACAGCCTCTCATTATTTCGATTTTTATCTAAATATTTTTTATATTTCTCTATTCTCTACTATTCCTATTACCAAACATAATTTTTTTTTTCTCCACACAAAATTATTTCATTCAAATATACGTGTTAATATGAAACTAATTTGACATACGAAAAAATTACTTAGTAACTAATTTAAACTTTTGGTAAAAAAATAATAAAATCTACATTTTATTAACTTTAAAAATTCTGATACAAATTTTATTTTTCATAAAGTAGGATTACAAACATACAAAAAATGTTATCTATCACTTCACACAAATTCGAGAAAACAAAATTACCAAACAAATTGTTTTTACAAATACGATTTGATAAAATTTTTTTTTTTTTCAATTTTGAAGAATACTTTTATTTACTCAGAGAATATTCTAAAAAGTTTTTCAATTTGGAAGAATACTTAGAGAATATTCTATATTTGGAAGAATAAATATTTTGTAAATTTCTAATGTAGAGGATTAAGGAGTTTTTTAATTCCATCGCATTAAATAATTTTAAGCTAAATTTTGTAAATATTTATTATCATAAAACTATACATTCCAATTCTAAATTATTCAAACAAATATATCGTCGGCTACTAAATTAAATCAAAATCACCTTAACCTATCTTAACTTTTTTTAGCTATTACCAAATACGGTTGTTTACATCTCAATCGAATTTTTTTTTTCTAACTAAACAAATCAATTAGATATCATTATAACTCGAAAAGATAGAAATATATATTTATTACGTGATTTGCGCTTTTGTTAGTATCTTTGACCTACGATTTTGGTAAATAATAACTACATTCAAGATTTGGTATTTATCTTTTTAATTTATAATATTACTTTTCCCGCTTATTTGATTTTATATTTATTTATTATCAAAAATTCTTATAGAAGTTCTACTAAATCTAAGCCTATATAAGAATTTCGTCGGTTTCTTTCATCTTCGATGATCTCATAGTTTCTTTTTTTTTTTGCGTTTTTTAAGATTTAATGCTAATTGAGATTTTTGTTTTTCTTCTCGAATCAGTTCGCACACAAGAGATTGAATACAATGTTGGTGCAACGAGAAAGAAAACAAAAGCTAAGATTTGGTTCAACCGGTGTCGTCGACTTTGCTTTTAATAATTACGACTATGTACAATGTTTTTTTTTAACACCCTATTTTTTCACTTTTAACAATCTATATTATTTTTTCTCTCTTCCACCTAATAATTCAACACCAACTCAATTTTTACACTATACAATGGTTTTGTTTAATAAAATTCAACACCATACCCCACCATTTTTTATTTTATTTTATTTTATGTCTTTGTTTTTTGTGATTACAAATTATAAATAACAATTATCGATTGAAATTAAATTAAAATAATTAAGAGTTAATTAATTTTGTATAATAATTTTGTTTTATTTTTATTTTATATATTAATTAAAAAATTGCAAATAATAAAGATGAGATAGTCATTATAAAAACAAATACAATGACGAAAAACTTAAAATACAGTACAATAAACTAATAAGCACACGACACAACTAATAAAACACACATAATTTAATTAGTACAATAGAATCAACTCACAAACTTACAAATCTCTTTAACCACGAAACATTCCGAATTTTGCCATTTCAAAAGGGTGTTAAAAACGTTTTTTCTGTGTCCAAATCAAATGAAACAAGTTTCTATTTATAGAGTATGAAAAATGATGAATTTTGGTAAAAATATTGTTTAAAAAAAAATAATTTACTATGTAATAATTAATTTCAAATAATTCAGATGAAAAAAAATATCAAGAATCTCAACAACCAATAAAAACACAACACTTCTCACAATCCATATTTTCGACAAAAAAAAAATTCTTCACCCAATTAATGAGCGCCACGTGTCCTGTCTTGTCTCCCTTTTACGGATTCAACCTGTTGAATTCTTTCAACACCATTTAATCCACCTCTTTTTTTTTCCTTTATTCAACTTGCCACTGCAAGTGTTCAACATTTTCATTTGATGAGCTTACTTACTGTCTCTTGACATGTGAATCTTATGCTGTTTTGTATAATGGTGTAGAGGTCAACGTATTCATCTACTAAAAAAGTAAAGGACTGGGACAAGCTCGAAGCTGAAATGAAGAAACAGGTCTGTCTCTTATCATACTTAAGCCTAAATAATACTTTAACCTAGGCTATTTAATGCGATAATAGGTTGACTAACGGATCAAGATGGCCCTGCCACAAATTGAAAACTCAATTCAACAAGTTTGCTTATACTTTTCTTTGTTTTGAATTAGCAACTTAAAAGATTAAACATGACACAAAGGTAATATTATCTTCATTAATTTGTTTCTCTCTTATGATTGTCTTTGATTGCATATTCGAACGATATTTTAATTTATACTAATGTGTTTTAGTTTCATTTATTTCTTCAGAAGTGGAATTTGCGGGAAGCTCAAAGAAGAATGGAATCTTCTCCATGTCTCTGTTGACATTGACGAAGAGTTTCTCAATAAGTAAGTTCAATTCATGTCTATCTTTTTGAAAAAAATTGTTCGGTCTAGATTGGTTGTGTAAATATTTTAATCATGACAGATACGACATCAAATTGAATGATTCAATTTTCGCATACGACAAACATTTGCCGATGTAAGTGATTTCTTCGTTTTCTTACCAAAAAAAAACTTCAACGTAAAGAAAATCTTTACTCCGTCTTTTTAACCCTGATTATTATTGAAGTTTGGGAAGAATACAATTCGGAGGAAACTCTGCTACTCGATCCTTAGAGGGTCCCCAAGCCCTTGAAAATTGATTTGATAAAGCCTTCATTGATGTGAATTTATTGTTTAGCTCGTTACTTTTTCAAATGCATTTATGTCTGCAAATTATTGATCAGAAACTTTCCTAACTGTATAAATGATAAAACGGAAACAATATAACGGATGAATGGATATGTCATTGATGTGAATTTATTGTTTTCTAAGTATGATTCAAATTAAACTAATTAATTCCGTAATTCGTTTATTTACTATCTAACTACAAAAAAAATCTCTAGAAAGGAAAACATATAAATCGGATTGGAAAGCACTTCGTATATTTAAATTTAAAATATATTCCAAGATATCACTACAAGAAAACATGGCCATTTCCGACGGTATTTGGACGAATGTATCATCCGTCGGAAAATCCGACCCGTCGGAAAATCCGACCCGTCGGAAAATCCGACCCGTCGGAAAATCCGACCCGTCGGAAATCCGTCGGAAATTTCCGACGATAACAATCCGTCGGAAAAATTCCGACAGATTTCCGACGGAATTCCGACAAATACTGATGTTGCTGACGGATTTCCGACCACGGGCATCCGTCGGACAATTTCCGACGGATTTCCGACGGATGTTCGACAGATGGTCGCCTTGCCGACATCGTTGCCGACATCGTTGCCGACATCGATAATATCTATGTTGTATCCGTCGGAATACGCGCAGAATTTTGGTTATAAAAACGTATCCACCATTTCATTTGCAATCACAAAAAAATAACTCTCTTATCTAATTCCTTACAAAAATGTCTTCTTCAGATCCTTATAATTATTTTCGATCATGGATGGACAAGCCTCATCAAATTCCGGACACGGGCCTAGTTACGGAAGAATTCAGAGAAGGTCTGCAGGAATTCATGGCATTTGCGGGTAATCAGAAGAAAGTGAAAAAACCGGTAAAATCTATTGCCCTTGTAAGAATTGTGGGAATCGTAGATTAATCGTGATAGATGAAGTATGGTCACACGTTTATTGTCATGAGTTTATGCTGGGTTACAAGATTTGGTATTATCATGGAGAAAATGATACAATGGTGGATAATTATGCTAGTACTAGTGAACAATATATTGGGGATAAAGCTAGGTTAGAAGAACCTGCAATGGAAGTAGAAAGTACTGTAGGTCATGTTCAGATGGTGAACGATGCATTTCGTGAAAGTATACCATCGGTTACTGAGTATGGAGATAGAGGAGAAGAACCTAACTTAGAAGCTTGGAGATTCTTTGATATGTTAGACGCTGCTAAACATCCGTTATATGATGGGTGTAGAGGTGGACATTCCCCTTTATCAACTGCAACTAGGATGATGGGTATAAAGACGGATTTCAATTTGAGTGAAGAGTGCGTGGATGCAATCGCTGATTTTGTGAAAGACATTTTGCCAGAAGATAATCTTGCACCGGCATCATACTATGAGATACAGAAACTTGTTCAAGGTCTAGGATTGCCGTATCAGATGATAGATGTATGCATCGACAACTGTATGCTCTACTGGAGAGAGGACGCAGACCGTTTGTCATGCCGTTTTTGTCGCAAACCTCGATATAAGGAAACAGGTGGAAGAGTGTCAGTGCCATATAAACGGATGTGGTATTTGCCGTTAACAGAGAGATTGAAGAGGTTATATTAGTCAGAGCGCACAGCGGGATCAATGAGATGGCCTGCAGAGCATACAACGGATGGAGAAATCGCCCATCCTTCAGACGCAGAAGCATGGAAACATTTTCAATCTATGTATCCCAGCTTTGCGTATGAGGTGAGGAATGTATACCTTGGATTATGTACCGATGGTTTCAACCCCTTTGGGAAGCACGGCAGGCAATATTCTTTGTGGCCAGTAATTGTAACACCTTACAATTTGCCGCCATCTTTGTGCATGCGAAGGGAGTTCTTGTTCCTTAGCATTCTCGTTCCTGGACCAGACCATCCGAAGAGATCACTCGATGTGTTTTTGCAGCCATTGATTTATGAGCTGCGAATGTTATGGGACCAAGGTGTTGAGGCGTTTGATGTTTCTTGTCAGCATAATTTCATCATGCGGTCGGTACTTATGTGGACCATTAGCGATTTTCCAGCATATGGCATGTTATCACGATGGACAACTCACGGAAGGTTATCGTGCCCGTACTGTCAAGATAACACTAATGCGTTCCAATTGAAGCATGGACGCAAAACCTCTTGGTTTGACTGTCATAGGCGATTCCTACCTAGCGATCATCCTTATCGTCGTAGCACCACATTGTTTAGGAAGAACCGGAAAGTATTTGATGGTCCACCTCCTGAGTTAGATGGAGACTATTTGTTGACTCAGTTCAGAGATTTTGGTGCAGAGAGGACTGTTGATTGTGGTGGTAAGGGGCATCATCCAGTTGATGGTTGTGGCAACGTACATAATTGGCACAAGAGGAGTATTTTCTGGGATTTGGCTTATTGGAAGGACCATCTTTTGAGGCATAATCTGGATGTAATGCACATTGAGAAGAATTTTTTCGACAACATTATGAACACCGTTCTCAATGTCCAAAGGAAGACGAAGGACAATCTGAAGTCTAGATTGGACTTGCCAGACATTTGTTCTCGAAGAGCACTACATGTGACAGGGAGCGGGAAGCCTCCGGTCCCGGCTTTTCGTTTGGATGAACCTTCAAAGGCCGCATTTTTTGACTGGATTACCGAAAGTGTTATATTCCCGGACGGATACGCATCTAACCTTCGGAACTGCGTTGATCATGGAGAAGGGAAGTTTATTGGGATGAAGAGTCATGATTGCCATGTGGTGATGCAGCGCCTACTTTCATTTGCCTTTGCATGTCTTCTACCACGTAATGTCCACGAAGCAATTGCAGGTACAATCATTAAATTAATTTGTTAATACTTTACATAATATATACTTTAGTATTTATTTATTCATTTTTTATCCATATTATGCAGGGGTTGGTGCATTTTTTCGAGATATATGTTTGCGCTCTCTTACATCAGACGGAATCCGCAATCTTGCGGATAATATACCTGTAATCCTTTGTAATTTGGAGAAGATATTTCCGCCTTCCTTCTTTGATATTATGGAACATCTAACCATTCATCTCCCTCGAGAAGCAGAGTTAAGGGGTCCGGTTCAGTACCGTTGGATGTATCATTTTGAACGGTATATGTTTCATCTAAAGAAGAAGGTGAAAAATTTGAGCAGAGTTGAGGGTTCTATTGTCGCACAGAGCATCAATGAAGAAACCTCACATTTTGCCGAGTTCTACTTCCCATCACAAGTGAAAACGAAGAGTCGTAGAGCAGCTCGACATGATGACGGAGGCGTATTACCTTTCTATCCTGTCGATGTTCCTCATATATTCTTAGAGATTGGACGACTTAGTGGAAAAGGCAAGAAGCGGAGACTTTCATCACAGGAGCGGGATCATTTGCATATGTATATTCTCACAAACTGCGACGGAATTGAAGAATATGAGAGGTATTATATTGAACCAAATTATTAATTACTTATTGGGTCATTGATTATATATATATGTTAACGTGATGATCGCTTCAATGTCACATGTTGTATATGGCTTATCAACGTTTTTCATATCCGAACAAAACAGAAGACGAGCTAATCGAGCTCAAACAGGAAGAGTTCGGACGTTGGTTAAGAGATTATGTAAGTGTTTTAATTGCCTTGTTTTTAACTTTCATATATAATGAATGGTTTCTTTTACTTATTTTTTTTATTCGTTCAGGTGACGACAGAGAAGGCTAACGGACAAATATTTCCCACGTGGTTAGAAGAAATTGTGCGCTTTCCACTAGCAAACATACAGTCACATGTGATGTATAGCACACGGGGGTACGCTTTTAAGATTCTTCGGGATGATAGGAGTGCCACAACTTCAGATTACGGTGTATCTACTCAGTCCGGTGATCTTGTATACTATGGTGTCGTACGTGAGATTCTCGATGTTCATTACCCGGGAATGCTCGGTTTGAGATGCGTTGCATTTTTATGCGACTGGAACGACCCATTAGTAGGAAGCGGTGTGCAACATGACCAATTTGGTGTTACATCATTACATAGCAGAAGGCGACACCAAAAATACGAGCCATTTGTACTTGCCTCACAAGCAGACCAGGTTTGTTATTTTTTCTTTTACGTTAAATTTTAATTTAGTAATTTTGCATTCCCGTGGTTAAATTTTTACATGGTGTAGGTATGTTACATTCCCTATCCTCGGGTGACAAACAAGCAAGAACCGTGGGTTACAGTCACATCGATAAACCCGAGAGGTAGAGTTCATGGGATGTCCGATCATGAACCCCTCCAACAAATTAGCTCCGTAGGTTTGGGTTCAATCGAGCATTCCCTTGAGGTCGACCTTGTTGTTGATTTCACCATACATGCAGACGATCGAGTATTTGAGGATTCAGAGGAAGAATTTGACGAATTTGGGGAAACTTTCGATTCAGAAGAATCAAATTACTCATCATCGGATTCAGATTAGCTTTATAAACTTTGCATTGTAAAATATGTACTTGTACTTGATATTTGTTATGTGGAATGTATTAGTTATGTGGAATTTTTATAAACTTAAACATTTGATATACTTAAGTGTAATAATCCATTTTGAAAAAAAAAAAAAATTGCTAAGTATACTTAGCCAAAGGTTTTCGGTTTTAGCCGGGACTCCACACAATCCAGACAGTCCGGCACCATTTTTAGCCGAAGGTTTCCGAATCCGTCGGAAATCCGTCGGAAATTTCCGACGGATGCATACTTAGCCGAATGTTTTTGGTTTTAGCCGGGACTCCACACAATCCAGACAGTCCGGCACCATTTTTAGCCGAAGGTTTCCGAATCCGTCGGAAATCCGTCAAAAATTTCCGACGGATGCATACTTAGCCGAATGTTTTCGGTTTTAGCCGGGACTCCACACAATCCAGACAGTCCGACACCATTTTTAGCCGGAGGTTTCCGTATCCGTCGGAAATCCGTCGGAACGTTCTGACGGATTTCCGACGGATATATACTTAGCATTTTTGTGTGTTTTATTAAACACGTTTACCTCGTTTATATCAGTTTTGCAACCCGTATCTGTCGGAATTCCGTCAGAACATTCCGACGGATTTCCCAAAAATGTGGTTTAGGGTATAGGGGTTATGTGTTTTTTTTTGTAAAAATTGTAGACAAATACTTAAATGATGTATATAAAATAGCTTGAACTTCTCAAATTTCAAATTAAAAATGTGTTATAGATTTTATAAAATTTGAGAAAGGTGTTAATATAAGTTTTAGTATAAGGTATATATATGTTATGAGTAATGTATAGGTTTTGATGTTTTAAATGTTAAAAACTCAAACAAAGCCTTTTAAATTGATGTATGTATTATTTTTTGAAGGAAACCTATAGATTAGGGATTGTTAAATCATATCCCCATACCCTAAACCCTAAACCCTAAACCCTAAATAAACCCTAGATCCGTCGGAAATCCGTCGGAATTCTCTGACGGCTTTCCGACGGATGTTACACGAGGACATGTGTGTTGACTGGCCAATGGAAAGACATGCAGGGAATATACGGTATTTTCCCGAATCTGTCGGAAATCCGTCGGAAAGTTCCGACGGATTTCCGACGGATTTGATTTTTTTTCGATACCGCGGGAAGCTTGACCGCCAAAACGAAATTTTTCATCAAAACCCGACGGATTTCCGACGGATATATCCGTCGGAAATTGATATATATTAAAAATCGAAGCGTTTCTTCTTCATTTCTTTCTGCGAAAATTCTCTCTCTCTCTCGAGTCTCTTTGTCTCTCTATCTCTCAATCCCTCAAATCTCTCAATCCCAACATGTAAGTTTTCTTAATCCTTCAAATCTTTCCTTTTCAATTGTTGTTTTGGATTAATTAAGATGATTTAGGTTGTTACATTTAGATTGAGTTATGGAATTAGATTGTTAGGGTGTTAGATTTAGATTTGAAATTTGTTTAGGGTTTAGTTTTTAGATTTAGATTTAGAAGATGAAAGTTTTTATAATTTTTGAATAAAAAACGTTTTTTAAAAATATTAATTATAATTATATAATTGAAAAACGTTTTTATAAAAAATTTATAAAAACGTTTTTTATAAATATTAATTATAAATATAATTCAACAAAACGTTTTTATAAAAAAATTGTATTTAGTTCTAAAAACGTTTTTATATAAATATTATTATAATTTATATAAAACCGTTTTTGAAAAAAAATGAAAATTTTATAAAACGTTTTTTGAATTATATAAAACGTTTTTAGAATAATATAAAAAACATTTTTTATAAATATTATAATTATATAAACGAAAACACGTTTTTGTATAATTATATAAAAAAAGAATTTTATGAAAAACTTATTAGAATTGTTTTTTGAATTTTTGGGAAAATTTTAGTAATTTATTGAATTTTAAAAAAAAATCGGGAAATTCAAAATTTTCGGGAATTTTGAAATTTTCGGGAATTTTGAAATTTTTGGGAATTTTGAAATGTTTGAGAATTTTGAAAATTTTCGGGAATTTTGAAACGTTTGAGAATTTTGAAAATTTCCTGTAAATTTGAAAATTTTTGATATTTGAAATTTTTGATTTTGCGGATATTTTTTGGAATTTTTGGGAGTACTAACATTTTTTTTGGTTTTTCCGGCAGGAGTAACGAGGATGGACTACGTTTGGGCGGCGCCTCCCAAGGACGGCGTTCTCAGGATTCTCGGGCTACGCGTCCTGCCGGACTGAGCTCAGAAAATCAAATCCCAGAGTCCGAGCAATCTGTAGCTCGGAGCCGGATCACCATCGAGGAGCTTGTCCAACAGCCCAACCGGGGCCATTGCATCCGTCTCGATCCGAAATTAGAGGACGGGACGTGGTAAGTTCGAAGAATTTATTTAGATTTTTAATCTAAACGTACGTAATTATTTTTCTAATGTTTTCAGGTTTAAATTGTCGACTGAGATCACAAAGTCTATTTTACGGATGCTCCACAACATGTTGGACAAACCGTACGAGAAGTATTCGGACATGCCTAAAGACGAGAAAGACTTGTGGCACCGGAGTTTCGCAGTATGAAAATTTCCAATTAAATTTTTTTTTTTGTAGTTTATTTTCTCAATTTTAATTTTAAAAAGTAACATTATGTTTTTTTCTGTCTGTAGCAAGAGTTTACGTGGCACCATACGCTTACGAAAGAAGTACTTGGCCAATTCGACAAGTATGATGCGCGTTCATACTCGAAACACATGAACGAGTGGAAGGAGAAGTGGAAGCAGCACAAAGACAAGCCGAAGGACCTTGACGACGACGTCTGGAAAGGCTTTGGCGAGTATTGGAGTAAGCCTGCGACGAAGAAGCTTTCCGAAACAAACTCGAAGAACCGGAGGAGCGAACGAGGAGGGAAGGGGATGTACATCCACAATGGGGGCGCAAAGACCGTCGAACGCGATGCGATGGAAATGGTAAGTTTAATTTCAATTTTTAATTAATAATTTCATTTTTATTATTACTTACTTAACAAAATTTTACAGGCGAAGAAAGACGGCAAACCTCCTGATTATCTTCAAATTATCGAGCATAGGCACACCAACAAAAAAACCGGTGTGATCCAGGACCCGGGCATGCGCGACCTTGTAGAGACATGCAAGAAGAAGAAGTTGGAACATGAAGTTACAATGTCCCAGCTCAATCTCGACGGATCGTCGTCCTCAAACGAGTTACCCCGGGAAGTTATCAACGACATTGTTCTCAATGTAAGTTTCGATTTTTTTTTATTAATTAATTTTCTTTGTAATTTCATTAATGATTTTTATAAAATTTTGTAGGAAACTCGGCAAGTCAAAGGTCGATTTGCTGGGTTAGGCGGACTTCTAACACAAGAAACTTCTTCCTATGTTCCTCGGTTTGATTCAGATTACAGAGAAGAAATCGAGAGGCTCACGCAGACGGTGAAAGAACGTGACAAGGAGGTCGAGCAACTAAAGTCCGCACAAGCCTCAACCCAGACACAACTCACCCAATTGCAGAAGGTTATGCAGAAACAATTCCCCCATCTCTTTCCCGATCCCGGCAACCCGGACAACTCTTCGAACATTTGAATTTAATATTTTATGTTTTTTTTTTGAACAAATTTAAATTATGTTAACTGAATTTATTTTAATCATAATGAATTTTATAATTAATTTCTTTTTTATAATTAATTATTATTAAATTAATAATTAATAATTACAAATTTAATTAATTCAATAAAATATAAAAAAACAATTAAGATCCGTCGCCATATCCGTCGCAAAAAGACCCGTCGGTATTCTGTCGGAATTAGTTCCGACGGTATTCCGACGGTGTTCCGATGCAAAGTTCCGATCAACATATCCGTCGGAAATACCGTCGGTAATATAGCCGTCGGAAGTCCGTCGGAAATTTGTGACGGATTTATCCGTCGGAAAAAGACCTGTCGGTATTCTGTCGGAATTATTTCCGACGGCATTCCGACGGTGTTCCGATGCAAAGTTCCGATCAACATATCCGTCGGAAATACCGTCGGTAATATAGCCGTCGGAAGTCCGTCGGAAATTTGTGACGGATTTCCGACGGATTTAAATTTCCGACGACCTAGAACCGACGGATATTGTCGTCGGAAATCGCGTGTTTTCTTGTATCACTCATATTTGATGGAAAATTCCATTAATTGATTTGTTTAGCCGATTAAAAAGTAAGTATTTCTCATATTTCACTATACATTAATGTTTTATGTGGGTTTCAAACTACTTACTAACTATTTTTTTTCCTTTGACTAGAATCATAAATTCACGTTTTCAAAAAAAAAAAATACTTACTTTTTAATCGGCTATATAATTCTTATATACTTCTAGGGTACAACGGGTACTATCCTAGAAGTATATTTTATTAGTTTAAGCTTGATTTATGTTTTTTAGTTGTAAGTTCCTCGACTTTATAGAGAGGTGATTGGTAGAAACTTTAGGTTGTTAATGTACTTCAAAAAATGTTGTAGACATGAGAGAGAAAGAGAGAGAGAGGGAGAGGGAGAGAGAGAGAGGGAGAGAGAGAGGGAGATGGAGAGGGAGAGAGAGAGAGGGAGAGTATATATATTGTTGATTATATAGGGAATATTTGGTTAATTATAATAGATAGAAAAAATATATAAGGTTTTATTTTGTTGACTTTTAAAGAATAAACCATCGCATGAACATAAAGACAAAGTTAGACTACTTTGTGAATTTTTAGTAGAATTTTAAAAGTTTTAAAAATGTTAAACATTGATTGGATTAATTAGAATTTTTAAAAAATTTAAATAGAGTTTTTCAAGTATTTTTTTAAAATTATATATTATTGAGAATTTGACTTTAAAATAATGAGTAGTGATCTAAAAATGAGTAAAAGCTTATTTTGATGATTTTTAAAAAAATAACCAATGCATGAACATCAAAAACGAAGTTAGACTATGTGACTTTTTAGTATAATTCTAAGAGTTTAAAAAGTGTTAAATTTTGATTGGATATATTAGAATTTTTACAAAATTTAAATAAAGTAAAAGTCTTCAAAATGTCGTACAGAAAAATGTAAAGATAGCTAGACAAGAACGATTTAGATATGAAATTACAAATGAAAAATCGATAAGATGGAGTTTAAATAGAAAACCGAGTATAAGCAAGAGACATATGACGATAGTTGAGTTCAGATTTTGAACGCTTCTAATGTATATTCACCATATGGGTAAAACTCTAAACGATTAGTTAGAGCTTGATTTATAAACTTTTGCAGATGTATCACTTCTATAATTATTTTCAGCTGAGTGAGAGAGAGAGAGAGAGATAGATGGAGAGAGGGAGAGGGAGAGTATATTGTTGATTATATCGGGAATAATTGGTTAATTATAATAGACCATCGCATGAACATAAAAACAAAGTTAGACTGTGTGAATTTTTATTATAATTTTAAAAGTTTTAAAAATGTTAAACTTTGATTGGATTAATTAGATTTTTTTAAAACTTAAATATAGTAAAAGTTGTCAAAGTGTCATACAATAAAACAGTTGCTAGAAATGATCGATTTAGATATGAGTTTACAAATGAAAAACCGATAAGATGAAGTTGAAGTATAAGCAAGAGACAGATAACAATATTTAAGTTGATATTTTGAACGGTTCTAATATATATTCACTATACGGGTAAATGTCTGAACGACTGGTTTGAGCTTGATTTTTTTTTTTGCTAATGTATCCCACCTACAATTATTTTCAGTTGGAAGTTCATCGGTCTGATAGAGAGGTGATTCTAGAGAGTTTGACTTTAACATAATTGATAGCTATTTTTCTATAAAAAAAATTAAGGTCTTATTTTGTTGCCTATTAAAAAAAAAACCATGTGCAAGAACAAAAAGACGACGTTAGACTATATAATTTTATTGTAGAATTTATAAGGAATTTAAAAGTGTTAAACGTTGATAGGATAAAATACAACTTTAATAATTTCAAAATAAAGTAAGTCTTCAAAGTCTCAAAGTGAAAATAAAAGAAAAAATTTCAAAGTCTCACATAGAAAAACTGTAACAATAGCCAGAAATGAACAATTTAAATATGAAATTACAAATGGTAAACCAATACAATGAGCTTTGAGTATAAACTCGAATATAAGAAAGAGATGAATGACAATAATTGAGTTGAGATTTTGAAAGGTTCAAATGTATAATCACCAATTCACCATACGCATGAAAGTTTAAACAATTAGTTTTGGCTTGATTTGAAAACTTTGGCTGATGTGTCACTCCTACAATTACTCTAAGCGGAAAGTTATTGGATTTGATAGAAATGTGATTGGTAGAGACTTTAACTTTAGATTCGTAATGTACTTCAAAAAATGTTGTAGAAATTTTGACTTTAAAAGAATGGGTAGCGGATTTTGTTTTTTAATGTCTTCTTTTGTTGGTTTTCTAAAAAATAAACCATCACTTGAACAAAAGTGCGAAGTAGACTGTATGAAACTATAGTAGAAGTTTAAGAATTTTAAAAATGCATTAATATATATCACAACCAAAAACATATGCAACATTAAAAATTAATTCTAATGCCATTAAATGTACGGATCAAATCCTACAAAACACAAACATCATAATCTTCAAAACGTATATCTAACTAAATGTATAAAAATTCATAATAATTATATTAATGATAACAATAAACCTGACAGCACGGGCCGGGTATTATTCTAGTCTTATTATATAAAGCTGGATCTCTCAACGTGAGCGTGACACGTAAGATAATTATCACTCACGAGATCGTGACATATATCGTTGTTAATTAAGATCGCGACACGTGTCAAAGTAATAATCTGAATAAAAGTAAAAAATAAAAATGGAAATTAAGATTCTAACTCACGAGATCGTGGCATGTGTAAAAAAAATGAAAAATAACAAGGCAATAATATAAAATTTCCTTTAAGACAAAATAACAAAAAGGAAAAATAAATTGTGTTTTATTTAAATAGAAACTAATAAAATAAAATAAAATAAAGTAAAAGAAAAAATAGAAACACAAAAAAAAAAAAAAATGTAAACTATAAAATTTATATAAGATTTATAATATATAAAATTAGATTAATAACAGTTTGTTAAGATCGTGACATATGTAAAAAAACGTAAAAAAACAATGTAATAATATAAATATTCCTATAAGACAAAATAACAACAAAGATAACTAAAATGAGTCTTAATTTAAAATCTAATTATACATGTCATATTTACGCGAGTTATCAATTTAATAGTCTAATATAGTTTATATTTAACTCGCGTATATCGCGGGACCTAGTCTAGTACTTGTATAAATATCTTGCCTTGTGCATCAATAATACACACACTTCCAATTCATTACATGGTATGAGAGCAAGAACGATCTCGAACCTAATTCCATCTTCTTCTTCGATTTTTTTTTTGGTCGTGCAAGAGAGTGAGAGAGCGATGTTGCCCCACCGGTCGGCCTTCAACGTGCTCATGTCCAAATCTCAATCTCACAAGAAGAAGACGCCCCAGACCTCTAAAACATGGAAATCACTTGAAAACCATTGAAAACAGAATTAAAACACATGCAAAAAATATTAAAGTGATCCATAAAAATGGTCAAAAACCGGTGTTATCAGTTGGCATGTGGTGAATGGGAATCATGATACAATCTCATGTCAATTTTGGTTTGATATACCCGCTAAATAAAGTGTTGATTTCTCCAAACTTATCCTTAGTCCTGACATCTTTGCGAATTCATCGAAAATGTGTATGATCCCTTCAATCGATCTTTTATGGCCGTCAACAAATACCATTAAGTCGTCTGCAAAACATAGATGAGTCAACCTAGTGGCCTTACATCTTGGGTGGTAGCCAATCTTTCTCTCCACCGGAGTCTTATCAATCAACTTCGAAAGCACATTCATACATATTACAAAGAGATAAGGCGAAAGTGAACAATTCCTAAGACCTCTTTCACTTTTGAAAAAACCACTACAAGAAAACACAGTTTTTGTGACTACTTTTTGCGACTATTTTTTTGGTCGCAAAAAAGAGGGACGGTATTATGACTGATTTGCGACTACTCATAATGCAGAGGCACAATAGTCGCAAATTACCGATGAAACAAAGTAGTCAGACAAGAGTCGCTTATTTACGACTGTTTAAGGACATGGAAAAATAGTTCCAAATTTGTGACTGATTTGCTTCGGTTTAGCAACTCTACTCAATTTTTTATTTAAATTCATCAATATATAATTGTAAATATGTTAATTTATAAGTTTTAACATATTTTTGAACTGCTATATACACAGAATCATTATAAAGTCATATTCAAACCTTCTATATTCTTAAAGTTTAGGGTTTAGTGTAAATGTTTTTGATTCTACTCATAACATGTATAAGTAGTCACAAAAGGGTCCTAAATTTGCGACTGTTTAGCAACTCCACTCGATTTTTTTATTAGTAGTCACAAAATGGTCTCAAATTTGCGACCGTTTAGCAACTTCACTCGATTTTTTTTAAAAATCCTAAATTCTAAACCCCAACCACAAACCCTTAATCCTAAACCCTAAACCTCTAACCCTTAATCATAAACTTGATCTAAATCTTAAATTGTAAACTAAATCTTACACATAAACATCAAATAATATACAAAAAAATTCAACACTTACATTTTTAAAAAATATAATCATTTTATAAATCCTAAATTCTAAAGCTTAAACCTCTAACCATTAATCATAAACTCTAAAAATTAAATTGTAAAATAGATCTTACACATAAACATCAAATAATATAAAAAAAATATAACACTTACAAAAATTTCAATCTAATCATAACATGTACTAAGTGTTACATGTATTTTATAAGGAATGATTTTGTAAGATAGAAATTCTCTCAAAATTTACTTATTTTTAAGTTTTAACATATTTTTGAACCGCTATATACACAAAATTATTGTAAAGTCATATTCAAACCTTCTAGGTTCTTAAAGTTTAGGGTTTAGGGTAAATGTTTTTGATTCTACTCATAACATGTATAAGTAGTAACAAGATGATCCCAAATTTGCGACTGTTTAGCAACTTCAGTCGATTTTTTAATAGTAATCACAAAATAGTCCCAAATTGCGACTAATTTGCGACAAAATGACAAAAATAATGAAATTTTCTCATTGACTAGTTCATTGAGACAAAGATTGAGATCCTCCACCGTTGATTGGTTTAATCCAACGGACAAGGATTGCACTTGCTTTATCTTTTTTTTTTTTTTTTTTTAATTGAGTTTATCTTTCTGTCTCTCCTTCCTACTAATATTATTCTTCTTCCTTCTCTTTCTCTCTCTCCTTCCTACTATTATTCTTCTTCTTCTTTCTCTTTCTCTCTCTCATTCCTACGATTCTTCTTCTTCCTTCTCTTCCTTTTTTGATTCTTGAGTTTATCTAACTCTTTTTTTTTCCAGATCCAGCAGCTGTCAACGGCGGAACCGGTACGGGGACGGAGACCCAACAAGGACAAGACAAGGGCGTCGGAATTTGTCGCCGAGGAGGAGGAGGAGGAGGTGAGAACACGACGGCACCGGGGAAGAAGGGGATAGTGCCGATGCGCCGCTCTGATGCTCACCGCTCCCGTCCTCGCCGCTCCGCTCCAATGGGTTCGTGCCTCGCGTCGAGGGTGGTTCGTGGTGGTTGCTTCACGGCGGCCTACACCAGACGGAGGAGCTCGCGAGTCAGGCTGAGCTCGGGATGCAGGCGGAGAAGCAGATCTTGGCCATGGAGGGTGATCGGCGTCGGCGAGGGAGAAGAAGATCGAAGATTTTTTTGTTTTTTTTTGTTTTGTATTTAGATATTTGTTTTTTTGTTTGTTTTTTTATTTTCATTTTATGTAATTAATTAATTTAATAAATAAAAATATTTTTTTTTGGAATTTTGTTTTGTTTTTTTTTTTTAATTTTATTTTACAAGTAGTCGCAAATCAGTCTCTAAATTAGGACTGATATTGAGAGTCACATATTAGTCGCAAAAGAGTGACTGTTTTGTGACCACTTTATTTAACGACTACCTTTTTTAGTCCCAAAATGGTCGCAAATAAGTCATTTGCGATCATTTTGGGACTCTTTTGGGAGTCGCAAAAAATGTGTTTTCTTGTAGTGAAACCCCGCTAGTTCTCCATTCACTTGGATTGAAATGAGGCCGTATAAAGATACAAAGATTGATCCAGTGTATAAACTGTGCCGGAAAATTCAGAGCCAAGAGGATGTTTAACAGGAAGCTCCATTGGACCGAACCAAAAGCCTTAGAAATGTCAATCTTAACAGCACACCGAGAGGATATTGTCGGCTTATGATAGTCCTTAACTAACTCTGAAGCCAATAACACGTTTTCCATTAGCAATCTCTCTTTGACAAACGCCGATTGATTTAGCCCAATGAATTTCGGTAGTAAGATTTTTAGTCTATTCGCCAAAATCTTCGATATTACTTTGTAGATAACAATGGAACATGAGATATACGATATTTAGTTTTTTTTTTATAAATAACCGGATAAACATAGATTCGATTTTATCATTCCATTTATGAAAAATTTAATTACTGAGTAAAATTTCCATTTCTAAAACTGAAAAAATGTAATAATTCTGTTTTTTATAAACACATAAAGTATTTTGGAAAATATGAGTCGGGGTCTAATCTTTATAATATTATTTAAGAAGACATTTTTGAAAATGAATTTTGTTTTGTAATTTATTACATGAAATGCCATTACAAATAAGAAAAGATAATTGAAATAGGAAATGATATAATTGTCTTTTAAAATTATTGATGAGAATATGGAAAATATTTATTTCCCATTAAAGAGGTTATTTAATATTTAGTTTCATAATTATTTTTAATACTATATATTTTAAAATAATAACGAATCCATATATATATTCAAAGAAAAAAAATCTATACAAAATCCTGCTATATTTTTCACTATAATTTATTATATTTTATTTGAATATATATCAAAATAAAAGTTGAAAAATATTTTACAAATTTTATAAAAAGTTAGACACAAGAATTTTTTTTTGTTTTAAGAATTCGTAGACTAACCACAAAAACCAGAGTCATTAAACGGTGATATTAGAGTTATGTTTTCAAGATTATAGGTTTTTACGGGTTAGCACGAATAATATTTTAGTCCACTGCAAAACGGGTTAAATAGACAAATTATTACAAAATGACAATTTTATCTATAATTATTATTTAACCATATTGTAAAATTTAGATAAAAATAATTTTTCTTTAAATTTCAAAACAATTTAAAAAAAAATAATTACTCTCCACTATAATTAGCGCAGATTAAATTTTAGTATAATAGTAAAATAAAAACTAAATTTTATTAAAAGTACATCTCCCGCTTGACGTCAAAAAAAAAGAACATCTCCCGCCGTTTCCCTGGTCGTGCGAGAGACTGAGAGAGCGATGTCGCCCCACCCGTCGGCCTTCGACGTGCTCATGTCCAAATCTCAATCTCACAAGAAGAAATCTTCCTAAGTAGTTGGTGCTCTGCTAAGTAGTGGTGTGTGGAATCTTCCTAAAACCTGCAACTTTACACCGGGTATTCCAGTTAGACCCATGCTTGCAAATGCAACTACAAGCGTAGGTGCGATACTTGATAAATTTCAGGACACCGTTTTCACATGCGAATACAAATATGATGGTGAACGTGCACAGGTGATATATTGGTGTGGTGTCTACTTATATCCAGTGGATGTTATTCATAAAGCAGAGTTATTTATCGATGCTGATCTGCTTTGAATTGGCTTTTCATCAATCAATTACTGCAGATACATTATATGGAGGATGGTACATTCGAGATATTCAGTAGACATGCTGGAAGAAACACTGGGAAGTACCCCGATGTTGCTCTTGCGTTATCAAGGTAGACTTCTGGTGTTACTTGCTGAAAACATTAGAAAGAGTCAATCTTTCTACTGAAGTTAGTGTAATCTTCTCTATGCAGGTTAAAGAAGCCCTCTGTGAAATCTTTTGTTCTGGACTGCGAGGTTGTTGCCTTTGACAGGGAGAAAAAGAAAATTATTCCGTTCCAGGTAACTCCCAAGCGAATAGCAAGGCTCTGATATTCAAGTATGGTTTCAATTCCGTCTATTCATTGCCGAAAATGAACATTCTAGTTTTCTTCTTGTTAGCTAATGAATTATCAAAATATAAGCTTCGCTTTAATTGAAGCTAGCTACTTCAACTATTTGACTTGCTGTCTAGATTTGTATATATCTTGTTTTTTTCAGACTTTGAGCACTCGAGCCCATAAAAATGTGAACGTATGTGATATCAAGGTTGGCGTATGCATCTTTGCTTTTGACATGTTATATCTTAATGGTCAACTACTTATCCAGGAGAATCTGAATATTCGCCGAGAGGTGAGCCACATCAGTAAATCATAAAAACGTTTTATTTTGTCTTTGATATCAGTGAAGCAATTGTTGTGCAAATATGTAATCATTTGTTTGCACCTTGCTTCTACCAGAAGCTATACGATTCATTTGAGGAAGATCCTGGGTATTTCCAGTTTGCAACTGCTCTAACGTCCAGCGATATTGGTGAAATACAAGAGTTTCTTAAAGCTTCTGTTGACATCGGGTATATATATCTGACCCTTGTCTGTATCTCTAACAAGTGCAAATAAACTTTTATTGTAAATTGTTGCCCAACATCCTCTATGTAGTAGACTCATTTACTTCAACTGCACTTGCAGAAAATTAGATATATCTGGCAGATATTTGCTCGTTTCGGGTATTTCATT
>PKMM01028499.1:24582-53539 GCA_002933915.1 Eutrema heterophyllum | reverse complement strand
TCCAAAATGTCTTTGTATTTGGGACAGTGTCAATTGTTACATGGAAGAATTGTTAAATAGCAATATTAGTTTAGGAAGATTCTCAAGAGCCATTGTGAAGAGGCCACCAAGAATAAACATCAAAACAAATGCAACCATTATTCTCCAAATGTATTTCAGACTTTGATCTCCTTCAACTTCTGGTTTCGCAGCGCTTTTGGACTTTGAATCTTTGGAACCCTACAAAGCAAACCACAAAATTGCAACAGGTAAATACAAGAAAATCATAGAACAAGAGCCAAGAGATTTGAAACCGAGCATCAGATCGAAAGCTAGAAACCGAGCTTTAGAGAAGGTTACGTGAGAGGAACAAGCTTAATTTGAAACATTGTTTTGTTTCTATCGAGCCCGTTCTCTATTCTAACAGAATAAGGCAAGAAGTTTTTTCATCAGTTATGGCTTAAGTTTCTCTTCTCTCTACTTAAGCTTTGGCATTAATTAGTACACTAAGCATAAAGTGTTGGGAAATGTGTAATACAACCTCGCGGTGAAGTCACTAACAAACTCAAGATACTTACCAATGATGAAACAGAAGGAATAGAGAACGAATCAGAAGGAAACTGCCTCGGTAGATGACGCTGAAGAACTTCCTTTGTCTCAGTTCCTGCATCAAGAAGAAAGATTGGAAAGAGATCCAAAATCACGGTTATGCAACCAGAGTTGAATAAAAACAGCATGATAAGCATTCAGTTAATCAAAAACAAGAACATTGAAACCAATTTTACACAAAGAGAAGACATGTTCTCGAATCCAAATCCTGAAATCGAAAAGAACTTAATTACCAGAATCAGCGTCAATCACTGTCTTTAACTTCCAACCATGTCCATAATTCACAAGATAAGCACCATCCCCAAAACTGATTTAATCAGCTAGATGCATACTCTGCCAAAAGAAGCAAAGCACATATCAAATCAGTCAATGGATCCCTATTACGAAGATACATCTACCCATCTAGATGCTTGAAGCTTCAAAAACCCAAAGCTTGTAAATTTAGTGAGTTAAGAGCTAAGCCTGACAAAAAGACGAGATTTTTAACAATTCCAACAAATTTCAAGCACTAAAATCGATTTCACGCAATATACAGAACACTTTCTGATCAACCAAAATCAAAATGTTTGATATGATTATTGAGTAAGTCTGATTTGAACCAAGAGTTCATCAAAGGTTAATAGATCTGGAAACCAAAAGAAGTCAAATCTGATGATCTATGTAAGGAAGTAAAGTTAAAAACCTATATCCAAAAAAAAAGTTTGAAACCTATATCCAAAAAATAAAAGTTTGAAACCTCATACTCCATAGAATTTGGTTTTAGTTGATTTACTATTTTCTAATCAAACGTAAACTATGTAAAACCGACCCTAAACAAGATTAAGATCCGATTATAACTAAATCCGACCCGAAAACGACCCGACCCAACTTCTTATTCTTCTTCCCCTATTATTTTCTATGTCTCCTTAATCATCTTTCACCATGATTCGAAGCTCAACCGAATTAGAACACCAAAAAATAGAGATTCAGATAAATCCAAACCAAAAGACGTAGTAATAAGTAATTAAAAAATCTAAATCCCACATACATTCATCACTACTAATGAAAAACATCTTCACGATATTCATTGGCGAGAAACCTTAATTAATGCCGAAAACGCACAAATGGCCAAATAATAGATCCAATGGAATCGATTACAATACTGTTAGAGGTAAGTTGCGCACTCCCCTTAAACCCGTCATAAACCAAATATAAACCGGTCAATTCCATGCGTTGACTCGAACGGATCTATTTCAACTCGCCCACATCGGCCTATCTACGACCGAACTCGGCTTATCGAGGCCCGAAAATCATCTGTATCACCTCGGCCCATTACTCGGCCTTCGGGCCCACTAAGCCTGGCTAACCCTAGTCGGCGCCGACCTCCGAAAAGAAAGGAAGATTTCCTTTCTTCGACTCGCAAGAATAAAGGAAGATTTCCTCTTATCGATTCCGAGAAAATAGGAAGATTTCCACTTATCAATCCGGAGGAAAAGGAAAACTTCCTTATCCCGACTTCCGACAAAACCTTATAACCTTATAAATACCGAGGATCGCCTCAATTACAGGCACGCCCACTTTCCCGCAAAATACTTAAGAAACTTCCGAGCTCACGTCGACCTAGTTTCTTAGATCTCTCTTTTGTTTACTCAAAATCCTTGTACTCGCTGAGATTAGCTAATTATAAAACGAGATTTCCCGATCCCTTTTGTCTTTTGATTTACCTTGTTTGAACCGGTTCTTACAACTGGCGCTGTCTGTGGGGACTTTAGGATATCTCAGCACGCAAAGCGTCTCGGCGATGTCAGAACATCACCCGATTGATCTCCCCTTAGGGATGATCCCGAAGATCCAAACGGAAGAATCCCCGTCAACGCGAACACCATTCCGCCACCACCACCTCAACTGCCCCTTGACAACAATCTGTTGGGCGCCCCGATCGCACAGGGAGATGTGATGGCTCTCTTCCAGACGCTACTCGCCGAGATGAAAGAACTGTCTCGTGGGAGCATTGTACAATTTGATGAGCTCATAACTGCTCAAGCTACCTTCAACTCTCGCCTGAACGAGCTTCAAAGGGACCAAACCCGCATCGACCGGTATTGAACCCTCCTCCCCTCCAGAGAAACCTGCTCCCCGAGCTGCGGAATCTTCCTCCACCGCCTACTCTCGGCTCCGTGGGAAATAATGTCGACCCGGCGCCAACAACTCCAAAGCCTTCAATTCAGCCTAACGATCTCGATCAAAGATCTCAATTCCAGACTTCACCAAGTCACCAAAGTAGCACCCGAACTCGATCGTGTTCTGAGGCAGACACAAAACACCCCGTTCACAGCTTTGATAACCGGAACTCCGGTGAGGCATCTCGGGAAGATGAAGTTACCATCCTACAACGGCACTATAGATCCAAGCGGATTCATGGCTGCTTTCAACCTGGCTATGTCGCGAGTCACATTCACAGAATAAGAGCGAGATGCCAGCAAGTGCCAATTTCTAGCTAGTGTCAAGTTTCACCGGACCTGCACTGACGTGGTTCTCTCGTTTACCCCCAAACTCAATCAAAAACTATGACGAGTTGGCCACAACTGTGATTCAGCACTACTCGATGTATATCGTAAAGATGACATCGGTATCCAGCCTGTACATCCTCTCTCAGGGAAGAAATGAATCCCTCAGGTCGTACATCGCCAAATTCAAAAAAGTGGTATCACAAATCAACATCCCTGACGAAGCAGCGTTACCCGCGCTGCTTAACTCGTTATGGCACGAGTCAAGTTTTCGCGAAGAGATGAAACTCAATACTCCGAAGACCCTCGAGGATGCGATGCCTGGAGCTAATATGTTCATCGAGAACGAAGAGGAAAAGGCCACATTGGCCAAAAAGCATGCATCCCTAGGGCATCAAGCTCGAAAGATAAACCGATAGAAGAATACTACGAGCCTCGACAACACGTCGATAAAGATTACGACCAAAATCGAAGACCGGCTACTTTTCTCGTGGATGAAACCCAGTCACGCCAGAAATGGAACTCGTGGACTCGTGATGAGAAACCTAAAAACGAGGAACATCGAAACGAGGAACCATACTGCGATTATCATAAACGCAAGGGGCACCCAACGTTGCAATGTCGCCAACTGCACGAATACTTGCTCGCGCAATACAAGAAGGGTGGAGTCAAAAACGCAGATCGGAACAGAGACGAACAGCAAGACTCTCAACGCCGACCTGACGAAGGAGATGAACGACAACAACCCAAAAAGGATGCTGAGCTGATGAAAATCGTCCAAGAGACCCCCGACCGATCGAAGCCGATATGGAACCTCCAAAACGCGACCGAGTTGACCAAGATGGAGCACCTCGTAACGGTTCACTGGGACCGGCACGCCGTAGGATCAACATGATCATGGGAGGATTCTTGAGCTGCAACGACTCTGTCAGATCACTCAAGTTGTATGAAAGAAAAGCGGCCGCACCACAAGAATGGGTAAAAATCACGAGTGACAAACTCGCTAACAGTTGTGGGATAATATTGATATTCATATATTTTACATGTTCTAGCTTGCATTTTAGTTAGCATTTTGAGTCATTTGCATGCATAATCATAACTTTGTTTAGCATTTTGGTCTCATTTAGAGTTAAGGACGTTTGCATTAGGTCCTAGTGGGTTTTTGCATTCATTTGGAGTGTTTCTAGGTGTTTTGGAGACATTTGGGATTATTGGAGTGATTGAACTTAAGAGAAGGAAGAGTTCACCCGAGGTATCTCAAAGATGTGGCTAGACGAAGGCTTTCCGATCTGATTCAGCTTCAACGATCTTTATCTATCTCTTTTTCTCTTGCTAAAAACCTCTCCTTGGAGAGTTCTTGGATTTTGTAAGACAGATCTTGATTTTATTTATGCAATCTAAGTTTTAGTTTCTTAATCTCTTCTACTCTTTCATCTTTCTATTCTATAATCATGATTAACAACACCTCTTTCATGAGATTTGGTGTGTTCTTCATGATAAGTGAGTAGTCTTTTAGGATTTGAGGATTTGGTAGATTTAGGGTGATTCAATGGGTGATTAATGATGTCTAGGATTAGATTATTCGATTTCCCTTCTTGATTAGCAATCTTAATGCTTGTTTGTGCTTGAGAAGGCCAATCTTGATCATAAGGCATTTCACACCCACAAGGTGTTCGATGAAATGCCTTGATGAACTTTCCAAGAGATATTCATTTCTAGCCTATGAGAATAGTTGTCTAGAGTGTTTATTTGGTTGATCATGAATGTTTAAACTTAATGCTTGCTAATTAGTGATTCACAAATGATAATTTGATCTTGGATTAGTAATTATCAAAGTAATTAATACCTTGAGAGAGGATTAGTTAATTAATGATCTTTACCTAGGGATTAGTCTTCTTTGAGTATTGGACATCATTAATTAGCTATGGGGTCACCTTAAATCAATTGGCTTATCCTTGAATTTGCCTTTCATTATCGTTTTCACATCGTCTAGCATCTTTAGCTCTTGCTTCTTTTCTTAATTAAGTTAGATCATTAGCATAATCACCAAACCTTATCTTATTAGCTTAACTTAAGAACTTATATGCATTCTTGGTGCATTGAATCAAACCCATTGGATTGATACCTCATGTACTACATTGTATATTGAGTAATTGATCTCAAAGACCCAAAAAGTCTACTATCAAATATTCACTGAAGAAGACGCAAAAAGGGTAGCCCAACTCCATAAGGACCCTTTAGTAATCGAGCTCTGTATTGGTGACTGCAAGATATCACGCATCCTCATCGACAATGGAAGCACGGTTGACTTAATCTACAAGGATACCCTCAAACGAGCCGAGTTCAAAGACTATATGCTAAATCCTGTTGAAAAATCCCTCACCGGATTAGGTAGTGACTCCATCCAAACGATTGGTACAATAGAACTCCAGTGTACGTCGGAAAGATTACCAAGATCGTAAAATTCGATGTAATAGATCGACCAGCTATCTACAATGCGGTGATGGGTACGCCATGGTTACATTCGATGAAGGCGGTATCCTCAACCTACCATCAATGTGTCAAGTTCCAAACCGAGAACGGGATGTTCACAATCTGAGGTGACCAACGAGAGTCCCGGGCCTGATTCATCCTAGAACACAAGATGAGGAACCCACAACAAACCGACCTTCTTACCGAGCTGGGAACAAGGGACATCTTTCCACCACAAAAAAACCGGAGTGTAGTGTCGGAATCGGAGCCGATCTGGACGAGGACATTAAGGCTGACCTGGTAGATCTCCTCTGCCAAAACGTCTCTACCTTCCCTGGTCGATGGAAGATATGACGGGAATTGATCTGAACGTTACGTCGCATGAACTAAACGTCGACCCGACCTACAAGCCGATCAAACATAAGCGACGGAAACTGGGCCCGAACGATCTAAAGCAGTCAATGACGAGGTAGAAAAGCTACTTGGTGCAGGCTCAATCACCGAAGTAAAATATCCGGACTGGCTAGCAAACCGGTAGTCGTCAAGAAGAAGAATGGAAAGTGGAGAATCTGCGTCGATTTCACCGACCTCAACAAGGCATGTCCAAAGGACAGCTTCCCGCTTCCGCATATCGACCGCCAGGTTGAGGCAACTGCTGGGAATGAACTCCTCTCATTCATGGATGCCTTCTCAGGCTATAAGCAGATCATGATGCACCCGGACGATCGCGAGAAAACGGCCTTCATTACCAACTGATATTCTCATATTTTACTCATTTTAGCATGCATTTAACTTAGTATTTTGAGTCTCATGCATGTGTTTTCATAGATTTCTTTAGTGTTTTGGTCTTAATTAGAGTCTAGCTAGTATGCATTAGGTCCTAGTGAGTCTTGCATCATTTGGAGTGTTTTCTAGGTACTTGGAGACGTTTTAGAGATGATGAGAGTGATGGAGCAAAGGAAAATACAGAGTTCACCCGAGGTGTCTGAACAATCTGGCCGGACGAAGGGTTTACAATCGGATTTAGCTTCAAAGGTCTTCATAACAATAATGGACAATGATTTAGGTTGATCCTTGCTATATCTTTTACATATGTTGCTCTTAGTGCTAGATAAGGATTGGAAAATCAAATTTAGAACTTAGGCATTTCACACCCGGAAGGTGTTTGATGAAATGCTTGAACCAAACCTATTGTGAGATTTTCATATTCTAGCGAACGAGAGTTGATGTTTAGGGTGATTAGTGAACTGAAATGGACTTGCAATTAATGTTCATTGATTATCTAATCGCGAACGAAAGTTTTTGATGGTTAGGTGATTAGTGAAGGGATTGGTACACGGAAGTGGATTAGTCTTATGTTTGTGTTCCATGTTCTAGGTTGGTGTTTAATGCTTCCAAATGAATCATTGTTTGATTGTTAATCATTTATTTGATAGTTTAATACATGATCCAATGCTTTTATCTTGTTTTATTTTCTTGCACTTTGATTTCTTAGTTTAAAAACATAAAAACCCAAAAGATTTACTCTAGCTTAAGGAGTTTCATGCATTCCTAGTGCATTAATCTTAACCCCTATGGATTGACACCTCTTATGCTATAATGGCAAGCATCTAGAAGAATTGATATGAACTTAACAAAAATCTTTTATCATCGACTGAGGTACTTACTGTTACGGGGCCATGCCCTCCGGACTCAAGAATGCAGGGGAAACCTACCAACGCCTCGTCAACCAGATGTTCGCCAAGCAGCTCGGACATACGATGGAGGTCTACATTGACGTCATGCTCGTCAAATCTTCTATAGCAAAGGAACACGTTGGACACCTTTAGGCATGTTTCAAAATTCTGAACCAGTACAGCATGAAGCTAAACCCGGCTAAATGTACCTTCGGCGTAACATTGGGAGAATTCCTGGGTTCTATCATCAGTCAACGGGGAATCGAAGCAAATCCCAAACAGATCAAGGCTATAATCGATCTCCCCTCTCCGAGAAACACTCGCGAAGTTCAATGCCTTACGGGCCGCATTGCCGCGCTCAATCGATTCATCTCCATATCGACGGACAAGTGTCTCCCGTTCTACCAGCTCCTCCATGGGAACAAACGGTTCGAATGGGACGAAAAATGCGAGGAAGCTTGTAAGAAACTCAAAGAGTATCTCACCACCCCGCCAATACTAGCTAAACCCGAAGAAGGTAGACCTTTGTTTGTCTAGATCATCCTTCGAATATGTCTCTCTCTTGTCCTGATTTTATTATTGTTCTTTGTCAGATCGTCATTCTATCTCGAGAGGACTTACCAACGCTCATACTGAGAAGAAGGAAAAGCTCAAAGAGTTGAATCATCGCAAGTGGTCGCAAGTTCTCAGCGAAGCTCGAATTCGGAAGTATCAAGCTTGCATTAAACCAGGTCGGCATCATCAAATTCTTCGTATATACACCTTGCTCATAATTTTCTAATTACGTTTGCTTGCGTTCTGCAGTATCTGAGAATATGGGAAACTTGATATGGATTTTCTTCCTGACTATTCGAAAGATTTGAGGAAAATTTTGCCGAGCCCCGGAGGGTCAGGGGTGAGGTCCGCTGAGGTCGAATCTTAGACCATGTTGATTGTAGAAATCACAAAGATAAAAGAATTTGAAGATCGATCGGTATCTCGTTTTTATTAAATCGAACTCGTCGGAGTTTACAAAAATATTCGGAGATCGGTAATGAGGTCGAGATCGAATTTCGAGCTCTCACTCTCTCTCTCTCTCAAAAATGTATATCCCTAAATGTAATCGGGATTTCCTTATTTATAAGCCTCCTCGGCGGCTTCGACATATTCCCCGAATCCAGGAAAAGTTCCGCGAATCCCGGATTAATAAACTAATTGATCATCCTTTTCCGTACTTTCCGTAAAGTTCCGCGAATCCCGGAAGTGGGTTCTGATTACGACGGGTCGATACCGACACTCGGCATGTTGCAGGTCGGTAATCGCATGTTCTTTTCTTTTCCGATCTCGGACCGTCGTCGATCGGGTTTATACGAACCGATCTCGGTACCGAGATGAGGACGCGAATCTTATGTTTATAATGGATCATGATGAGTTCGGCTTGATTCGAGCTCGGTGGTTGTTGTTTTGCGAACTTCCTTGCCGATCTTGAACCGTCGTTGATCGGATCGTGGTTTGCCGATCTGGGTTCAAGTTCGGCATTCCTTCGGATTCTTATCGAGCTTATCGGTTAACAGTCTCTCGAGGACCTTTCTTTCAAGTTCGGAGGTCGGCGACCGTTTCGTAGTCTTTCCTTTTGGGTTCGAACTGTCGTCAACCGGGATTAATTGGGCCGGTCTCGGTCCAAACCAGGCTAAACCGGAGAGTGCTAAACTCACCACAACCAATTAGTCCCCCCCAGTTCGGCGAACGAGTCTCTTGAGTTCGGCGGAATTACTGAAGAATTTTTAGTCTGGTTGGAATTGAGACCGATTCGTTCTTTGATCCGAATTTCAACGGTTCCCAAATCGCAGATCTTTTGAGTTCGGCGGTTCTCGAAAAGACGCGTTGGGCTAGTTTCCATAACCGTTGCGAGAATCAAGGGACCGCGACAATTCGGTTTCTTTAACCATTGCAGAAATCGAGGAGGCGTCATAACTGCCTTTCCCTCTATAAATACTCTTGAGCCCTTCCGATCCTTTACCTCATTATCTCGCTTTATAAAAGGTACACCCCTTTCTCTCTCTAGCGCTCTCCCTTATCTCTAGTTTTTTTTTATTTAAAGTTTTCCGATCTTCCTCCGCCGTGATTCCTCCGATCTGCTTCGAAGATCTTCAAACTTTCCGATCAATCTTCGAGCTGTTCTTCACCAAATTGCTACGGCTGTCTTCTTTGATCGAGATGAGTTCGAGCTCTTCTTCAGTTTCTGTTAACTACCGAACTCCTTCTCCACAAAATCCGGACATCGATCTTAGGTTGTTCGTCAGTTCGTCGGATCCTGATGATTCATCTGATGACGGTCTGAGTGGGGTTCGTCAAGAATTGATCAGGCGCAACTCGCGCCGTGCTTCTGCCGTTCCTAGTTGCACCCGAGATGTTATCCAGGAGCCGCGTCTCATGGATGGAGAGAGTCGCGAAACGGACGCTCAAGCTCAGGTCGAGGACGAGCAGCTTGCCGATCTTGACAATAGGTCACTCGTCGAAGTGGACGAACAAGTTCGGATCGACCCTGAAACGGCTGTGAGGGTTGCCGACACTGAGGGAGAGATAGTTCGTCCGGCAAAAGAGGCTGCTCCGTTGTCAGTTCGCAAGATCGTTACGCCGCCCACCGTTGAGCCGACTCGATCGACTATAGTTTCTGTTCAACAAACTTTGGAGCGATGCGGAGCTCCTGCCGATATTTTCTTTTGTATCCCGAATGAGGATCAGAGACCTTGGGACGCCCCTGAGGGTTTTGTCTGCGTGTACGAGGACTACTTCAGAAGCTGCAGACTCAAATTTCCTTTGCCCAAGCTTCTTTATAGGTACTCGGCGCGCCGTCATGTCGCGATCTCACAACTTCAGCCTGCCACGATTATCAATATCGTCGGGCTTCTAATCCTTGGAGAGGATTACGGTATTCCGATTGATGTCCAGGTGTTTGAGAGGCTGTTCCGTGTAAACATCGCGAAATAGAAACCTTGGTTCTTATCGGCAAATGCGAAACCGGAGTATGACCTTATCACGGGAAATAAGCCGAGCAAGGTTAACAGTTGGAATACCCGTTACTTCTATCTTCGGATTGACGATCTGTCCGTAGAACGGTCCCACAGAAACTACTGGACTCAATGGAGGACTCCCATTGGTAGATATCGGTATTTTCTTAGCTATCCTTCAACTTATTTCTTCCTAACCATTTTTATTCTTCTCTTTCCAGTTCGTCATACTCCAAGTATTCTGACAACGATTCAAGGCTTTACTTCCGAGCACGAAGAGAGGTTGAGTGCAGCAGGGAAGATTCGTTGGCCGGAAGCGTATCAGGAGAAGCTCGATTTGAAGGCTAAACGATCTCTTAGAGGTATGTCTCGGCAATTGTTTTCATTTCTCCCGATATCGGTATTTCTCTAATCCCGAACTACTTTTGCTATAGCTAATCCACTTGGTAGGAAGAGGAAGAGGAAGATGAAGATCGACGACATTCCTGACACTGATTACGACATGGAGGACAAGAAGGACCTTGCCGGATTCTCTCCTAACCAACAGATCGTCGTCGAGGAATGGACTGCCGAAGAGGAAACAGCAGAGAGGGAACAGGTTCCTCCTGAAGGGGATGCAAATCCCGGAACCGATTTGGAGGCCGAAAGGCGGAAGAAGAAGAAGAGGAAGGGTGGTTCGTCAAAGAGGTCGGCTAGACGGGCGAAAGAACCGAGTTCCCTTCAGGCAGGCGATAATATTATGACGGTTCGTACCGAGATTGATGGAGAAAGTCAGTCAGACCGGTCTGCCGTTTCGAAAAGACAACGAACTGCCGGACCATCGGTCCATTCTGTCAAGTTCGATTATGACAAGGACGAGCCCGTCATTAATGATGCGGGAGCTTGCGCCGATCTGTATCGGCAATTGACTTTCGGCACCCAAGAGCTGCCTCCAACCGAAGACCTCTTCCAGTCTGATGCTTACAGGAAACTAGCTCGCACTACTGCCGATGTAAGTGAACTCTCGACTGCCTTGTTTCTTTTCGATTTAACGTGTTGCGTATGACGATCTTACTTTATGTCCTTTGTAGATGGTGGCTCAGACGAACGAGCTCGTTGGAACTTACGACCGTGAGATTGGTGCAGCTCGTCGTGAGGGAATCGAGGTTGGAGATGTTGCCAAGGAACTGCAGAAGGAGCTGCTTGCCGAGCAGGCGAGATCGGAGGCTGGTGATTTGGCCGTTGCCGAACTGCAGAAGGAGCTGTTCGTCTCGAGAAAGGCGTACGCCGAGCTTAAGGTTGACAGGGACGTGGTCGTCGAAGAGCTGAAGAACGAGATGATTCGTCTGAGGGAGACCCGTACAAGGGAAATCGAGAAGAGGAAGGAGGTGACCGAGAAGTGTCAAGCTCGTCTCCAAAAGGTGAAGGACCATCTTGCCACAATTGATCGACGGAAAGAACCGTTCCTTAGCGTCAACCAGCTCCATGGAGTTTTCAGCTTATGCGGCGTCCTCGAAAAGAAGTACGACATTGTTGTCTCGCCTGCCCATCTTGAAAAGCTGAAGAAGCTTAAGGCCGAGAAGACGGCGGAGTACGAATCCATCGTTAGCTGCGAGCTTACCGAGGACGATCTTGCAGTATCTCCGTTCATAGAGCCCGATCATCCGGAGACTTCTCAGCCGACTGGTGTAGAAGTCCCTCTAGGTTTGGATCCGTTCGGTTCGAACCAGCCCGCAGTCTCGGGCGATCAAGATGTCTGAATTGTTTTTTTTTTTTTTTGCTTTTTTTTTTATCTCGATGAACTCTTTTTATGCCCGAGGGCTTTCTTGTAATCGTTTGCCCGTTTGGGCTCTTCTTTTGTAAACTCTGCTCGCACTCGGTATTATTCCTTCCGTGTTGTTTAACTTTTTAATGTCGATCGCGGTTTTTATACTTAGTCGTATTATTTTAATCTTTCAACTTTTGATCTCGGTATTATTTTTTGTATATGTGCAATCGAGTTCGGCTTTTGTGAGGTCGTAAAATTATACGATCCTCTCGGGTTCATCATACACCAAAATGGGGACGTAAAAAGATACGGTCTTAGCCGGGGTGTAGAGGATGAACTCGATTCTACGATCCATTCGAGATCGGCGATCATTCGTAGATCGGCTTATTAGTTTGCGATTGTTGTGAAATCGGTTTATTAATTTTGCGATTGTTGAGAAATCGGCTTATTTAGCTTTGCGATTGTTGAGAAATCGGCTTAATTTTGCGAGAGGAAACGTTCGGCTTTACCTTGGAGCTTAGCATAAGAGTGCATTGGTAGCTCGTCTTAAGATACTCCAGGTTTTCTCAGATCGAATCGGAGTGTGCGAGATTGACTCGGCTTATTTAGCTCGGATGATCTGAGAGCGGATATAGTGCGCGACTGGTCTCGGCTTAACATGGAAAGTGTGTTATCCATAGCACCATGAGGATGCATGCGAGACAAAGCTCGGCTTATTCATTTATATCGATCGCCTGCCCAGGGCGCCGATGTTGAAAACCGCGATGGTTTAAGTGCGAACTGGTAGTCCGGCTTATATTAGTCGTTTCTGACTGTAATGCGAACTATCAAGTTCAGCTTTTGAAGATGCGAACTGCAAAGTTCGGCTTTTGTTTGATAGTGCGAACTTTGAAGTTCGGCTTTTATTTATGCGAACTTTGAAGTTCGGCTTTGTCGATGCGAACTTTAAAGTTCGGCTTTGTCGATGCGAACTTTGAAGTTCGGCTTTGTCGATGCGAACTTTGAAGTTCGGCTTTGTCGATGCGAACTTTGAAGTTCGGCTTTGTCGATGCACACTTTTGAAGTTCGGCTTTGTCGATGCGAACTTTGAAGTTCGGCTTTGTCGATGCGAACTTTGAAGTTCGGCTTTGTCGATGCGAACTTTGAAGTTCGGCTTCGTCGATGCGAACTTTGAAGTTCGGCTTCGTCGATGCGAACTTTGAAGTTCGGCTTTGTCGATGCGAACTTTTGAAGTTCGGCTTTGTCGATGCAAACTTTGAAGTTCGGCTCTGTCGATCGGTTCTTTAGATGCTTTGGAGATAATATTTTATTAAAGTCACAGCTGTACCCGTGATGGGTTGCCTACGTACCCCCCGAAGGAGGGATCAAGCCATTTGTAGTTCATATTACATCGGAATTGAAGACGAGCTTATGGGATAAGTTCGGCCCTTTTTTTTTTTTTTTGTTTTTTTAATCGGCACGATGCCGGACTTAGTAATAATAGCGCTTGAGGTTTATGGAGTTCCATGATCTCGGGTTTGGGGTTCCGTCCATCTTCATAAGTTTGTAGACGTCGGGTTTGACGACCCGCATAATCTGATATGGTCCTTCCCAATGAGTGCCAAGCTTGCCAGCGTTTTGCTCTTCGGTCCCTTGGAAAACTTTTTGTAGGACTGGGTCACCGTCCTCAAAATGTCGACCTCTTACTTTCTTGTTGTAATAGCATGCCGCCAAGTGTTGGTAGTTCTGTATTCGGAGTAACGCTTGTCCGCGGAGTTCCTCGAGTGCGTCGAGGTTGTCGAGCATCATTTTATCGTTGAGGCCGGGATTTTGTGTTAGCATCGTTCGGCGTATGGTCGGTACGTGGATTTTGGTCGGACATAAAGCCTATGTGCCGTATGCTAAGAAAAATGGGGACTGTCCGGTAGATCGCCGAGGTGTTGTTCGATGAGACCAGAGGACTCCGTCTAGTTCGTCGGACCAGCGTCCCTTCTTTGCATCCAATCGCTTTTTGAGTCCATCGATCACGGTTTTATTAGTCGCCTCTGCCTGGCCGTTGCCTTGTGGGTATCTTGGTGTTGAAAAACTCAGCCAGATTTTCCACTTTGCACAGAAGTCGCCGAACAACGTCGAAATGAATTGCGGCCCGTTGTCGGTGATGATCTCATATGGCACTCCGTGTCGGCATATGATGTATTTCCAAACGAATTTCTGAACATCGAGAGCTTGTATCTCGATGTACGATTCGGCCTCAACCCACTTGGTAAAGTAATCGGTCATAACGAGGATGTACTGCTTTTTTGTCGTTGAACGCCGTAGTGGACCGATGATGTCCATGTCCCATCGCATAAAAGGGTAAGGTGCAGTTAATGTGGCTAACAGTTCGGTTGGGAGATAGATCATCGGACCATGTCGTTGGCATTTGTCGCATTTGGCGACAAACTTCTCATAGTCTTTTAACATGGTCGGGCAATAGTAGCTGGCCTTTTTTATTTTCAGAGCCAGGGAGTGCCCTCCGGCATGATTTCCTCCTGATCCCTCGTGTACTTTCCTCATGACTTCGTCAGTGTCGTTGCTCGATACGCATATTAGCAGGACTCCCGCGGCGCTCCATCGGAACAATTCCCCATCAAGGACGACGTACGAGGCTGCTCTAATCTTAAGTCGCCGAGCTGCCCATCTATCCGTTGGGAACTGTCCGTCGCAGATGTACATTTTGAGTTCGGTGGTCCAATCTTCGGGTTCCTCGTCTTCTTCGGCCTCGAGGTCAATCGGGACGTGAAGTCCCTCAGATTCGACTTCGTTTTCGTCCTCGGACTCATCCCGTAGATCGGGATTTTCTTGTAAATCTGCTTGGTGAGCAGCCTCGAGGTCGGTCTGCCGGGCTGGTACGTTTCTAGCCTTTCTTGTTTTGAGTTTTTCGACCGGTCGTACGTCGTAATTGCGTCCGCGCGTTGTCACTAGGCATGCTTCTGATTTCTCGATACTCGGTCTTGGAATGCTTTCGACCGGGATTGTCCGCTTCAAGTGGGGGTCCGAGCTGGATGCGAGGGCGGCAAGTGCATCGGCAGTCGCGTTCTCTCCTCGCGGGATTTTGGTAAGGTCAAAGGACTTGAAATCGGCGGCGAGCTCCTTTACGAGTTTGAGGTATGAATCCATTCGCTCGTTCTTCGCGTCGTAGTCTCCGCTAAATTGGCTTGCGACGAGCTGAGAGTCGTAGTACGCATGTACCCGAGTTGCTCCGATTGCTTTAGCCAGTCGTAGTCCGGCGATTAGTGCTTCGTACTCGGCTTCGTTGTTCGATGCATTGAATTCCAGCCGGAATGATTGTTTCAAAAAATTTTCAGTTGGTGATTGTAGGCGGATGCCTATTCCCGACCCGCGATGGCAGGATGATCCATCGACGTGTAGGGTCCATTTCTCGGTGGCTGAGATGTCGGTATTGATAAACTCTTGAGGCAGTTCGATGAGGAAATCGGCAAGTACTTGAGATTTAATGGTCGTACGGTTTTTGTAATCAATGTCGTATTTGCTTAGTTCGATTGCCCACTTGGCGAGTCTACCGGACTGACTCGGACTGTGTAGAATAGTTCTCAGGGGCTGATCGGTGAGGACAGTGATCGAATGTGATTGGAAGTACGGACGAAGCTTCCGAGCCGCGGTAACCACATCAAGCGCGAGTTTCTCAAGCGTGGGGTATCGAGCCTCGGCCTCGCCTAATGACCTGCTGATGTAGAAGATAAGCTTCTGCTTGCCTCGGTCTTCCCGAACTAACACCCCGCTAACAGCCGAGTTGGAAATCGCGATGTAAAGGTAAAAAGTTTCTCCGTCCTCGGGTTTGGCCAGGATCGGGGGAGTCGACATGTACTTCTTAAGCTGCGTGAACGCGTCTTCGCATTTGTCGTCCCATTCAAGATGTTTGTTACCGCGGAGTAGTTGATAGAAAGGTAGGCACTTATCCGTGGAGCGGGAGATGAATCGGTTAAGCGCGGCGATACGGCCAGTCAACCGCTGAACTTCTCGTTTGGTTGTTGGCGACAGTAGGTCGATGATTGCCATGATCTGCCTGGGGTTGGCCTCGATTCCCCTCTGGGTCACGATATAGCCGAGGAACTCTCTGGAGGTTACCCCGAACGTACACTTATTCGGGTTAAGTTTCATACCATACTCGTTGAGTATGTCGAAACATGTGTTAAGATGGCCGATATGATCTTTGGCGACAAGGGACTTGACGAGCATGTCGTCGATGTAGACCTCTATAGTTTTACCGAGCTGACTTGCGAACAAACGATTGACGAGTCGTTGGTACGTTGCTCCGGCATTTTTTAGTCTGAACGGCATGACTTTGTAGCAATAGATGCCCCGATCCATGATGAACGATGTCTTCTCCCGGTCATCGGGGTGCATGAGTATCTGGTTGTATCCTGAGAAGGTATCCATGAAGGATAGGAGTTCGTTTCCAGCCGTGGATTCCACCAATCTATCGATATGTGGAACCGGGAAACTATCTTTCGGACAGGCTTTGTTAAGATCGGTGAAATCAACACAAATCCTCCATTTCCCGTTTTTCTTTTTCACAACGACCGGATTAGCTAGCCAATCTGGGTATCTGACCGTGGTGATTAAGCCTGCTGCGAGTAAGCGTTCGACTTTGTCATTGACGGCCTTCGCCTTTTCCGGACCGAGCTTGCGTCTTTTCTGCTTGATCGGTTTGAAGGTAGTATCTATGCCGAGCTCGTGACACGCGATTTTTGGGTTGATCCCGGTCATGTCTGCGAATGTCCAGGCGAATGTCGAGACGTTTCTTTTGAGGAAACGGATCAAATCACTTTTGAATTCTTCATCCAGTTCGGCTCTGATGCCAATGCATCTTTCTGGATTGCGCTCGTCGATATTGACCTGGATGATTGTCTCGCGCCTGGGTAAGTCGGGTTCCATCTTTCAATTTTATGGATCTGCAGAAGTTTTGTTCGTGTCAATAACGCATGTTCGGGCTGCCGTCCTAAGTTTACATTCGTTGATGTAGCACGTTCGGGACATTATATGGTCGCCCTTGAGGGTGAAGACTCCATATGGCGTTGGGAACTTCAAGCATTGATGGTAGGTCGAGACAACGGCCTTCATCGTGTGGATCCAAGGCGTCCCGAGGATGGCATTGTAGATTGCCGGCCTGTCGAGGACCAAAAATCTGACCACTCTTACAAGTCCGCCTACGTAGATCGGTATTTTGACAGTTCCTGCAGTCATGGTCTGTTCGCCTGTAAACCTAGTGAGAGGTTCAATGTTTTCTTTAATGTCGGAGTCCGGGAAATCCATGTCCTTCAATGTCTGTCTGAATATCACGTTTACCGAGCTGCCGGTGTCGATGAGGATTCTCCCAACAGCAACGTCTCCGAGAAGCAGGTTAACGACTAGAGGGTCGTTACCGATATCCCGCCTTCTACGACTCGGTTATGCCGTCGCGCCGTAATTACTTCTCTGCTATGCTCTTTGATCGCTCGAACCGAATAATTGCAGGACTCGAGGGCTCCCATGATCATGTTAACACGCTTCCGGACCTGCGGGATGGTCTGGTTTTCAGGTTGGTCCTCACGATCTCGTTTTGGTAGCTCGATGTTAGATCTGCCATTCGGTTGTCCCGAATTTCTGGTGGGGTTCGGTCGACGACCGCCGTTATTATCATTACGACAAAATCTGTTGCGAGGCCGGAACGCGGCTTCGACCGGGACTTCGCCCTTTCTATACTTCAACAAGAGGAAATCCTTGAGGTGTCGGCATTCTTCGGTGATGTGACCCTCTCTATTGTGAAATTGGCAGAACGGTTCACCGCTGGAGGTCGGCTCGATTGATTCCTCGGGCCGGACCCATGTATTCCAATGTTGTTGTGGCTGGATAGTACTGACTTGTTGGGTCGCAGTTCGTCTCTCGTAGTAAGGTCGGTTTTTGCGGTTCTCCTCTTTTGGCTTGTCTCTGGGTGCGACTTGCTTTGGGAGGGCGTACTACTTATCCTTCGCGGCCGTCTCTTCTTGTTTGAGGATATAGACGTGCGATTTATGTAGGATGTCCTCCAGAGTGTTCGGCCAGTTGTGTTTGATCTCCTTGTGAAAATCCGACTTGTACCAGGTTGCCTTGTAGAGGGCTTCAATCGCGGCTTCATCATCGATGGTGTAGTTAGACACTATTGCTTTGAATCGGTTCATGAAATCTCGCAATGGCTCATCGCTTTTCTGCTCGAGGGCCCACAGGTCGGCGTTCCGAGTCTTTTGCTTGATGAACATGGTGAAACGCTTGAGAAACTTGGTAGACAGTTTGGTATAGTTGTCGACCGAGTGTGCATCTAGCTGTGAGAACCAGTCGAGCGCGGTTCCGCTGAGGTTTTCTACGAAGAGTTGGCATGTGGCGGCATCTTTTTCCTCCTTGGTATCAAATCGAAAACGGTTCATCAAGATGCCGAACGAGGTCATGACATGATGAGGGTCGGTATGTCCGTCATACGGCGTGATTTTTATTTTTTCCAAGCGTCGAACTGGAGTATTGATAATCCGATGTGTGAACGGTGTCTTCTGGGTTTCTTGGATTACACAATCGATCTCGGGTGCCGAATTGGCGGCCTGATGGAACTTGGATTTCATATCTTGAAGTTGGGCTCTGACGCTCTCGAACTCATGGTCCAGAGATGCCTGATCGGTGATATGTGTTGCCTGGCTATCGGCAGACCGTAACGCGGGAAATCGAGCTGTTGTGCTTTGGTTTCGATTTAGCTCGGTGATAAGGCTCCGGCGAAGAGGAGGCGTTACATCATCGGGTCGGAAAGGTGACGGGTTCTGTCTGAGTTCACCGAGCTGTTCTCGAAGCTCCGTCTGGTTTGTGAATAGAGAGTTGAACCGTTCATCGTTCTTTTTGGCGAGTTCGGCGAGTTGCGTTGTCAAGGCCATCAGGAGAGTGGTTTGATCGATTGGAACATGGGTCGGAGTAGCAGTGCTTGGCGGAATAAGTGGTAGATCATCGTTGTTGTCCACCTGGTTGCGGTTTTCTGGATTGAGAATGTCGAGGTTGTCATTTTGGGTAATATTGTCGCCGAGCGTGGGACCGCTGCCATCGAGTATCGAGGTTGTCACAGCTACCGTCATCGTTGATCTTTACCGAGAGAGACTCGGAGGTCGATTGTTAACCTCAAGGTCGGAGGTTCGACCCCTCCTTCTAGCGCCAATTGTTGATTGTAGAAATCACAAAGATAAAAGAATTGGAAGATCGATCGGTATCTCGTTTTTATTAAATCGAACTCGTCGGAGTTTACAAAAATATTCGGAGATCGGTAGTCGTCAAAAATATTAGCAAACCGGTAGTCGTCAAGAAGAAGAATGGAAAGTGGAGAATCTGCGTCGATTTCACCGACCTCAACAAGGCATGTCCAAAGGACAGCTTCCCGTTTCCGCATATCGACCGCCAAGTTGAGGCAACTGCTGGGAATGAACTCCTCTCATTCATGGATGCCTTCTCAGGCTATAAGCAGATCATGATGCACCCCGACGATCGCGAGAAAACGGCCTTCAGTACCACCTGATATTCTCATATTTTACTCATTTTAGCATGCATTTAACTTAGTATTTTGAGTCTCATGCATGTGTTTTCATAGATTTCTTTAGTGTTTTGGTCTTAATTAGAGTCTAGCTAGTATGCATTAGGTCCTAGTGAGTCTTGCATCATTTGGAGTGTTTTCTAGGTACTTGGAGACGTTTTAGAGATGATGAGAGTGATGGAGCAAAGGAAAATACAGAGTTCACCCGAGGTGTCTGAACAATCTGGCCGGACGAAGGGTTTACAATCGGATTTAGCTTCAAAGGTCTTCATAACAATAATGGACAATGATTTAGGTTGATCCTTGCTATATCTTTTACATATGTTGCTCTTAGTGCTAGATAAGGATTGGAAAATCAAATTTAGAACTTAGGCATTTCACACCCGGAAGGTGTTTGATGAAATGCTTGAACCAAACCTATTGTGAGATTTTCATATTCTAGCGAACGAGAGTTGATGTTTAGGGTGATTAGTGAACTGAAATGGACTTGCAATTAATGTTCATTGATTATCTAATCGCGAACGAAAGTTTTTGATGGTTAGGTGATTAGTGAAGGGATTGGTACACGGAAGTGGATTAGTCTTATGTTTGTGTTCCATGTTCTAGGTTGGTGTTTAATGCTTCCAAATGAATCATTGTTTGATTGTTAATCATTTATTTGATAGTTTAATACATGATCCAATGCTTTTATCTTGTTTTATTTTCTTGCACTTTGATTTCTTAGTTTAAAAACATAAAAACCCAAAAGATTTACTCTAGCTTAAGGAGTTTCATGCATTCCTAGTGCATTAATCTTAACCCCTATGGATTGACACCTCTTATGCTATAATGGCAAGCATCTAGAAGAATTGATATGAACTTAACAAAAATCTTTTATCATCGACTGAGGTACTTACTGTTACAGGGCCATGCCCTCCGGACTCAAGAATGCAGGGGCAACCTACCAACGCCTCGTCAACCAGATGTTCGCCAAGCAGCTCGGACATACGATGGAGGTCTACATTGACGTCATGCTCGTCAAATCTTCTATAGCAAAGGAACACGTTGGACACCTTTAGGCATGTTTCAAAATTCTGAACCAGTACAGCATGAAGCTAAACCCGGCTAAATGTACCTTCGGCGTAACATTGGGAGAATTCCTGGGTTCTATCATCAGTCAACGGGGAATCGAAGCAAATCCCAAACAGATCAAGGCTATAATCGATCTCCCCTCTCCGAGAAACACTCGCGAAGTTCAATGCCTTACGGGCCGCATTGCCGCGCTCAATCGATTCATCTCCATATCGACGGACAAGTGTCTCCCGTTCTACCAGCTCCTCCATGGGAACAAACGGTTCGAATGGGACAAAAAATGCGAGGAAGCTTTTAAGAAACTCAAAGAGTATCTCACCACCCCGCCAATACTAGCTAAACCCGAAGAAGGTAGACCTTTGTTTGTCTAGATCATCCTTCGAATATGTCTCTCTCTTGTCCTGATTTTATTATTGTTCTTTGTCAGATCGTCATTCTATCTCGAGAGGACTTACCAACGCTCATACTGAGAAGAAGGAAAAGCTCAAAGAGTTGAATCATCGCAAGTGGTCGCAAGTTCTCAGCGAAGCTCGAATTCGGAAGTATCAAGCTTGCATTAAACCAGGTCGGCATCGTCAAATTCTTCGTATATACACCTTGCTCATAATTTTCTAATTACGTTTGCTTGCGTTCTGCAGTATCTGAGAATATGGGAAACTTGATATGGATTTTCTTCCTGACTATTCGAAAGATTTGAGGAAAATTTTGCCGAGCCCCGGAGGGTCAGGGGTGAGGTCCGCTGAGGTCGAATCTTAGACCATGTTGATTGTAGAAATCACAAAGATAAAAGAATTTGAAGATCGATCGGTATCTCGTTTTTATTAAATCGAACTCGTCGGAGTTTACAAACATATTCGGAGATCGGTAATGAGGTCGAGATCGAATTTCGAGCTCTCACTCTCTCTCTCTCTCAAAAATGTATATCCCTAAATGTAATCGGGATTTCCTTATTTATAAGCCTCCTCGGCGGCTTCGACATATTCCCCGAATCCGGGAAAAGTTCCGCGAATCCCGGATTAATAAACTAATTGATCCTCCTTTTTCGTACTTTCCGTAAAGTTCCGCGAATCCCGGAAGTGGGTTCTGATTACGACGGGTCGATACCGACACTCGGCATGTTGCAGGTCGGTAATCGCATGTTGTTCTTTTCTTTTCCGATCTCGGACCGTCGTCGATCGGGTTTATACGAACCGATCTCGGTACCGAGATGAGGACGCGAATCTTATGTTTATAATGGATCATGATGAGTTTGGCTTGATTCGAGCTCGGTGGTTGTTGTTTTGCGAACTTCCTTGCCGATCTTGAACCGTCGTTGATCGGATCGTAGTTTGCCGATCTGGGTTCAAGTTTGGCATTCCTTCGGATTCTTATCGAGCTTATCGGTTAACAGTCTCTCGTGGACATTTCTTTCAAGTTCAGAGGTCGGCGACCGTTTCGTGGTCTTTCCTTTTGGGTTCGGACTGTCGTCAACCGGGATTAATTGGGCCGGTCTCGCTTCAAACCGGGCTAAACCGGGGAGTGCTAAACTCACCACCAACATACCACGTCTCCAGCCGGCGGGCAGGAGGCCCTCGACGAAGTAGGAGACATGCTGAGACTGAGAAGAAGAAGCTAAGTCAGAGCTTGGCTAAGAAAGCTGCTGAAATGAAGGTTATTGCCGAGGCGAAGAAAATCACAGAGGCAAAGAAAGGTGCCGCAATAAGGAAATTCGCCGAGGCGAAGAGAGCTGCCGAGGTGAAGAGAGCTGTCGAGGCGAAGAAGGCTGCTAGCAAGAAGGCTGATGTTTCGTCTAAGACGAAAGGCAAAGAGGTTGCCACTTCGGGGAAGAAAGGTGGGGCTTCTGACCCCAAAAGGCCGGAGGTCGCTTCTTACCAAGATAATGAGCCCGCTGATATGGATCGGGCTCGATCTCCTGCGCTGATTCCTGATGAAGAGCAGTCGAAGAAGAGAGCTTCAAAAGAGGTCGGGCTATCTGAGAGCGGGGGTCCGAAGAGGGCTCCTAGAGGAGAGGCCGGATTCGACCATAGTTGGTCATATGCGTATACGGCAAAGGATGTCCCCTTTGTCGATAACGCGACATAGTGCGTCGAGCTATATCGGCGACTTTGGGGTTCGTCGATTGACTTCGCACCTCTTTCTAACGACTATGCAGATGATAGGGACTATCAGGAAATCACCCAGGCCACTGTGCGGGTAAGTTCGATCTCGGTGATTCCATTTGTTGTCCATACGTTATTTGGTTATCTAATTTATGTTAAACATCAGGTGGCTGCCATACCAATCGGCTGATGGCCCGACTTTGGCGCAACTCAACAGGGTTAACGTGAGAGGGATGGTCTTCGGGAATAGTTGGATGCTGCTGGAGATGTAGCGAAGGAGCTGGGTGAAGCTCAGGAAGCTCTAATCGAACTATCATCTGTCAGGGTCGAACTGCTGGCTGAAAAGGATAAGGTCGTCGAAGTCGAGTGAAAGTTCCAAGAGGTTTCTAAGCGCGTGATTGAATCAGATGCCAAGAATACCGAGTTGGAGCAATCCAATAATGACTTGTTGGCTAATAAGGCCATTCTTGAAAAGAGTTCGAGGAGGTACTTTGAAAGGAGCAGGATCGACTTCGGAGGTCGCGTGCGGAGGGGATCCTTAAGACAAGGATTGGTATGGCTGAACAATTTAGGGCCCAGCTTCAAACGGTGAAAGATTAATGTTTCGCCGGTCAGGCTCGGACTAAGAACACTATACTGAAGCTCGCCCAAGCTCGCAGGACCTTGAATTGTATGAAGTTGTACAAGGAGAGTGGCATTCTGATTCCTGATGATAACATCGCTCAGCTCGAGGGTAAAGTGAAGATTTGGACCAAGAGGGCGAACGCTTTCGACATCGTGCTCCCGGAGGATTGCGACCTAGAGGTGCCCGACTTCTCGGATGTGAATATGTACGGATCGAATGTCGGTCTCCATACTCCGAGGATTACGGATGAGTTGAGGCCGGCTTCGGTTCTGGTGGAGCCTACATATGACGTGCAAGATCCAGGGTTCGTTTGGTCTTCATAGAATCCTCCTACTTTGGAAGATCCACTTCGAACTACGGACGGAAAGCAAAGCCAGGAGGCCGTCGTTCAGTTTTTGGCGATTGTTCCGGATACAGAAGATCAGGGTTTGTCTTCTGAGGTGCTTCCAGTTGTGGATGGGGTGCAAGGTCAAAGTCAGAACCCGCATGTCCCTTCGAATTCCGTTGAGCCTGAAGCTCGTGTTAATGAATGACTACGTTGGTCTTAGATTTGTTGTATTTCTTCTAGTTTTTTTTTTGTAAAGAATGTCGTACCATTCTGGTTTAAGAATGGTGTATTAATGAAGTAGCTATGTTCATTATTCTTCGTACTTTTAAATCTCTTTATCGCCTTTGAGCTTGTCCCAACTCGTCCTTGACTCGGTTAATTCATTTGAGAATTGTTACCCAAGGTGAGTTTGAGAGAATGTTCGATATGATTCGATGTCAAGTATTTGGGATCGAAAGCTAGGTTCGGTTTACCTTATTAGGTGACAAGATCTAAATCGATCTAGTTTTTAGGTGCGAGGCTGGGCTCGGCTTAAATTTTAATTGCAAAACTGGGCTCGGCTTAGATTTTGGATACGAGACTGGACTCGGTTTAAGTTTCAAGTGCGAGGCTGGGCTCGGCTTAAATTTTGGGTGCGAGACTGGGCTCGGCTTACCCCGTTTAATATTTCTAAGTCTAGTACGAATATGCCAGGTGGGCTCGGCTTAACTTATTCGTCCGACTTAGAACTCCGTGCGGGACTGGCCCCGTCTTTTAAGTCGACGAGCTAAGTGTTTTAGGCTTAAGCATCGAAGACATGGATGATTTCACCACTGCATCCATGGGGAACGCTTTTGCGAGACAGATCTCGGCTTTTTGGTTCGACGATTTCAGTTTAAACTGCATATCGCCGGAGTGGATTATTTCACCACGTCATTCATGGGGAACGCGAGTAAGAATGGAATGCCTGGCCAGGACGTTGACGTGGAGGTTAGTTTAAAGGGTAGGGGAGTTCAGAGATATGGTTTAAGAACGTGGGAGTTCAAAATTAGTCCGAACTTACGGAGGCCGGAGACGTGATGAACTATGGGAGTTCGTAAGAATAATTGACTTTGTCAAAAATATGACTTTATTAGATTTATAGCTGAATCCGGTGACGGGCTGCCTACGTACTCGTTGAATAGGGATCAAACCATTCGTAGTTCATATTATATAAGTGAAGGGTAGTCGAGTCATAGCTCGGTTTGTTTTTTTAGGCGCTCTTGACGATTTTCCCAAGTAGTTGCGATAGTTGTGATAGCTGCCAGAGTGTCGGGCTAGTAGTAGTAGCGCTGAGGTGTGCCGCGTTACATGAGCGTGGAATTGGTTCTCCTGCCATGGTCATTAACTCGTAGACTCTAGGTTTGACGACCTTCATGACTTGATATGGCCCTTCCCAGTTGGCACCAAGCTTACCTGCATTTTTCTCCCTGGTGTTTTCAAAGACCTTCTGTAGGACTAGGTCACCGTCTTCGAATCTCCTTCCCTTGACTTTCTTGTTGTAGTGTCGAGCTGCCAAGTTCTGGTAGTTTTGGATGCGTAGCAAGGCTAGGTCTCTCTCTTCTTCTAAAATGTCGAGGTCATTACGGATCATGGCATTGTTAAGGTGAGTATCTTGAGTCAACATGATCCGATGTAGGCTAGGGATGCCCACCTCGGCTGGAGAGAGCGCTTCCATTCCGTGTGATAAGGAGAAAGGCGTTTTGCCGGTTGATCACCGAGGCGTAGTTTGGTGCGACCAAAGTACACCGTCGAGTTCATCTGCCCAAATTCCTTTCTTTGTTGTCAATCTTTTCTTGAGTCCGTCGATAATGGTTTTGTTAGTGGCTTCAGCTTGTCCATTCCCTTTCGGGAACCTCGGTGTTGATTTGCTCAGTCGTATTTTCCACTTTGCGCAAAAATCTTCGAAGAGGTTCGAGGTGAACTGGGAGCCGTTATCTGTGACAATCTCGTAAGGGAGTCCATGCCGGCAGGTGATAAACTTCCAGAAAAACAACTGGACAACTAGGGCATGTATCTTGACATATGACTCTGCTTCGACCCACTTTGTGAAATGTTCCGGTTCGGCATCGTCCAAGCCATCCATCATCTCGTTAATGAGATTTACTTCGCGTGTTAGTTCGTTACTTGGTGAAGCAATGTTTGCGACAGATATGGTTCTCGATCTCGTTAGCCCATCTAGTTATATTGCCCCGACAAAACGTCCTACCAACAGGTCGCTGATTTTCACGAAAAAGTAGTACCGTTGCCAGTTATTCACTTTACATGCCTTTTTCCCAGTAATGATGTTATTCCCCGACCTCATGTTGGTGTTGAAGTAACCCGGTCTCGATTTTGTAACATTGACTGCGGTCAAATCCTCGAAGAAATCGACATACATGTCAATTCCACTCTCATATGCAAGGATAAGCAGTCCAACCATGTTACAGACTGACGACCAGTATAATTGCAAGATCGCCGCACCTCAGCGATCGCAATAGGCCAATAACAGAGGAAGTGGAAACCGGAGGCCGCAATCCCTGATGTAAGATTCATATATACACAAGTAACCCGGTGGAGCGTCCCATGGATGCATGAGCTTGATCGGGATCATAACATCGAGACCATCGCCAGCACCCCCGATAGCCAGAGCCTCATCCACGGAATCGTGGGTACAAAAGGTTTCTAGAACCCCGGAAGCGTTATCAGAGTCGCGATTTACAAACTTCCTCAAAACTCGCCTTTTCCTCTATGGCTCGGCGCTTACGATGGGTTCATCATCACCCGAGTTAGAACCAGTCTCGTGATCTTTCAGTTGAGGAACAACGATCGCCTAACGAGATGAGGTCGCGCCATCCCCTCCTGTCTGAATTGCGAGGACATGACAACCGGAATCTTCATTTGTTGATTTACTCTGAGTGGCCGTGCTACTCTCAAGACTACTGGTCTCCAGGTTCTCATCCTCTCCTTTGGAACCAGACTCTAAACTCTACTCGACCCTAATTCTCATAGCCATCTACCAACGTAGAAGAAAGGAGGATCGAGCAGAACTAAAATCACAGGGAAAATAATTTAGAGAGAGAAAGAAGAGAGAGAAGGAGAAAGCTACATTTTGTTTTATGAAGTGCGAAAATGAAGAATGGAGCGAGGAGGCAACTATTTATAGAGAGAAGCTTATCCCGAAGCGTTGTCAGCATGCTGGAACAGACCGTTCGACTTCCGCGCTGATCCAACAACTCACAGAAAATCCACAGCGCAGATCTAGCGGACCAAAATCCCTAACGGTCGGCTTTCCTGATTTGACGGATTGACACGTTTTGAATCCCCGATTTGACGGTTCGAAATCCCCAGCGATTCGCCTTCCAAATTCAGTAATCTAAAATTTCTTAAGCAATTTGTTATCCCGATCCAACCGTTCGAAATCCTAGCGATTCGCTGATTCACATTAGCAGCTCGGAACTTAAGGCAGTTTGAAATCTCCAGCGATTCACTGTTCTACGTCGGCTCTACAGAACTCAAAAATATGGAACCAATTTTGACCCGGTTTATTCTGAATTCATCTCCTCTCATGAAGTCCGCCGAACTCAACTGATCGCTCATACTTCGCCGAACTGGGGGAGGGCTAATTGTTGGAGGTAAGCTGCGCACCCCCCTTAAACCCGTCATAAACCGAATCTAAAACGATCAACTCCACGCGTTGACTCGAACGGATCTATTTCAACTCGCCCACATCGGCCCATTAGGTCCACCTCGGCCCATCTACGACCAAACTCGGCTTATCGAGGCCCGAAAATCATATGTATCACCTCGGCCCATTACTCGGCCTCCGGGCCCACTAAGCCCGGCTAACCCTAGTCGGCGCTGACCTCCAAAATGAAAGGAAGATTTCCTTTCTTCGACTCGCAAGAATAAAGGAAGATTTCCTCTTATCGATTCCGAGGAAATAGGAAGATTTCCCCTTATCAACCCAGAGGAAAAGGAAAACTTCTTTATCCCGACCTCCGACAAATAAAGGAAGGAGACCGCCTTAAACCTTATAAATACCGAGGGTCGCCTCAATTACAGGCACACCCACTTTCCCGCAAAAGACTTAAGAAACTTCCGAGCTCACGTCGACCTAGTTTCTTAGATCTCTCTTTTGTTTACTCAAAATCTTTGTACTCGCCGAGATTAGCTAATAAAACGAGATTTCCCGATCTCTTTTGTCTTTTGATTTACCTTGTTCGAACCGGTTCTTACAAATACGAATACAAAGATCGAAACTAAGGCCTTCAAAAGAGTGAAACAGAGAAATTATAGTTACGCGAATCCTTGCAATAAAGAGAATCATATCCAAAAAATTGTGTTCGGATCGAGAAGAGAATAAAAAATTAATACTGAGTTTGACATGAGGAAACTTCGCATCGATTTTAGGGTTCTTAGGTGTAATTGATTTGGGATTTTAGGTGTAATCCAAATTCATTATCTAGTTTTAGGTGTAATTGATTTTAGGGTTATTAGATTTTCAAAATTATCGATCGGTTTTTTCGGTTTAGTTTCAGGGTTTGATGGTTTACTCACGAGTTTAGAGCACATACCATCACAATCGACATATGTGCAGATATAGGTTTCGAACTTTTTTTTGGGGATATAGAACTTAACTTTGCTTTCGGAGGGATCTGAAATGGTATCATAGTTTTGAAGACATCTGGTGCTATGTGATAGTTCTCGTGGGGAAATAGATCATCTACCCAATTAATTATTTTAGGTCTCAAACTCAAGACCCACAAGACGATATTGACGCGGGGAACTACTAGACCAAACTATATTCATTGTATTAATATAATTATTTCATATATATATATAGATAAAATTACAAAAATTAGTCCTCGGTTAATCCCCGTTTTAACTCCGATTAATTGATTAGGCGCTCGAACCTCGTCGACCGCCCGATTAACACTTAAGTGTATTTTAAACTTGGATAAATAGTAATAGAAAATATCTACTACATATCTCACCCAATATATGTAATGCAATCAAAAGTTGGCTTCTCCGACTAAATTATGGTTTGGACATATGTGCAGATATAGATTTCGAACTTTTTTCGGGGATATATAACTTAACTTTGCTTTCAGAGGATCTGAAACGGTGTCAAGTGAAGACATCTGGTACTATGTGATAGTTTTCGTAGGGAAATAGATCGTCTATCCAATAAGATATTTTAGGTCTTAAACTCAAGACCAAACTATATTCACTATATTTTCGTAGGGAAATAGATCGGGCGGTTGACGAGGATTTAGCGCTTAATCAATTAATCGGGGATTAAACGGAGATTAATCGA
>PKMM01028499.1:0-17012 GCA_002933915.1 Eutrema heterophyllum | reverse complement strand
TTTAGAATATAAGTCGTTTAAAGTTATTTCACACATATTAAGAAAACATATTAAAAATTCTATTATCTATACTATTAAACAATATATTTAAGGTTATAATTTATGTGAATAACTATACATGTTTCCAAACAGATTAATTTTTTGTAATATTAATAAAAAGGTTCATTTTAATTTATATTTCAATTTAATTCCAAAATTTTAAATATGAATTTAGATTACTTTGGATTTCCTTAAATATATGTTAGATTACTTACCAAAAATCACAAAAATCAGTTGTTATTAGATTTTTACAAAAATAATAACCGGATATTAATTTAGATTTAATTAAATATTTGAATTTAAATCATATTTTCGTACTAGCGCAGATGATAAACGAATATGTTATTATATTTTTTTATTATAATGAATCAGCCTAAAATTTCATATATTCAAAATTAATATATATTTATATTATACGGTAATATGATGGGGCGGATTAGTGTTATGTTTTTATAATCTCTATGATATGTTTGAAAAAGGTATGTCTAACTCACAAAGTAATTATTATTGTAATTGATAAAGTATTATTCACAAACGAAAAAAATCATAAAATATCATATTGTAAAATCTGAATGACTCAATAATAACGATAAAGAAAACCTTTTGATTGAACTATAATATTTTATTGAACCATGATCCGTCCGGGTTATTTGCTGAGTTTTTACGAGTTTTATCGGATTTTTTAGTATCAGGTTTTAGAATTATATATGGACTAGATTGTTGTATGGATCTCAGATTATCCCGTCAGATCGGCCGGTCTAACCAGATGAAAATATTGCATTAAATATATTAAAATATATATTTTAAGCATCCGCGCATATGAGAATCTAGTTATCTATTTAACTCTAGAGATTAAAAAATGTCGTCGGATAAAAATGAACTAAAAATGTCTAATTATCTGAATAGTCATGTGACTGATAGTGTGGCTCGGAAATATACTTTCGAGATACATTAATAGTGGCGTTATATCAAATTCTTAAGATACTTTCGAGATCCACGCCGCTATTAATGTGTCTCGGTAACAACGTTTACATCTTTTCAAAACAACTTTTTTCTTTTGTTGTCACCAACTATTCTATCCATTATAAAATATCGTCTAATTTTTTTTCATACTTATTAATACACTATTTAAATTTGATATAACGCCACTATTAATGTATCTCGAAAGTATATTTCCGAGCCACACTATCAGTCACATGACTATTCAGATAATTAGACACTATCAGTCACATGACTATTCAGATAATTAGATATTTATCGCAACAAAAAATCAAAGTACTAGGGAAAACATTGTTGATTAATATAAACTATTGTTACGAGAAAAATCAATTGAGAAACTATTGAGTAAAAAACTCGAAAAGATGATCACTATACATTTCGAAAAGACTTTTTCATCCCTATTATAACAATCAACTAAGAAAAATTAAAGGATAAGTTAAGTGTATATATACATAGTTGACCACTAAATTAGGTAAATAACATAGATAGTTTTAAAATTAGGAAAATAACAAAGAGAGCAAAATATATCATAGTTATCCTTCTTATTTTAGATTAACTACAAAATGTCATTGCGCAAAATATGTTTTTGTCCGGCGTCAGAATACCGCCAACATTGTTAATCTGATAGTTAACATTGTTCATTTGACACTATTGATATTGGTCACCCGATGGTTAATTATTTGGTTAACATGATAACTAACATGATATCGCGATAAATTTACATATTACGTGTTAACTGTAAAAACAGGTTCAAGCTTTGGAATTTTCTCTATGTTTATTATGATTTACGATACAAGCATATATATTACAAAGAAAGAATATCATAGAATAAGCTACTTTCCTAAACTACTCTTATTTACAATCAATTACCAAAATATTAATTCCTAAATTATCTCCAATAAATCTGCTGATCAGCTAACACCCCCTCCTCAAGTTGGAGCATGCGGGTTGCAAATGTCCAACTTGACCACGATAGTTTCAAAATCACGATGCCCAAGTGCTTTGGTAAACACATCAGCCAATTGCTCATTCGTATGCACTTTTTGAGTTCGTATTATTCCATCTTGTACAACATCTCGAACAGAGTGACAATCCAGCTCTACGTGTTTCGTTCTTTCGTGAAACACTGGATTGGCGGCAATATGCAATGTTGCTTGATTATCATAATACAAGTCAATCAGTGCCTTATTAGACACTCTCAAATCTGCTAGTAAAGCACGCAACCACTTCAGCTCGTCAACTGTATCTGCCATACACTTATACTCTGCCTCTACTGATGAGCGAGACACTACTTTCTGTTTCTGAGTCTTCCAAGAAATCGGAGATGAGCCAAGAGTGATAAACCATCCACTCACTGATCGCCTTGTCAATGGGCATCCCGCCCAATATGAATCGCACCATCCATGTAATTTTAAGTCACTATCAGCGCGCAAGAGTATACCTTGTCCAGAGGTACCTTTCAGATAGCGCACAACTCGCATAGCACTTTCCCATTGATTAGTTCTAGGACTTTGCATAAACTGTGATAGCACATGCACAACATATGTCAAATCAGGACGAGTCGCTAGAAGGTAAATCAGCCTACCCACCAATCGCCGATACCTCTCTGGATGCTCTAGAAGTGGTCCATCCGAGAGTCCCAGTTTGTGATGTTCTTCAATGGGAAAAGCAGCCGGTTTTGCTCCAAGTAGTCCCACTTCGTTTATGATACCAAGTGTGTATTTCCGCTGACACAGGAAAATACATGTGTTATTTCTTGCCACTTCAATTCCCAAAAAATACTTCAACGATCCCAAATCTTTCATATGGAAACATTCACCCAAATACTTCTTAAAATTTCCAATTCCTTCAGTGTCATTGCCTCCAATAATAAGATCATCCACATACACCAAAACATAGACTTCAGACCATCCCTTGAAAGAGCTCCTTTCAACTTTGCAAACCAACATCTTGGAGCTTGTTTCAACCCGTACAGTGACTTTTTCAAAAGACAAACTGAGTTTCTGTCCTCTCCATTACGAAACCCAGGAGGAAGTGTCATGTACACTTCCTCTTCCAAATCTCCATGTAGGAACGCATTATGCACATCCATTTGGTGCAATTCCCATTTCTTACTGCAACAACTTTGAGAAACGTTCTAACAGTCTTCATCTTCACAACCGGGGCGAATGTTTACTTGTAGTCAACCCCTTCTTCTTTTTTATTTACCAACACTACGAGATGAGCTTTGTGTCTCTCCAAGGTTCCATCAGCTCGATATTTAAGTTTATAAATCCACTTACATCTGATTGCTTTCTTTCCTGGAGGCAGCTTCGTCACAGTCCAAGTTTTATTCTTCTCAAGTGCATTTATCTCCTTTTGCATAGCTTCTCGCCACTCCTTACTCGCCACTGCATCACGAAACAAGGTTGGTTCTGTTCCAGCAATGATAGCTGCAAGAAACGCTCTATACTTAGGAAAAAATTTACTGCAATCTATATATTTTGAAATTGGGTAATCAATCTCTTTAGAATTGTCTCCTTCTGTCACGTTTCATGTGTCACACACAATGTTTTCTGTGTCACACACAACCTGCAGTACATAGTCTTGCAGTCTGACTGGCGCAGACTTTACTCGTTTACCACGACCCAATTCTTCAATCAGTGGTGCATCAAGATTCTCATTGTGGTTCACTGCCACGTTTCCTTCTCCGTCAGGTTGACCCAAATGATCAACTAAAACGGAGACTGTCATTGAATCAAGGACATTATGTGTATCCAAGTCTGCAACATCCGGTTACACATAAGCAGTATGTGTAACACACAAGCTCTCTTCTATTTGTTATGTCTCAAGACTGTGTTCCCTTCTCTCTATTCCTGAGCTTGCATTTCCTATCTCTTGAATCCTTAGGTCTACCTCTATAGCTAGGTCATCTTCAATTTCTACACCAAAATCAAATGCATCACTCAATCCCACCTCTTGGGATTTTCTGCAATTATCAGAATTCATGGGAAACGTGTTTTCAACGAACACAACGTCTCGTGAAATAAAAACCTCCTTTGTATCCAAATCATACATGCTCCAACCTTTTTTTCCAAAATGATATCCAATAAACATGCATCTTCTGCTTCTAGATTCAAATTTATCTCCGCCTCTTCTTTGATTATGTGCAAATGCCAAGCACCCAAAGACTCGCAGATTTTCATAACTCGGTGGAGCTCCATAAATCAACTCATATGGAGTCTTTCCCTTCAAAACTTGAGTTCGATTAATCAAGTAAGCTGCCGTCAAAATACTCACCACAAAACTTGACCAGAAGGGAAGACTGAAACAAAAGTGCTCGTGCCACGTTTCAGATGTGACGGTGTTTCCGCTCGACTCTCCCATTCTGTTGGGGCGTACCAACACACGAAGTTTGATGGATAATTCCTTTTTCTCTGAATTCATATGTAAGACGAGTGAATTCTGTCCCATTGTCACTCCGGACAATTTTCACATTCTTCCTGAACTGTCTAAGGACCAACGCAATAAAATTTCTCAATGTATGTCTCATTTGTGCCTTGTCATGAAGTAAAAACACCCACACTCCTCTCGAATAGTCATCAACAATCGCCAGAAAGTAAAATGAGTTGCACATGCTAGGACTGCGATACGATCCCCACAAGTCACAATGTATCATATCAAATGCTTCATTGCTTTTATTCTCACTTGATTGAAATGCGTCACGACAATGTTTGGCTTTGACACATATCTCACAAACTGAAACATCCTTACTTCGACCACCAACAATAGGAACCAAATCTAAAATTTCATCAGACGGATGCCCAAGCCTTTGATGCCAAATATCCTCAGCTTCATGTTTATTCAAATGGAAGGCTCGAAAGGTTGTTAAGCGACGGAAAAAATGCAACCCATCTATGAGCTCACTTGTTCCACTCAGACTTCTTGTTGTACGATCTTGAAGCCCACAACCTTTGCTAGCAACCTGGATCACCACATCTAGATCTGTGATGAGCTGAGACACATATATCAAATTGCATTGTAATCCTGGCACAAACAACACATTATTCAGATTAAAATCTGCATCAAAAATCATTGTCCCTTTTTCTCTCGACAAACTATGCTCTCCATTCAGAAGGCCAATAGAACATGGCAACATATATTTCCGATCAGCAAGGATATCACCAAATCCCGTCATATGATTTGAGACTCCTGTATCAAGTACCCATTCAAGAGACAATTTCTTACCGTCAATACACGGTTCTGTCCCGTGTTTTCTGTCTAGCAACCTGATCAAAGTGCTCCACTCTTCGTTGCTAAGACTCGTGTATTCATACTTTTCTGCCTCTGCACTTCTTCCTTTTCCATTGTGAGCAAGTGCAGCATTTACGAGTACCATTTCGTGTCCCTTATGAGTCCCTCGACTACCGTTATTGCCAATTTATGTAACACACGATTCCTGCTGTGTTACACACACCACCTGTAATGCTTGATTCACGTCAGACGACGGATCCGTACTTGTGATGGATGTACGAACCCCTCCAAGCACCATATCATATGAACCAAGAAATTGACGAATATGTTCTTCTTCCTTCTTCTTTTCGAGTTTTGCGTTGAGATTGCACAAACAACCTCCGCACTTGCACACCAATTTTTTCTCATAATTGGTCATCTTCTCCCACAAGACTCGCAGCACCGTCTGTAACACTTGAGCCCATTCTTCAAAATTTTCTTTATTGAATTGCCCCTGTCCAATCAATGCTCCAGGGTTTTCATTCGCAGCCAATTGGCACTTCTGTACCACGTTCTTCATCTTTCCCGCAACATCATATGTTGCTTTCGATTCAGCCATCATCATTTTCGGATATGTTATGTCGGCTCTAATACCATGTAAAAACATGTTCAAGTTTTGGAATTTTCTCTTTATTTATTATGATTCACGATACAAGCATATATATTACAAAGAGAGAATATCATACAATAAACTACTTTCCTAAACTACTCTTATTTACAATCAATTACCAAAATATTAATTCTTAAATTATCTCCAATAAATCAGTTGATCAACTAACATTAACCGCATGTTTATCATGTTAATTTATTTATCGTATCATACAAAATATAAAATATCAATTTAAAATTATGANCTGCTTCGTGAGGGAGATGAATGGGAAGATCTTCCATAACATCAAAAAACGCCGGGGGGAATATCTTCCCAAATTGCATAACAATATTGGAATATTAGCATACAACTGTGCAATTACTTCTTCTGACAACGTCCGTGTACTAAGATCCCGGAAAAACGCTCTGATGCCTGCACAATCCAAATTATATAATTAATTAATCTCAACAATTTTATATGTGATGAATTAAATATCTTACCTCCAATTGCTTCATGAACATTTCCTGGAAGGAGTTCGGCAAACGCAAAAGGAAGTAATCGTTGCATAAACACGTGCCAGTCATGACTCTTCATCCCTGAAAACTTTTGTCCTTTCTCAACAGATTTAGCAAATTTGGATACGTACTCATCAGGAAACTTCACGTCAGATGAAACCCAATTGAACAACGATGCCTTTTCTTCTGCACCCAACCGAAATATAGGAACTGGTGATTTCTCATTGCTCATTATATGCAACTCATTTCTATTGCAAATATCGGGCAAGTCCAACCTTGACTTTCCGCTGTCTTTGGTTCTTCCTTTCACGTTTAACACTATATGCATGATGTTATCAAAAAGTTTTTCTTAATGTGCATGACATCAAGATTGTGTCTCAGCATATGATCTTTCAAGTACGGAAGTTCCCAAAAAAATCTTTTCTTGTGCCAATTGTGATTGACCCCGTATCCATCAAGCATATTAGCTGGAGTGTGCCAATTTCCCCCACGATTCACCGTTTATAGTCCCCCAAAATGATCTATTTGCGCTTCTAGATCTTCCCCTGATAGATCCGTTGGTACGGTATCTTACTACGCCCAGAAGTTTGCGGCCTAAATCTCGGTTTTTGGCAAAATCGACATTCCTGCAGTTTATCATCATCTTTCCAAAAAAGCATACAATTGTCAACACATACATCTATCATCTCAGAAGGCAACCCAAGACTAAACACCAACTTCTGAATCTCATAGTATGTTTCGGCAGCCAAATTATCCTCTAGCAAATACTCTTTAATAAGATCAGCCCAATCATCCATGCAAAACCTCAACTAAGTTATGATCTGTTTTAATTGTCATCATTCTAGCTGCTAACGACAATTTAGACTGACTTTCTCTACATCCATCGTAGAGTGGCTCATTTGCAGCATCTAGCATATCATAAAATCGCTTCGCATCTACGTTGGGTTCCTCAACAGTACTATTATCAGCATTTGTTTCATGAAATGCATCATTAACCATGGCATGCATCCTATCATGATCTTGACCCTGATCAAATTGATGTTGACCATGATGATAACTACCCTGATAATTTGATTCATCAAAATCTATTTGACCTTGATAATTACTACTACTATGATCAACTGCTTGACCCCTTTCAAAACCGTCTCCATGTTGATACCAAACATAATATTGCGGCATAAATCCTCTATTTAGTAAATGTTTCCACATTGTCTCAATAAAAATATATCTCGTATTCTTGCATTTACGACAAGGACATAAGATTTTACCGCTTTCCAGGGTTGTTTGCATATTTCCGGCCTGATACATGAATATTTTAAGCCCTTCTTTGAATTCTTTCGTCAACGTTCCCTCCGAATCCTTTTGCGTATACATCCATCTTCGTAGATCGTATATAGACATTTTATAAAAAAGTTTTTATAGTGTTTTTTTTTATATAAACTTTCGTTTGATGTGAGGATGTATTTATAGAATTTTTTTCAGAATTACCAACAGATTTACGATGTAAATTCGATGTAAATTTGTTTGGTAAACCTATTAAAAAACGTGTTCTACCAAACTAGAAACTATCGACGTGAAACCGTCGTTAAAGTAAGTCGTTGTAAATTCGATGTAATTTTACATCGAGTTTACAACGTAAAATGCGAGTCATATTCGTCGTAAATTCGATGTAAATTTACATCGAATTTATGACGATTTATTATGTCGTCGTATAATCGTCGTAATGTCGTCATCAAAGTACGACGACAAATATTTACGATGAAGTTATATCAAACACATATTTTGTCGTAATGCCGTCGTTAAATCGATGTAAAGTTACATCGATTTTAAACAGTCGTAAAGTTTCGTTGGAAATAGACAATTTTCTTGTAGTGGTCCCGAATATTGTAGTTGATTGTGATGTTAGCATTAGGTATGCATTTATCTTTATACTCTACTCATATCAACATTTATCTGCTATAATTTTTAGATTCGGGCACATATCATATATATTGTAATTCAGTATATTTATTTTTCTTAGGTGCTATTAAATTTTTGGTATCAAAGTATAAAATATAGCTTTATTTGATACAGTTGAACAGAATATGGGTCATCAGGGCCGTGCAAGGTTATTGGAAGGTGTGATCGAGCATGCAAATTTGTATTTGGACCAACTGCAAATGGCATATGTGACATCACAGGTACTAAACAGTGTTTTTGCCAATACCCTTGGCGGACTAATAAGACTCATATGTGATTTCTGCATTACTTTGAAATCTCAATTTCTTAAAAAATGTATACGTAAAAATCATAATTCGAAATAATATCAAAATCATCGGTGCTATGCTTTTTTGTAATCTTATTATATAAAGTTGAATGTTTCAAAGTTGCTAACTCAGCTAATCGCGATACCTAATCAAGTTAATCGATCAGTTCTAACATGTGTAAAAAAAAATTTCAAAAAAAATTTACTAAATTTATAATCGATTCCTAAAGGCAAAGTTATTAAGAAAAAAAATTCAATAGTTTTTCCATTTAGATTACAGAAATTAAACAATAGATTACTAATCCTAAAAGAAGAAAAGATTATAATTTTTCACCTCTATATAAACAGTTTGGTAGTATGTCAATTACATACAAGAAAAATCAAAAGTTTAATAATCGTTTCTAAAGCTATATACTGCATATGCTCCACCAAATTCTTCTTTCAAGGTATATATTTATTTCATCGATAACATTTTTAAATTTATATATTATTTATTTTCATGGGTGATTGAATTTTAATTTTAATTTTTTGGTTTTTTTCACGGGTTATAAAATATTAAACTATAAACTCGCATATATACAAGTCCTAATCTAGTATTTTTATAGAGCAATACTCCAAACATTTGATATCAATAAAAGTTACCAGAAATAATCTTATACACTATAAGAAAACATGTCAAAATACCACAAAATTTCCCACCGAAATTATGGTTGGGAAAATAACCCACCAATTTCCAACCAATATACCATAGTTTAGTGATTTGATGGGAAAATTGTGGTTTATTTGCAACTGAATATATTGATCGAGATTCTATGAGAAATTTGCGACCGATTACCAACCAAAACAAAATCATTAGTAGTTATATGGAAAATTCGCGGAAAATAAATCGCAAATTTGCCATAGAATTTTTTCGTCCTAACTTAAACAATAATAATCGATTTATTTTTGATGTTAAAAGACATATCACCCCTAGACAAACTTGTTTAATTTATTGTCGGAAGACTCGAATTATTGATTCTGATATGGGCTTTTAGGCCCATCGATTAAACATATTTGCCGTCAAAATTTTGAGAACGCACCGTCAAAATTATTATCTATGGGGAATATCGTAATTAGCTCTGATTAATTTATTGATTTATTGAATTTTCCCTTCTGGCTGCTCTTTTCTTCTCTCGAAATTTTAGAGAGAGGATCGAATTTGCTAAAGCTAAAACGGAGGAGGAGAATTTGCTAAAGCTAAAAGACAGAGAGATCACAAGCTTCCAAGGGATTTCCCTTGATTATTTGCTCAATCAATTTCTCTATATCGGCGTTTCCAAGGGATTTCCCTTGATTCGATTCTGGTCGAGTTTTTTTTTTTTTTTTTTTTTTTTGAATTTAATGTTAAATTATACTCAAAAAAATAAAAACTTTTTACAACATTAGCTGCATAATATTAAACGCAAATACAAACTAATTTTCCCTACACTTGTCTTGATGAGAACCAAGTTCTGAGGCCATCTTCGTACCTCATGTCTCCGTTGCTGCGTATCGAGCATAGTTGGTTTTTGATGTTCTTATCGATCATCTTGACCAGCCTATACGTCGTCAAAGGTTTCTCTCCGTGTCGTCGATTATTTCTTTCCCTCCAAAGCGAATGAACGGAAATCTGAAAAGCATACTTCGTGAGGAATGTCGATGTGCGATTGTGAGTAGATGCAGATATGAGATCAACAACACTTCCCCATTCATAAACATATTGAATCTTCAACAGTCCTTGTATCAAGTTCTTCCAAACATTCCTCGTGTAAGGGCATGAAAAGAAAAGATGATCTCTCGTCTCCATTGGATCGTTACAAAATACACAACTCGTTATAGCATTCGCATTCCAATTCTTAATTCGATCTCCCGTTGCTAACCTGTTTTGGAGTGCTAGCCAAACCATAAACGAATACTTAGGAGTAGCATGCGGAAACCACACTCCCTTCCACCAGTTTACCCTCGGCCTAGCAGTCCTGATTTGATTCCATGTGTCCTTTGATACCCTCGGTCGAGTTTACATTTCCGCAGGTACGATCTAGCTTTCTTAAGAATAGATTCCTGTTTCGGTCTATCGAGTTTAAGTTTTGTTTGGATTTCATTAGATCTATGTTTCCTTTTTGATTCTCCGGTTAGCCTTTTGTTGTTGGATGTGATTCTCCGGACGAGACGAGCAATTTTGCTTGCCATTCGTTTAGAGGTGATAGTTTTGGGCTTAAGATCTGTGGAAGCTCCATTTTGAATGTCAATCTTCTTACTTGATCGATTCTGATTTTGGAAGTGACCTTAACTCCGATTGGGGTATAAATGTAACTTAAAGGAAGAAAAAAACATGTAAAAATGTGAATTTTTAGTTCCCATAAAGAATCTTGAGAAACATGGAGACGAATGGACCCAATTTGATTTATAGAATGAACACCAGAAAAATTCTTAACGGGCAGTCCCGCATTGCGAAAAAAGGGGGGAAAAATCGAACCTTTCAATATTTCTGAAAAACCATTCTTTGGTTTAAAGCAGATTCCTCAATAGAGAATCTTGAGGAAGGGAATATTTATTTGGAAGAAGAAACATACCTTTTCTTTCTCCATCTTCTCCTTCTCCCTATTCTCCATTAGCGTTATCTACCAATCTTGCTTACTCTTTGAGGAGGCCATACGACACGAGTTACCCGTCCTCGAATTAAACCCAAAGGAATCTGCCAAACAAGTTTATCCACATCAGTCACATGGGACAAGGCCTTGAAGAGTATCATATGGATCATCTACGATCAAAATCTACGAAAAATATGTTGGGGTCCAAAAGCAGAGGACTTACAGGGCCAAAAGTTTTTGAGTCTAAGCTGGAAGCTTTGTTATCTGCTTCTACCCAACAATGACCTTCTGGAACTCTGATCACATCACTCGAACTACTTATCCATTCACCAGGCATCTCGACAAATCTCTTTATGTATCTATCCCTGAAATGAGTTAGAGAGCTGCCAGAGATATGCAATTCACACTGTCAGGAGCTCATTGATGTATTTCAAAATATATCATTTTGAACACATACAACACAATGTCAGAGGAATACTACGAACATATTTGAGACCTGAAAGAGCCAGAAATAACTGAGCTTTGGAAGCAAAAGAAAATTACAAAATACAAAGAGTTTGATTTCATGGCCAATTATTTAGACTACATTATATAAAAGGTACAGTTTTTTAGGCCATGTCCAGAGATGAATATGAACGCACTTCATGATTCAGCACTACGAATAGATGAATTTTTTATTTTGTAAGGTTCTAGTGATTTAGTTTAAATAACATTTTGAATGCTGTAAGCATCCGAGAAAAGACAAAAGCAAGAGACCAACATGTAATCAAGTATTACTCCTTATATAGTTATCTTCACTTGTCAAAGGATGATGACTCAAAAGTGGCTTGGCATTAAAAGGGATCATACCTGAACACTACAACATCACCACGCGCAAACTTGTAATTCTTAAGGCAAAATTTGTCTAGCAGAACATAATCATCTGCACCAACAATTGAACATCTAATAAGAAAGAAGAAGGGATCAAAAGAAGCAATAGTCTAATTTCAACTATATTGCCCCCAAAAACATTTACCTAAATATGAATTTCGTTGGGGATTGAATATCGGAGACATGGAATCTCCTCTTACCGGAACAACGCTACAACATCTATCTGAAATACTTGGCCCTGGTTTTGATTTTGGCTCTGGTTCGTTTCCGTTATTTAATAGAATCTTTTAGCTTTATAAGCGACTTGGTTTTTTTCGGTTTAATTCCAATTTCTTAGGTTTACTTTATCGGTTCGGTTTTGACGCTGGTTCGAACACCATTAATTAAACCTAATCCAATCGTAAAGACATACCCGATCTTTTGCATTTCCCTCGGGATAAATGCTGTAATAGATCATACATGAGGCAGTTTTCGAGTGTCCGTACGAGGTTTGAAAACTCTCCCAGGCACGAGTCCCAATGCTTCCTCAACCACTCCCAAAGCTTTAACTCTACACCGCATCTGTCAACTTCGCTTTTAGCCTCTTCTCCGCCGCAACCACCTTTTTCCGACGAAAAATTTGCGTTGTTGCTCACGGAAGATGGAATACCAGATGATAGACCTCCTGAATGTGGACTCCCGAATGATTGGATTGAGCCCAACTGTTTTGGCACATCTTGGTTGTTCCGTGAAACACCAGTCATTGCTTCTAGCAGTTGTACCTTATCTTTATCGGTGCCTCCAGCTATATTTATAAAATACTTACGCCAAAATACTAGCTCTTTAAGTGAATTAAGGCATGTCCAATAAACTTTAGTGTGCTTTGGAACGTTCAGAGCAACCGGTAGATCTATGTGAACTACTCCCACATCTGACACTAGAGTGCGAACTACTCCCACGTCTGCCACTAGGATGCGAACTACCCCTACGTCTGCCACGTTGCTCACCTCTGCCACTATGATATTCTCATAATTTACATGTTCTAGCATTAATTTTAGTTAGCTTTTTCTAGTCATTTGCATGCATAATCATAGTTTCGTCTAGCATCTCGGTCTTTATTAGAGTTTAGGATGTTGCATTAGGTCCGAGAGAGTTTCACATGTTTTGGAATATATTCTAGGTGTTTTGGAGGAGATTGGAGACTTTGGACTTGAGACCATTTGGTTTGGGAGCAAGGAGAAGAAGCTAGAGTCACAAAGAAGCTTGGAGACATCTCCACCAACTCAACCGTCCGGTGCAACAAAGCGGTGTGCCATCAGAAGCTAAGCACCGCACGAGACCCATCCACACCGGTCCATGTATCTGGTGTCACGCTACATGGCACTTACACCGCTCAGCCCATTTGGTGCAACAGATCGGTGTAGCATCAGAAGCTAAGCACGGACCCAGCGATCATTCCAGACCGCTCCATCCAACCGGTGTGCGTCTCATCTCACCGGAAGGAAGTCTTCAACACCGACCTGCCTTCTCCATGCAACCATTCTGTGCAAATTCCCAGCACTTACACCGATCCATAGCACCGAACCATCTGGTTGGTGTAGGTGACCACGAGCCCTTGCGACCCAAGATCCAACCGGGTCAAAACCCGGTTTGTTCTGGGTTGACCCGGTTCGCCCAAAACCTTATAAATACTTGAACACCTAATTTTTCAAGATCTATCTTCTTTTCTCTTGTTCTTGAGCAAAGAAACCTCTTTTTAGGGTTCTAAACATTTTGTAAGAGATATCTTGAGTTTTATGAAATTAAAAGTCTTAGTTTCTTAATTTCTCTAATCTTTTTCATCATCAATCATCTAATCATGAAATCTATCACTTCTCTTATGGGATTTGAGGGTTTCAATATGATTAGTGAGTATATCCCTTTTGGATCATTGGGCTTGGTAGATTAGGGATTTCTTTTGTTAATCTTTGATGTCTAGAGCTTAATGATGTTATTTCCTTTCTTATTTAGTGGTTTTAATGCTAGATTAGGCTAGAGATAGTTAATCTAGATCATAGAGAATTTTATGCACACAAGGTGTTTGATGAAATTCCCCAATGAACTAAATAAGAGATTTTCATACTTAGCTCATGAGAGTGAATGTCTAAGGTGAATCTTGGCTAATAAAACTTATGTTTAATGCTTGTTAATTGCATTTTCACAAATGAGAATTTGATCTTGAATTTGTAATTAGTGAAGTGATTAGTGCTAAGAGATTAGGCTAATCTTGATTAGTATTCTAGGTTTAAGGAAATGCACTTTTGTGATTGGATAGACATCATTGCTTAGCTTAAGATTTCCCCTAAATCAATTGCCTTGCCCAAAGATCCTCTTTTAATCATTGTTAATCTCGTTTAGTGCTTATTATTTGCTCACTTGCTTTAATTTGAATCATTTATGATTGTTAGAAAACCAAACCACACTTGTTTGCTTAACTTAAGAAATTTTATGCATTCTTGGTGCTTTGAATCAAAACCCATTTGGATTGATCCTTAAGTTCTACAATAACATGAGTAGACTTGAGTAATTGGTTAAGACTCGAAAAAGTCTACTATCAATTTGGCGCCGTTACCAATTGGGTTTAGCTTTCAACATTAGGATTTTACTTCTTCTTGAGATTAAGCTTTTATTTTTTTTCTTTTGTTTACTAATCTATCTATCTAGCCTTCTCTTGTAGGCACATGAACTTGCGTTCTAGAGGCAACAACAATCTTGTTGAGCCACGGGATGACATATACCGTCTAGACCGAGGGACTAGAGCACGACGTGCAAGAGAACGAGCTCACCACATCGCAAGATTGGATATGGAGAACGTTGAAGAACCAAACGGTGGGAACTTGAACCAAAACCCACCACCACCCGCCCATAATGCTAGAGCTCCACACCAACTTCCATGAGCTCAAAACATTGTTTGCGCGGGTGATGCGGCTAATGCTCATGTCAACCGCCAAGGAATCCAAGCACCTCCAATTAAGAACAACACCTTTGAGGTCAAAGCTAGCTTCATCAACATGGTGCAAGGTAACAAATTCCATAGCTTACCGGTGGAAGACCCATTGGATCATCTTGACCATTTCGATAGAGTTTGTGGATTGACCAAGATGAATGGAGTTTCCGAGGATGGTTTCAAACTCCGCTTGTTCCCATTCTCCCTTGGCGACAAAGCACATCAATGGGAAAAGAATTTGCCTCAAGGGTCTATCACTACATGAGATGAATGCAAGAGGGCTTTCCTTGCCAAATTCTTCTCACCTTCAAGGACGGCCAAGCTAAGAAATAAGATCTCGAGCTTCACTCAACGCTCAAATGAAACTTTCAATGAGGCGTGGGAAAGGTTTAGGAGCTACACCATGCAATGTCAACATCATGGATTCAACAATGCATCTTTATTGAGCACCCTCTACTGTGGAGCGCTTCCCAAGATAAGAATGTTGCTAGACACCCCTTCCAACGGTAATTTCGTGGCCAAGGAGGTGAATGACGCGATGGAGTTGGTAGAGAACCTAGCCCAAAGCGATGGAACTTATAGTGATGAGTATGACCGGTCTACAAGGACCACAAGTGACTTAGAGGAGAAAGAAGGACCAAGGATATGAAGGCTCTCAATGACAAGTTGGATAAGCAAGCCACTATGATCGACAAACTTCTCCATGCTTCTCAAAAGCCGGTTCACTTTGTTGGTGATTGTGATACCACTCAAGGGTTCCAAGAACAAATAGTGGATTTGAGTAACCAAGAGGAAGTGCATTATGTTGGGAACCATGGTTTCTATCAAAGAGGTTTCAACAACAATCAACAACAACACTTTATTCCTCCAAATCACTTTCAAGGGAACCAAGGTGGCTACTATAACAAGGTTACATTTGTGCCTCAACCGATTTTTCAACAAGGTCTTGCACCACAAGCTCAAGGTAACAACTCCATGACTCAAGACCTTGAAATGAAGAACGTCCTTCAACAACTTCTACAAGGACAAGCAAGTGGAGCAATGGATATGAGCAAAAAGATGGAGGAAATCCATACCAAAGTAGCTTGCTCCTACAATGATCTACACAAGAAGCTTGAGGCATTGAGTTCAAAGGTACAACAAATGGAGACCAAAGGAGCCACTCCTTCATCACCTCCACCATACAAGCTCTTCAACCAGGAGGGAAATTCAACACACAAAGGAGTATTACAATACCATATTTTCCAATGCATCACCTCCCATTGATGCCAATGAAGCGGCTATTAGAGAAATTGAGCTTTACTCTATGGTTCTCAAGTCGAAGACCTTTGCCCTAGCCACATCCCCTTGAAGCTCAATGAGGACATTGAGGAACAAGGTGGGGAGGTGGCTTTTGGGAATGATGAAGACGTGACCATGGTTGAAGACAAGGGTAGTGATGCTTGCATTGATTCACGAGGATTGACAAAGGTCGCGTCTAAGACTATTCCCAAGCTCGGGAACCCCGGTAAATTCTCTATAGCTTGCTCTCTTGGAGATTTGGAGATTGAGGATGCTCTATGTTACTCTGGTTCATGTGTAAACGTCATGTCCCATGAGATGCTTAAGAGTCTAGGGATAAGAAGCATCACCCATCACTTTTGGAGATGCTTCTTCACGAAAGCCACTTGGTCTTGTTGAAGATTATCCGCTTAAAGTTGGGGATTGTCTAGTCCCAACGGATTTTGTTATTATGGAGATGAAGAAGGCCAACAAGCTCCCACTCCTCCTTGGAACACCATTCCTCAATACTACCGGAGCAAACATGGATTTTAAAAACCAAAGGGTGATTCTTATGAATGTGAATGGCAAGGTTTACTACCCAATGAAGGCTTCTTCCAACAAGCTTTGTGGCACAATTACTATTGAG
>PKMM01028493.1:10328-22366 GCA_002933915.1 Eutrema heterophyllum | reverse complement strand
TATGCTGGACACTTTGCCACTTTCAAGACGGTGTCCAAGGTTCTTCAAGCAGGCTTTTGGTGGCCTATGATGTTTAAGGATGCTCATGCCTTCATCTCCCAGTGTGATGTCTGTCAGAGGAGAGGGAAGATCAGTAAGCGACATGAGATGCCACAGCACTTCATCCTTGAGGTGGAAGTTTTTGACTGCTGGGGCATTGATTTTATGGGGCCTTTTCCTTCATCATCTAAGAACAGGTACATTATGGTTGCTGTGGACTATGTGTCCAAATGGGTGGAAGCGATTGCTAGTCCAACCAACGACTCCTCTGTGGTTCTTAAACTGTTCAAGTCCATTATTTTCCCTCGATTCGGAGTACCTCGTATTGTTATTAGTGATGGTGGCACTCACTTTATCAACAAGGTCTTCGAAAAACTATTGAAGAAGCATGGTGTAACTCATCGCGTGGCTACTCCTTATCATTCTCAGACTAGTGGGCAGGTTGAAGTCTGGGTACTACTAGGAAGGATTGGTCTACAAAGCTAGATGATGCACTTTGGGCTTACAGGACTGCTTTCAAGACACCGCTTGGGACTACTCCGTTTCACTTGCTGCATGGGAAAGCGTGTCACATTCCAGTGGAGATCGAGCATAAGGCAGCATGGGCTACAAAGCTGATGAACTTTGACATCAAGTCTGCTGCTGAGAGGCGTTTGATTCAGCTGAATGAGCTGGATGAGATTAGGCACTACGCCTATGAGAACTCGAAGCTGTACAAGGAGAGGACTAAGGCATATCACGACAAGAAGATTCTCTCTCGCCACTTTGAACCCAATGACCATGTATTTCTATATAACTCTCATTTGCAATTGTTTCCTAGAAAATTGCGTTCTCGTTGGTCAGGTCCCTTCACCATCAAGGAAGTCCGACCACACGGTGCGGTTGTGCTAATAAGTGCTGAAGGCAAGGAGTTCACTGTCAATGGACGGAGGGTGAAACACTATTGGTCAAAAGCCGAGATTCCAAGAGGACACATTGTGCCTCTGGATGATGCACCCACTGCCTAGGCATCCGCACAGTCAAGCTAGTGACTGAAAACAAGCGCTTGGTGGGAGGCAACCCACTGGTAAGTTTGTACATAAGTTTTTCTATTATTTTTGTTTTTGGTTTTTGGTTTTTGGTTTTGTGTTTCACATGAAGAAGCAGATTCAGAAAAGCGGTATCGATCGACACCCACCCGGTATCGATCGACACCATCCACACAACAAAGGAGCTGGGTATTTCTTAAGGGACCGTGAGCAACAGATCGATCGATGTCAAAATTGCATCGACCAATATCCCTAGTATCGATCGATACCAACATGGTATCGGTCGATACCCGCCACCCAGGTATGCCTCCTTCGATTTTCACCAATCCACTCAACTCTTCTGTTTTCTTTTACCAACTCTAGGCTAAATAACACTGGGGACAGTGTTGTTTAAGTATGGGGGAGGTAGTTGCTGACAACGTGTTTGTTTTCTTAGAGTCAGTCATTTTTGTGTCAAATTTGTTTTATTGAGTCAAAATTTTGTTGGAGATTATGATCTTATTCTTGAATCTATTGTTTTAACTTTGCTTTTTAGTGACCAGTATTACAGAATCAGTTCTAGATCGGACTAATGAAAAATCCAAAGGCTGACCAGTTAACTAGAAAACACCCATATTTCCAGTAGAGTCCTTTCAAGCCTGAGCTAAATTTTTGCACTTCGTCGATGTGGTTAGTGTCCATAGAGCTTGATTCCTCATTCATATCTGACAAAGGAACCCATGTGTTTAAAGTAATGGTATCTCTCTCCCCTGTTATAAGTTAATAAAAAAAGAGCATAAAAATATGAGATGATTTTCTCCTAAGTAGAGGGTTAGGAATGTTTCCAGCGATCCCATTATTCTACTTGGTGAGGAATGATCACACAAAGGTTGGAAGCGAGGCTAGGATTTTCCTATGATGCCATTATTCGCCTACACCCTTTGATACATTGAGAGGGAAGAACCGGGGATTCGGTGGCAAACACCATCAATACTCGCGTCTCAGACCTTAATGTGTATATGCGGATCTAAAAAAAAAGAACATAATGAGAAATAAGTCTGGGGGAGAGAAAACAATACCAAAAGTGTGAAAATTGGGTGGTTCTTTTGTCATGATATTGTATAGGAAAAAGTCTAGAAGGTTCTTGGCATTGGTCACAGCGACGAAACTGGCGATGAAGGGCTTTATTGGATAATGTTGTGAAATAATGTGTGTAGTCTGGGAAGCTGCGAATGTCTACGGAGAAGTACATGGTGGTTAGATTTGGAACTGGTTAGGTGATATCTGGAGAGATGAGGAAAAGGGTCATTGCAATGTTTCAAGAACATGTGAGTCTCCGTGTTTTCAAACCTCTTTCTCTGGTTTGGTCTTCTATTTGCTTGAGGGCAAGCAAAAGCTAAGTATGGGGGAGTTGATGTATCATGGTTTTTACCCCTTTTAAGCCATGATATAAGTTCGTTTTATAGAGTCTTTCTACTATTTTGTAGTGTTTTAGAGTCTTTTACAGGTTTTAGCACATTTGGAACATAATTGAAGATATTAGAGCTTTCTGGAGCATTTTGGAGCGAAGCAGAAGTTCGTGTAGCTGAGTACCCGTTTTGAAGCCTCAGTATCGATCGACACTACCCTAGTATCGGTCGATACTCACTGCAGCAAGACACGAGTCGCGACTTTTATGAAGAGTTGAAGAATTGCAAAATTGCTCAGAAGACTTTATTATTTACAATTTAGCCCAAAACGTGTTTTAGGAGTTTAAGTTAGGTTTCTAAGCCACTTTGGCTATGAAGCTTGATTTTATTCTGGTTTTTGTTGAGAGAGATTTTGAAGGAGACAAATCTGAACTTTGTTCGTCAGAGAGAATATTTCAAACCTTTGTTTTACTATGTTCCTATTTTACTTATTGAAGTATTATTCAGTCATGTTGTTTTGTTTAATCTCCATGTCTGAGTAGTTCTCTTTTAGGTTTAGGGTTCTCATAAAAGGATTTCTCTGAATGCTAGATAGATCGATTTATTAGGGTTTATAATCAATTAAGTTCTTCACCATAGGTTGTTCTTAGCGCTAATTTTAGCCTGATCACCTAGAACTTAGATCTTAGGTTAATTGATTAGGCATGAAAGTGCAATTGAATAACCTGACAGAACCTAGGGTGAGCAAAATAACTATCTGCAAAGAAATTTGGTTTAGTTTCTTTGTGAACATATCAAACATGAACTCTAAAGCTGGTTTAGATCTTTATGATTAACAAAGAAATTTGGAATTCTAGGATTTAGACTTAGATAATTCTCGCAACGAAAGTTGGTTAATTATAATTTAGTGTTTTGAGTTCAAGAACCGTGCTAAATCTGAATCCTGATAGATTGATTTGTCTGCATTCTCTGATTTCATGAGAGATACATTGAGCCTAGTTTTTCCCATTGAATTTACAACCCACTTGATAATCTTAGTTGTTTTCTGTTTAATCTATTGACTTAACTTAATTCAAATCTTGCAATCTATTAAGTGATATCTTGAGTTTTTGTGGTTCTACCCCTAACTTACTGCAACTAATGCTTTAGTACTTTAGGGTATTATATTTGAGCATACCATGACACTTGTAACTTTTATTAAAATAGCTATACTCTGAACAATTTTTTGTTTTGTTCGAACTCAACAATTGAAGGTTTCTTTTTGTTAAAGAACAATTCAAGGTTTCCATGTGCGTCAAGCGTCATGACACATACGAGGTCTTCTCTAGATCATGGTTAACAATATATGTTTTTTAAAAATAAATTATGGAAGTTCCATACATATGGCCTATAATCTCTTTTGAGAATCTTTTGATGTATGTGTCTGGTGTTGATAATACCGTATTTGAAACGTAAATGAACCTTTTTAAATAAAATTAAACTAATGATCTTAAATACTTCTTCTCAAAACCACCATTACTTATGATGTTCACTATTCAAAATATAATTAGTGTGATGTTAGTTGTACGCCTGTACCCCATCTTAAATCAAACAGAACTTGTATTCTGAATAGAATAGTGAACGTCATAAATCCTTGTGCCCTATTTCTGCATATATATAGTCCATGCTATATAAATTAAAGGTTTCGTCCTACCGTCCTACATGTATATTTATTATTCTATATAGACATAGCCGGATTTGAGTCCAAGCAGAGCAACTTCATGCTTGCGATTCTTCTTTTATAAAAAAAATTTGGTTTTTAACTTTTTAAAAACCCATTTAGTTTAGTGGTAAAATTAGATCAGGTTTTTTTTCAAAATGTCATGAATTTGAAACTTAATAAGGTAAAATGACCTATTTTTTTTAGTTTTCGGTTTTCTAAAACTAAGGGCCGGCTCTGTATATAAACTCCCCTTAACTCCGGCGGTGTTCTGTGGCAAGCGGCGATAGTTTTCTGGTTTGTTGCGGTTTGGCGGAAGTCATGTTCCGCACCACTTCAAGCTATATGTGAAGAGATTGTAGCAATGGTTTTATGTTCCGTTGCGGCTGTGGCGGTGGTCTTTTGTGCCACCGGAGTTTTGTGCGACGGTGACTCTCAAGCGGCGGAGGTCCTGATTCATTTCTGTTAGGGTTTCATCGTTCCGATTTTGTAACGCCCGCGTTCCGGAAGAATTGATTATTGGGGGAAATAATTACTTCGGGTTTGTTCCGGGGTAGTATCGATCGATACTAGCCTTGTATCGATCGATACCTGTCGGGGGTAGTATCGATCGATACTGGCCTGTATCGGTCGATACCAGTCGGGGTTTCCTTATTGTCTTCTTCCTCTTCTCTTCTTACGGTGGATAAACCATTCTTTTGGGAAAAATCAGAATTGGTCGTGAGAGAGAGAGAGGGAGAGAGAGAAAGGGAAAGAAGAGCTTGGTGAAGCTTGGATCTTGCGAGATCAAGAGAGTTTGAGCTTGGAGAGAAGCTTGAAGAAGAGGTTGGAAGAGCGTGGTTTTAGCGTGAGCTAAGGGGGAAGAGAGGGAGGTCTTCTAGAGCTCGATCCATCCGATCTAAGGTGAGTTGTGACCAAAGGTTAGCAATTAAGCTTGTGTGGTGCTTTGTTAAGCTTGATTGATGAATTTTGTGGCTTGTGTTGGCGATTTATGGGTTTAGATTTCGTGAAGGTTAGGAGTCGCAGGGGAGTATCGATCGATACCATGGGTGTATCGATCGATACCAGTCCCTTGTCGGTAGACTTGTGTTGTTTCAGTATTGATCGATACCAGTCGTGTTGTTTAAGTATCGGTCGATACCAGTCCCTTGTCGATAGACGCGTGTTGTTTTAGTATCGGTCGATACCAGGGGTGTATCGATCGATACCAGGGGTGTATCGGTCGATACCAGGGGTGTATCGGTCGATACCAGGGATGTATCGATCGATACCAGGGGTGTATCGATCGATACCAGTCGTTGGTTGTGCCTTGAAAGCGTGTTGTGTGTTTACTTTTCAGGCTGTGTGTTTAGCTTTTCTTGGAGTAGAATTGCTAGGCATTGGTTTAGTTTTTCATGGGATTGAATTGCTATTTGTGCTGGAAGTTTTAATTGGTGTTAATTAATTATTCGTGTTGTAAATTGTTAATTGTTGTGCTTATTGGTAGCCTGTTGTTGGGAGGATCAATCTCACTCAGCGTTTGGTTAGCCAAATGTTGATGCATCACTTTTGTCGATGCAGGTAAAGATAAGGCGCGATCGTGGAATCGAGGCAGTGAAGAGGGGATGATTAGGACTCGGGGTTTTTGTTGTTATTGTTGTTGTTTTTGCTGTTAGCATGTGTAAGTTGTAGAATTTGTTCTTGTATTGTTTAATTATCTCCAGAAGTTTAAATAATAATAAAAAAAAACGGTCGTTTCAGGTTTAGTCCGGTTTTCTCCTCGGTTTAGGTTTTAGGTTACACCCAATTTCTTGTTCGGTTTAGGTTTCCTAACTAGACCCAACCAGGATTGTGGTTAGGATTAATTTCAGTTTTATATTATATATTTGTATTAAAAAATAAAAAACCAAAAAAAAATATGAACAGTTTCAAAAAAAAAAAACTATGATTAAATCTAAAACTTATAGAAGTGGAGGAAAAAAAACTAATTATTGACTTATTAAAAATATATATGTTCGAGATAGAGATGTGCTTTTTTTAATGACTACATGAAGACAATCAAGATTTTATAATCTAAGGAAAAAAATATACAAGAACAATGCTGGCATTTAAAATGTCTCAAATATTATAAATGAAAAAATATGCCCTCATTTAATAAGAAATATAGGAACCAAGTTTGCATTAAATGTCTCAGCAAGAGCTACTTGTATAAATCATTTTTTTTTTGCCTTTTTGGATATCAATTAATTGGTGGGAGCGCTATTCAAGTAGCTCTTACTGCTCACTTCTATCAAATTGTTTATTCAACGTTCTTTTCCAAGCGACTCTGCAAAAACTATCTAGATGTTATGTGATATTGCTATTAACTTTTTGTGTCACTACGATCTTGTTTTGGTATTCATGCGTATACATCTGGTTGTAAAATCTGATATTAACAAAATTGGATTTATTTTTATAGTTATATATTGTATAGATTATCTTCTATTTTTGTGGGTTTTGGACTTTTAGTCTACTCACTTTGTTAGCTTTTATCTAAAAGCAACATTGATTTGTGGTGGTGTTTTTTGGTTATTGAGTCTTAATTAACATGACTAGAGTGGATGAATTACTAAGGTGATTAGCTCATCCAATTAGTATTTATTTTCATATTAAGAAGTAAGAAGCATCGTAATTATAATTAAGTTAGTTTAGGTATCGTTTGAACTTTACTATTGTGGTAAGAATCGAAAATAGATATTTAAAAATTAGTCTTTAACCAAGCAAGTTAAAGTTTGGGTTTTGGTTTATACAAGATGTCATATAAAAATCTCATTCACACTTATAAAATTATATTAAAACGTTTTTCTAAAACAATAACAACGGAAAAACCAATTCCTAAAAGGGTTAGGTTAACCAATTATGAATCGTAATTAGGATTGACAAACTAAGATTTTGGTTCTTCCATAGACTCCAGTCCAAGATACTTTACAAAGCTATTATATCTCAATAATTAACAAAAATTGCTCACGAGATTAACGTACGTAGTCTAAACCTGTTAAGGTTCTATGAGATTCATTTGCGCACTCGGTTATAAGGTTATTGACTTATTGAGAAAGTAAAAAAACGTTAAAGAGATTTAAACTAAGAGCGAGAATTACTTTGAGGGGTCTTAATGTAATAGTGTCGATTTTAATAAATGCAACACTTATTTATTTCTCAAGGATCCTATCTGTTATATTCATTGCGATCTAGATATTACATGTTCTGATGAGGAAAAAAAAAAAACTATAATATATAATATATGTGTGTGAAAGACGACTTATACAGTTCATATGTTAAAAAACCTTTTCCAGATGGAAGACGTGATTTGTTTGTTTTGTCACAGATGAAGATGTAGACATAATTATTATTTGAGATAAAAGGTAGAATAGCATACATTTGTTATGATACGACTAAACTAGCATACATTTTTTCAATATTACTAGAATGTTGAAAAATCCATTAAAATGTCATCTTAACTCTGATAGTAACTATATAATTAACAAAAATGCCATTTTGATTAATTTTAATCCTGATATTTAACTTTTTTAATTTTCCCTCGTTTTTAATTTATAATCAGTTTTTAAAATCAATTTTTTTTNCCCACTTGATAATCTTAGTTGTTTTCTGTTTAATCTATTGACTTAGTTTAATTCAAATCTTGCAATCTATTGAGTGATATCTTGAGTTTCTGTGGTTCGACCCCTAACTTACTGCAACTACTACTTTAGTACTTTAGGGTATTATATTTGAGCATATCAGTCATACTTGGAAACAAAAGCGTGAGCATCACTGAACATGGTCGGCCACCAGAAACCGGCCTGCAACACCTTAGATACGGTCTTGAAGGTAGCAAAATGTCCCGCATAGTTCAACCCGTGGCAATGAAACAGAATTCCTGGGATTTCTTCCTCCGAGACACAACGTCTATAGATACCATCGGAACAATGCTTGTACAAGTACGGTTCATCCCAAAAGTAAAGTCTGATGTCCCACAGAAACTTCTTCTTTTTGTACCTTGCAAAACCGTCTGGCTTCACTTCTGCAGCAAGGAAATTGGCAATTTCGCCAAACCAAGTGATTTCGGGAAGTTTACCAGCCCGAACGAACAATGAGCCAATCCGCAAAACCTCGATCGCATATACATTCTCCTCGGGGAGGTAGTCATTGATGGGCCCTCGTCGATGCGCATTCTGGATAAATGATCGGCAACTCCATTCTCGATCCCCTTTTTGTCCTTAATCTCGAGATCAAATTCTTACAACAACAACATCCATCGTAACAACCTCGGCTTCGAATCCTTCTTGCTAAGTAGATATCTTAATGCAGCATGGTCAGTATGAACTATGACTTTAGAGCCCACCAGATACGTCCTGAATTTCTCAAATGCGTACACGGCCGCAAGGAGCTCTTTTTCTGTCGTACCATACTTGCATTGGGCGTCGTCAAGAGTCCTGCTGGCATAATAGATAACATGCACTCTCTTGTCTTTTCGCTGTCCCAAAACAGCGCCCACTGCGTAATCACTGGCATCACACATCACCTCGAAAGGCAACTCCCAGTCTGGCGGTTGTACGATAGGAGCGCTAACAAGAGCTCCTTTAATCATGTGAAAGGCCGCCAAACAATCATCATTGAAATCGAACTTCACATCTTTGCACAGCAGCTGCGTCAACGGTCTAACAATCTTCGAGAAGTCCTTGATGAATCGCCTATAGAAACCAACATGTCCAAGGAAACTCCTGATGCCTTTGACAGAAGTTGGTGATTGCAAACTCGTCATCACCTCTATTTTGGCCTTGTCAACCTCGATCCCATTCTCCGAAATCTTGTGGCCCAAAACGATCCCATCCTTTAACATGAAGTGGCACTTCTCCCAGTTCAAAACCAAGTGTTTCTCCTCACATCTCTTTAGTACCCTGCACAAATTAGATAGACATTCAACAAAGGAGGGTCCGTAGACAGAAAAATCGTCCATGAAAACCTCCATTATGTCTTCAATCATGTCGGTGAAGATTGACATCATGCAGCGTTAGAACGTGGCTGTTGCATTACACAAACCAAATGGCATTCTACGATAAACGTAAGTGCCATAAGGACATGTGAATGTGGTCTTCTCCTGGTCATCGGGATGAATCGGAATCTGAAAGAAACCAGAATAACCATCTAGGAAACAATAGTAAGGGTGGTTAGTCGATCTCTCAAGCATTTGATCAATAAAGGGCAGAGGAAAATGATCTTTGCGAGTTGTTGTATCAACGGCGCCAAATTTGATATGCTCAAATTAATACCCTAAAAGTACTAAAGCAGTTGTTGTAGTAAGTGTAGGGGTCGAACACAAGAACTCCATAATTCACGCAATAGATTATATAGATCTGAATTAAGCTAAACCAAAATAGATGTAATTAAAAGCAATACGTAATTTAAACAAGTTGTGAATCAATGGGAAAGAGATAGGCTCAGAGTATTTCTCAGGAATTCAATTAATGTAGATAAACTAACTATCAGGATTCAGATTTAGCGCGGTTCTTGAACTCAAATCACTAAAGTATAGATAACCAACTCTCATTGCGAAAACTATCTAAGTCTAAATCCTAGAATTCCAAATCTCTTTGCGAATCCTAAAGTCTAAACCAGCTTTTATTTCAAGTTTGATTTGTTCACAAAACAACTAAACCAAATCTCTTTGCGAATAGTTATTTTGCTCACCTAGGTTCTGTCAGATAATTAATCGCACTATCGTGCCTAATCAATTATCCTAAGATCTAAGTTCTAGATTCGTCAACCTAGAATTAGCTATGGGAACAACCTATGGTGAAGAACTAATTCAAATGGTGAATCCTAATTATTCAATTAACCTAACATTCAGAGAAAACCCTTATGAGAACCCTGAACCTAACAGTGGATCTACTCAGACATGATTAATGGAACAAAAATCATAGATGAATAGAATTGCATAAAAGAAATCAATCAGAAACAAAGGGGTTCAAAGTTGTCTCCCCAAAATCCCTAAAACAAAACAAAGTAAAATAAAGCTTAACCAACAAAAGTGGCTGAAAAACCTAATTATAATGCTAAAACACGTTTTGGGGCTTCTTGTAATTATTAAAGACTTCTGGACCAAGGTGAAAACTCTCAAGACTTGTAAAAAGTCGCGTTTCCTGTTTTCCTGCAGTGAGTATCGACTGACACTAGGGTAGTGTCGATCGACACTGTTCACTGCTTCTTCTGCTCGCCAGACTGGACTGTCTTCACGAAAACTGGCATAACTTTTGATTGCACCGTTGGAATGACCTCAAACCACTTCCAAATGAACGCTAATCCATTAATCTGTCTTGTATCAAAATATGAGCTCAATCCATCGGTGGGAAGTTCTTCAATTCTTCATTTAAAGTCGTGACTCGTGTCTGCTTCAGTTAGTATCGACCGATACTAACGTAGTATCGATCGACACTCAGGCTTCAAATCGGGTACTCAGCTACACGAACTTCTGTTTTGCTCCAAAATGTTCCAATATCTCCAATTATGCTTCAAACGTGCTAAAACCTGTAAAAGACTCTAAAACACTGCAAAATAGTATAAAGACTCTATAAAACGGACCTATATCATGGCTTAAAAGGGGTAAAAACCATGATATATCAACTCCCCCAGACTTAGCCTTTTGCTTGCCCTCAAGCAAATAGAAGACTAAACCAGAGAAAGAGGTTTGAAAACACGGAGACTCACCTGTTCTTGAAACACTGCAATGACCCTTTTCCTAAGCACCCAAATGTTACCTAACCAGTTCCAAATCTAACCACCATGTACTTCTCCGTAGACATTCGCAGCTTCCCCAGACTACACACATTATTTCGCAGCATTGTTCATTAAACCCATCATCGCCAGTTTCATCGCTGTGATCAATACCAAGAACCTTCTAGATTCTTTCCCATACAATATCATAACAAGGAACCACCCAATTTCACACTTTTTGTATCACTTTCTCTCCCCCAGACTTATTTCTTATTTTGTTTTCTTCTTTTTTTTTCTTTTTTTTTCTTTTTAGATTCGCATATACACGTCAAGGTATGAGACGCGAGTATTGATGGTGTTTGCCACCGAATCCCCGGTTCTTCCCTCTCGATGTATCAAAGGGTGTAGGCGAATAATGGCATCATAGGAAAATCCTAGCCTCGCTTCCAATCATCTGTGTGATCATCCCTCACAAAGTAGAATAATGGGATCGTTAGAAACATTCCTAATCCTCTACTTAGGAGAAAATCATTTCATCTTTTATGCTCTTATTTATTAACTTATAACAGGGGAGAGAGATACCATTACTTTAAACACATGGGTTCCTTTGTGAGATATGAATGAGGAATCAAGCTCTATGAATACTAACCACGTCGATGAAGTGCAGAAATTTGGCTCAGGCTTTAAAAGAACTCTGCTGGAAACATGTGTGTCTTCTAGTTAACTGGTCAGCCTTTGGATTTTTCATTAGTCGGTTTATAACTGATTCTGTAACAGTGGACACTCATAAGCAAAGTCAGAACAATAGATTCAAGAACAAGATCATAATCTCCAACAGGTTTTGACTCAATAAAACAAATTTGACACAAAAACGACTGACTCTAAGAAAAACAAACACGTTGTCAGCAACTACCTCCCCCAGACTTAAACAACACTGTCCCCAGTGTTATCTAGTCTAGAGTTGGTAAAAGAAAACAGAAGAGTTGAATGGATTGGTGAAAATCGAAGGAGTTACCCGAGATGGTGATGAGTGTCGACCGATACAGCACTGGTATCGATCGATACTCGTAGCAAGTTTCTGCTCCTTCGTCGCGTGGATGGTGTCGATCGATACCGGGTTGGTGTCGATCGATGCTGCTCTTCTGAATCTGCTTC
>PKMM01028472.1:0-12461 GCA_002933915.1 Eutrema heterophyllum | reverse complement strand
AAACGCATAAAGGTACTAGGCGCATTGGTTAGACCGAAGGGCATAACGAGCCACTCATAAAGACCATCTTTCGTTTTGAAAGCGGTTTTCCACTCATCACCCTCATTCATGCGAATTTGGTGGTAGCCACTTTTAAGATCAATTTTGGAAAACACACTTGAACCATGAAGTTCATCTAACATGTCGTCTAACCTTGGGATCGGATGGCGGTACTTTACCGTGATGTTGTTTATTGCACGGCAATCGACACACATTCGCCACGTTCCGTCCTTCTTGGGTACTAGTAATACGGGAACGGCGCATGGGCTCATACTCTCACGTATATGCCCCTTAGCCATAAGCTCATCGACTTGGCGTTGAAGTTCTTTTGTCTTTACGGGATTTGTTTGGTATGCCGGACGGTTCGGGAGGGTAGCACCAGGAACAAAATCGATTTGGTGCTCGATGCCTCGGATCGGCGGTAATCCGATCGGACCGTCTTCCGGAAAAACGTCGGAATAATCCTGTAAAAGAGACGAGATACTGCTCGGGATTTCCGGCTTAAGGTCAGTCATACTCGAAAGATTTTCCTTAAAGACTAACAAGACAAAAGACTGCCGAGAAATAAGAGCATGTTTGAGATCACTTGGTTTAATAAGCATGGATTCGTTCACGGGCAATTTCCCTTTCTTTTTTGACTCGTCACCTTTTAACTCAACAGTAGATTCGGGTGAAGAAGTGCTTACATTGCTTTTGCCGTGATTTTGTTCTAGTCTAAGTTGGTCGCGGAATACCTCATGCGGAGCTAAAGGTGCAAGAGTGATTTTCCGACCTTTGTACTCGAACGAATGCTTGTTCGTAAATCCGTCATGAACGGCTTTGCGGTCGTACTGCCACGGTCGCCCAAGCAAGATGTGACCAGCTTCCATAGGCAAGACATCGCACAAGATTTCATCTTCGTACCGGCCGATCGTCAAAGGGACCGAAACTTGCCGAGTCACTTTGAGTTGACGTTGGTTGTTTAACCACCGTAAGTTGTATGGCCGAGGGTGCTTCTTTGTCTCCATCCCTAGCTTATCAACGAGAGTAGTGCTTGCAACGTTAGTACAACTGCCGCCATCAATAATAAGAGAGCAAACCTTGTTTTTAACCATGCATCGTGTGTGAAAAAGGTTTTCTCGTTGCTCGTTTTCAACGGCCGGCTCTTGGGTAAGAAGGACTCGCCTAGCTACAAGTAGCTCACCATCGACCGCATGTTCCTCACCATAGTCATCAATGACCGGAGCGGATTCGGTTTCGCCTTCTTCCTCGTCGTCGGTGACGATATCACCGTTGGCTAGAATCATCATTGCTCGCGGGTTTGGGCACTTGTTCGCATAGTGACCTTTTCCCCTGCATTTAAAACATTCTATGTCACGATTACGAACAGAAATTGATTCATTTTTACCTTTGTAGTCGTGTCCGGAAGTGCTTGGCTTATAGTCGGACTTCGGCTTAGAATCGACCCGGGGAGGGTAAGTCGCTCGATCTCCTTTGGAGAAATTCGGCTTTGAACTAGAAGCGAAGGGTTGACGTGTAATGCTTCTCCTTTTGAGCTGCTGCTCGACTAGGATCGCTTTGTGCAACATCTCATCGATGTTTATGTAACTCTGCATCTCGAGCCGATCTTGTATATCACGATTTAGACCGGACAGAAACCTCGCCATGGTTGCATCTCCGTGCTCCTCGACGTCGGCTTTCATCATAAGCGCTTCCATCTCTTGGAAATAATCTTCCACGCTTCTACTACCTTGGGCAAGTCGCCTTAATTTTTGATGCAGTTCGCGGTGGTAGTGATTGGGAACGAACCGTCTCCTCATAATCATAATCATCTCGTCCCATGTGGCAATAGGGCGATCTCCATTGCGTCTCCTATTAGTCACCAAAGAATCCCACCAGTTAATAGCGTAATCATAAAATTCGGTTGCGGCTAACCTTATCTTTTTGTCCTCGGTGTAGTTTTGACAATCAAAAACTAGCTCGATCTTTTTCTCCCATTCGAGGAATGCGTCGGGGTCGTTTTTGCCGTAAAACGGGGGAATTTTGAGCTTAAGCCCTCCAAGATCGTTTCGGGCTTCCCGTCGTCTCGGCCTCCGTTGGCTCCCACTAGACGAGTGCTCATTTGTAAGGTAGTAGTTGTCTGCTTCATTCGGCGCTTGTCTCGCCCGTTCCCTCCTTCGCCTTCCCGGTTCGTCGCGTTCTTCGCCGTTCACAGGATTGACATTCACGGGTTCAGCATTCGCCGGATTGACATTAGCGGCTCCCGCCACTTCTATTCGGTCTAGTCTTGCGTTGAGTACCCCAAACATTCGGGTGAATTCTGCCATCATGGCTTGCACGTTTGGTTCAGTGCTTTCCGGGGATTGCGACTCTTCGGACATGGCGGTACCTCGCAAAAAGAGATAAACGAAGTAAATGAAACTTTCAAGAAGATCGAAAACAAAATATGACTTTCGAAATTCTGAATCTTGAAAATTCCTTTTTTTTTTTTTTTTTTGAATATGCTGCGGAAATTAGGATCTAATATATATAGAATTATATATATTTTTTTTTTGATTATGGTTTTAATTAAAACAGAAAATAAGAAAAGAAATAAAAGATAGAAGATGAAGAGATAGGAATGATTTCACCGATTTTGAGCAAGTGGTTCTGATACCACTTGATACGAATCGACTAAGGACCGCTTGCTCTAGGTACGGTGAAGGCCGGATATTCATTGACTTCAAAGGATCCACGAAGAAGATGCTAAGGCGTGGACGTTTAGTCCGAAAATCCTTAGGCCCTATCTTACGATGAACACTTAGAAACGAGGCGGTGGATTCGGCACTTGAGGATTCGTGAATAAGGATGTTAGAGCGTGAGTAAAGAAACTCGAAAACTCTCTAAGCCCCTTATTACAAGAAGAACCGGACAAGTAACGAAAAGGAAGATTACGTCAAAGAGATGTGAAAGTCCCTTTGATAAATCGAAAAGTTTTCTATGAATATCCTTCAAGGAAAACGAGAGAGAAAGAGTGAAGAACTCGAAAATTTGATAAAAGGACTGCTTCCTCTTCCATGAGTTACAAGGGAGTTTATATAGGAGAAGAAGTGACATTAATCACTCTCCTAGGGAAAGACAAAAAAGACAAAAGCCTTGCATGTAAAGGACATGCAAAGACATGCAAAATACATAATTTAAATAAATAAAAGAAAAGTTCAAATTCGAAATTAAGGAGGGAAAAAATGTGGAGGGAACTCCTTGGCTTCGGTTTTTGAATTTGGATTCTCGCCAAGTGATCCCGCGGAATTCTCTCGGGGTCGAACCGTTAGCGGTGTAAGCCGGTTGCCTCGTTAAAACCTCTTTACGGAAAACCCATTTGGGACAAAACCGTAAACAGGAAAAAGAGTACAACACAACTCACACAACGGTCGAACCTTAAGAAGAATTCGAAGATATGGTGGTGAGGACCGGGTGTGCAAGTTGATCCTCCTTGATCCGTGAATCGCCAAGTAAGCTTCGAACCGCTTCGGCTAAACTCCGTGCCTTAGACCGCGTGATTGCTCCTTCCGGTACATGCAATGCGTCGTCTTGAACCTCCGTGCTCGGAATCATATCATCCCCTCCCTCTTGAAAAGGATTTGCCCTCAAATCCGTATCATCTGCAACATAAGGGATAATATCAGCAACGTTAAAGCTTGAGCTAACGGAATACTTACCTTGGAGATCAAGTTTATATGAGTTGTCGTTGATCTTTTCCAAAACTGTGAACGGTCCATCGACCCTCGGTTTGAGCTTGGAATTCCTTGCTTCCGGGAACCATTCCTTTCGTAGGTAGATCCACACAAGGTCGCCGGGTTCGAACGTCCTCTTCTTCCGTCCCTTGTTGGCGTGTTTGATGTATTGCTCCGTCTTGCGTTCGATGTTTGCCTTCGCCTTCTCGTGCATCTGTTTTACCAACTCGGCCCTTTTCTTTCCATCCATACTCACATGTTCACTTAAAGGAAGAGGCGTTAAATCAAGTGGAGTAAGTGGATTAAAGCCATAAACAAGTTCAAAAGGCGAAAACATGGTGGTAGAATGCTGCGCATGATTGTATGCAAATTCTAAGTGCGGCAAACTATCCTCCCAAGTTCTAAGATTCTTTTTAACAACAGTTCGCAAGAGAGTGCCTAACGTCCTATTGACGACTTCCGTTTGACCGNTCCATAGTTTATTAACAAGTTGAGACCATGAATTAATGTAGAAAGAATATTATTAAATTGCAGTCTTGACTTGTTCTTTTCTAATCTAGCCAGGTCTTCCTCTCGCTCATTCATCATCCTGGGCAGTGAAATCATTAGGTTTCTTTCTGAAGGTTTGAGCAAAGATGGGAAGCTGTGTTTCACTACAGGTATCATGTGATAAAGCGTTGAATAAGGCCTGTAGCTGCTTATTCGGTGGTGGAAATTACATTCACATGATGGAGCTTAATCTCGAGGCTCTGGAGAGAGCTATGCAAGAACTTGAAGAAAAACGAGATGATCTGTTAAGAAGAGTTTCCATAGAAGAAGATAAAGGTTTGCAGCGGCTTGCTCAAGTCCAAGGATGGTTTTCAAGGGTAGAAGATATTGGGTCTCGGGTCAATGATTTGCTTATGGCTAAATCACCTGAAACTAAAAGATTGTGTCTTTTTGGATATTGTTCTAACCAGTGCATATTAAGCTGCGACTATGGTAAAAAGGTATCAAAGAAGTTGGAAGAAGTTAAAGAGCTTCTATCTAAAGGAGTTTATGAAGTGATGGCGGATAAAATTCCTGTACCAAAGGTGGGGCAGAAACATATTCAAAACACAGTTGGTTTGGAGGTAATGGTTGAAAAGGCATGGAAGAGCCTCATGAACGCTGACCGAAGAACTTTAGGTCTTTATGGTATGGGGGGAGTAGGAAAAACCACCCTCTTAGCTCGTATAAACAACAAATTCGTGGATGAATTTGATGTTGTGATATGGGTCGTGGTCTCTAAAGATTTGCAAAATGAGGGCATTCAAAATCAGATTCTGGGAAGATTACGTCTTGACAAGGAATGGAAAGGAGAAACAGAAGAAGAGAAAGCATCTTCCGTGTACAATATCCTTAGCAGAAAGAAATTTGTGTTGTTGCTAGACGATCTATGGAGCGAGGTTGATCTGAACAAGATAGGAGTTCCACCTCCAACTCGAGATAATGGATCGAAAAGATAGTTTTCACAACTCGTTCAAAGGAAGTTTGCAAAGACATGAAAGCTGACGATGAGCAGGAAGTTGATTGTTTGTCACCCGATGAAGCGTGGGAATTGTTTCGAAATACTGTTGGAGAAGCCCCATTGAAACGCCATGAGGATATTCCTGCACTTGCAAGAAAAGTTGCTAAGAAATGTTGTGGCTTGCCACTTGCACTCAATGTTATTGGCAAAGCCATGGCATGTAAAGAGGATGTACACGAATGGCGTCACGCAATTGATGTTCTCAACTCGTCTAGCCACGAGTTTCCAGGTATGGAAGAAAAGATTCTTTCCATTTTGAAGTTTAGTTATGATGGTTTCAAGGATCAAAATGTCAAATCGTGCTTCTTATATTGTTCTCTGTTCCCGGAAGACTATGAAATTGAGAAGGAGCGGTTGATAGAATATTGGATTGGCGAAGGATTTATAAATGGAAACAGAGATGAAGATGGAAGTAACAACCAAGGTCATGCTATAATTGGTTCGTTAGTTCGTGCGCATCTATTGGTGGATGTTGATGTTAATTTCCCAGGGACGGTGAAAATGCATGATGTTTTACGCGAGATGGCTCATTGGATAGGGTCTAACTTTGGAAAACATGAAAAAACACTGTGTGTCAAATCCGGTGCGCAGTTACGCTGTATACCACATGACATCAACTGGAACGTTGTGAAAAGGATCTCGTTGATGAGTAATAAAATTGAAGAGATATCTTGCTGTCCCGAGTGCCCCAACCTCTCGACCTTATTACTCCGTAATAACAAGTTGAGGGTTATTTCAGGTGAGTTCTTTCAGTTTATGAAATCCCTTGTCGTCTTGGATCTTTCGGAAAATGGTGATCTTTGCGCATTGCCGGAAGAAATTTGCAGCTTGAGTTCCTTGGAATACCTCATTTTATCATGGACAAGTATAAAATCGTTACCAGCTGGTTTGAAGGGGTTGAGGAAACTAATCAGCTTGGACCTGGAGGGTACTGAACTTAAAAGCATTGATGGAATTGGAACAAGTTTACCAAATCTTCAAGTGTTGAAACTATATTGGTCGGGTGTTTATATTGATGCAGCATTATTGGAAGAGCTACAACTCTTAGAGCACTTACAGATTTTAACAGCAACCATAAAGGATGCTTTGATTTTGGAAAGTATCCAAGGAGTGGAGCGATTGGCGAATTGTATTCGAGGTTTACGCCTCGAGAATATGTCAGCAAAGGTTGTAGTATTAAACACAGTAGCTCTGTGTGGTCTTCAACGCCTTAATATTTGGAACTGCGATATCTCAGAGATAAAGATAGATTGGGAAAGCAAAGAAAGAGAAGAGCTTCTATGTACAAGTTCTCAAGGCTTCAAGCACCTCTCCACTGTTGAAATATCCTTTTTGAAAGGTTCAAAGGACTTGACCTGGCTGTTGTTCGCCCAAAATCTCAGGGATCTAATTGTGATCGATTCAGAAAGCATAGAAGAAATAATAAATAGGGAGAAAGGAATGAGTATTAGCAATGTGCATCCTGATATTTCTGTACCCTTTGGGAAGCTAGAATCCTTTAGACTATTTCATTTGCCTGAATTAAAGAGAATTTGCTCGAATTCTCAGGCTCTTCCAAACCTGAGAGAATTTAAAGTCGACAACTGCCCAAATCTGCCCAAAGCTTCCACTGAGTTTCCTGAGACACGAGCAGCAATACAGAGATGGACAGGCTTAGAATGGGAGGAAGAGGCTCATACGCCATTGCAATGTGTGTGACTGTGTGACTGTATCATCTCAGTTCTTAATTTGGTTTGGGTTTTATGTTACTGCTTTTGCTTTGAATGAGATTGTTGTCAAGTTTGCATTTTAAATTCAAAGACTACTGCCCAAAGCTGCCCAAAGCTGCCACTGAGTTTCCTGAGACACTAGCAGCAATAAGAAGAGAAGAATGTGTGTTTTAGTTTGGGTTTGGTTTGACTGCTTTTGCTTTGAATGAAATTGTTGTCAAGTTTGCATTTTAAATTCAAAGACTCTTTTGGTGTATATAAGCAAAGACGATTTTGATTCAGAAATTTTCATCTTTGGGTTCACATTCACATCATTGGAGCTCTCGAGCACATTCACATTCATAAACAGAGTAAAAACAATTTCCCAGATTATTTAATTTTACAAGAATTACAATTCGCATTCAAATTTCTCTAATTTGCTCAGGAAAAAACATGACAACTTCGATTGGAAGATGGAAGAATGTAGAGAATCTCTACATATTTTGGGGGCTCAAATGATTCAGAGAAAGATTCCAAGTGTTCGATGAAATGCCTGAGTGGTTCATGTGGCTCTGCACCAAAAAGAACGAACCAAACCAGCCATTTTGCGCATGAAATAGAGAGGGATTTTATCGAGGACGAAGATGTGTTTGCTGCAATGCAAACCAGTCTCTCCAGACATTACATCACACAAATAGCTCAGGTTTGTTAACCAGAGACTACACATACTATCATAACGTTTCCAACTCTCTAGTGGTTCACTGCCCATTTTCCAGCATCATCAATGAGTTTAAAGTCTCATGATTTGATACCTTTTAAGCTTGGATTGATTCATACAAGTATCTACTGAAGAACTACTCGAACCGAGTTTGGTTGCCACAGGTCAGTAACTTGGTTTTACTGCAATTTTAATTTGGTTTCAGCTTTTTACCAAGATTTATTAGGACTTTCTTTTTGTAAAACCTGAAGTTTCAATCAATTCATTTTCTGTTCGATTCAATTCTGATTCAGTTTCTCTTTGGTTCAGTTTACAAGTTACAATTCTGATTAGAAATTTGGATAGAGAAGTGTACTCTTCCATTATTATCAGGTCATTGAATTATTGGTATTCCTCTTTCTCGTGTCTTCATAATCATCAAACAGAGTAATTTTGTTTTTCCAGTTTGCTTAATTTTTACAACAATTACAATTTTTTCATTTTCCAGTTTTCTGAGATGGAAATGCTTAGAATGGGAGAAAAAGACTCCTACGCCATTGCAATGTGTGTGAGTTTATCCTCTCTGTTCTTAATTTGGTTTGATTTTGTTGTGTTGCTTTTGCTTGAATGATATTTGTTGTCATGTTTGCATTTCTCAAAGTTGGAAACATTCATTTATATTCAAAGACTCTTTTGGTGTATATTCGTCCATGTTTTATGTTATCTCCTCCACTGAGTTTGCAAATCTTTGGTGTATATTCGTCCATTTTTTCTTAATATTGTTAATAGTAAAAAAAAGGCAGTGGCTGAGAATAAATTTCTGCGGCAGCTCAACTTCTTCTTCATCTTCTTCTTCTTCTTCCGGTTTCATGATGGGCGGAAATTGTTAGAATCCACCAATTAACCCTTCACACCGGAAATTGTATTGCATAGTGGAAAGTTCCAGTTTGCTTTTTGGTGATACTCATAACATGATGATATAAAACGCAGCTCTTCTTGGAAAGTTCTAGTTTGCTTTTTGTAAGATATTCCTTTTATTGGATGTATCTCTATATATCCGGATTTCAAAGCTTTTCTAAAATCTGTTTCCAATTTTGTTAAAACACTTATCACAATGAGAGAGCTATACTGCAATGAGTTATTTTCTTGTGCTACTTTCGTTTTCAAAAATAGATTGAGAAAAAAACATGAATTCTCTTCTCGAAACCTCACATTTTTCTAATTTCCTTGCATTACTGCCGTGAGAAACAATGTGTACTAATTATTTACGGAGAGTTTGTAGTGTGAGCTCTGGTTTCTTCTCTGACATTCTCTGCTAAAATGCAGGAATTAGCACTACAATTCAGGAATGCAGGCGAAGAAGAAGAAGCAGAAGAAAACTTAGAGAAACACAAAGAAAACAAATACAATGAAGCAGTAGATAACGATTATAGGAATCATAGATTTGGCACAATGAAGCTACTTCAAGAGTCTGTTCCAGGTATATGGGTATGGAGGAAAAGAAGACAAGTTGCTGTTTATTGTCGAGTCGGGTGAAGGTGCTAAAGGTATATGGGTATGGAGGAAGTTTTAGAGAAGTGAAACAGATGAGACATTTCATGGAGAATTTGAAGTGTCTTCAAGTGGTCAAAGTTAAGGTTCAAGTGGATCAGCCAGTACATTCTTCACAATTTTCTTCTCCAATGCAATCTATAAACCAAAAACTATACTCTGCAGCCTAAGGTTGGTTCATCCAATCACGCTCATTCTCTGGGAGCTCTTTAGCCAGCTTGCCCACTCCTCTCTCCACAAACACATTGATTCTCTACAACACCATCCTGCTTTCCATTCTCATGCCTTCGATTACACATATAGTCTCCGAAGCAGACCCTAAACGAATTTGTATTCGCTCTTACGAAACCATTCCTTTTTTCCTTCACAATGCTTTCAACGTCTCTGAAAAGTGAAAGCTCTCCTCACAAGTCCAACTTCCATTCCTCTTTCCACGAGCTCTCTCACTGAATCTATCATCTTATCTGTAATCTCCTTAACGAATCCAGCGTAACGCAAAGACCCACCAACTGCTATCAAGTGAATTGCTGCACAGAAGGCACCCACAAACGCCAAGACCCAGCAACTGTTATCTACCAACATCTCTCTTATCTTTGGGAGAAGATTATCAATCACAGGGATCACAAAATCTTTATCATCAAGCATCATTGTTAAGCACTGGAAGATATAAACCGCTCTCTGAAACTCTGTTTTGCATTGTGATCCAATATAGTCCCATAGATCCAACCATTTGTCATCTTGGTAGCTTAACATCTCATTTGCAACGTGGAACACCACTTCACCTAGGACTTTGAACATGCTGTCTGAGAGTCCGTCTTTCTCAAGGCAAGAGATGAGCAATGGCTGGAGCTCTCTCATCGCAGAAATGTCTATCTCCACCTTCCTCGAAGTGTGATCAGCGAGCAAGAGGCTGAGCCATCTGATTGCCAAATCTCTGGACCTCTCTTCAAGAACATTAGACGCAAAGATCCTCAAGATTTTAAGTGGTGATAAGGTGTTCAAATGATTGAACCATTCACGTTCAGATCCTGCTCCATGTTCTTGTGGCTTTTCCTGTGGTTGTTGCTGTTGTATGAGAGATGGGCTGCGTTTGATGGCTAGACTGAACCATCCCACTGATCTTCATTGCAGCCTCCATGGTGTGTGCTCCGAGATTGCTGATCTTGAACAAGAAGTTCAACACAAAATGGCATTGCTTCTTATTGTAATTATACAAGTTCATGTCTCGTGAAAGACACCTCTCGAGATCTCTAAGCGCTCGTAGCAGAAACTGTTCCATTCCAATCTCCACAAGACCACTTGCTGAATTCACAAGAACAGAAAGAATATTATTTATCAAATCGGTTCTTAAACCCAAACTATATCCAAAAGCAGAATCACCATTTTAACAACAGTTTTTAAACCCAAACTCCAATCTTCGACTTTATCTTCCTCAGGATTATTCAATCAGAAGGGGCTTGATCTCTTTGAGTCCGACGAGAGAGAGAGTTCGAATCTGCGGTTTCTAAATTCGGCGAGGGTTTCGGAAAGGAGATAGATCGATTGGAACCTGAAGAGGGCATTGGAAGAAGATCGATACACCTGAAGAAGCTTTAGGGTTAAGCAATTCGCGAAATTTGCGGCGCAGAAGTCGTACAAAGCAAGCGCCGTTTCTTGACGCTTAGAGAGTCGATCGAGAACGTACTCTAATGCTTCGTGGGTTGGAGTCGCAAGAATTTCTCTGGCTTTCAACATGAGATTCGAAGATTCCGCCATTGCAGCTTCTGCAGATTCTGTTGTTTTCCCGAGAAAATATTTGGAAAATGGGTTTTCAGGTGAAAAAGATTTGGGATTTAGTAAGAGTTTGCGGTTTTTTTTATTCCGAAATTGAATATAAACCGGACTTAACCAAAATTAGATTTCACTCAGTTTAATTTTAGTTGGCTTCAAAAATATTCATATTCGACGAGAAATGCTCATTTTAATCGTTCAAGTATTTAAAATTAACTGATTTATTTCCAACTAGCATGTGTACATGTAGAATTAAGTTTCTAATCCTGGATTGATTATGCAAAATTGGAATTCAAAAAATCAAACATTAATATTTTAAAGGAGATGTTAAATAAAATAATCTATTTTTTTATTTCCGTATTATATGACTCTCAAGTCACAACAATATAGATTCAAAATTTATAATCTATATCTATATCTATGAAAGTTATCCATTATTATTTTGAAAATAGTAAAAACTTGTGTACAATAATTTTAGTTCACACCTAGACATGTTCTTAAATCCAAAACCCAAACATCTAAACATACATAGAAACATGATACATACATATCTACTCTCTAACACGCATATTACTTCAACTTGGCTTCTTCAACGGTGGAGTGAGGATGACGAAGTGTTCCGAACAACCAATCCATCAGAAGTGTGTAATTGCCATAATTATAACGATGCATGATGTGATGCATTGTATGATAATCAGCGGTCATGCATGATCGGCCACATCTTGGTCTCGAGACAACTGTGACTGTTAAACGTTCAAATCCCATTAAGAGACAAAAGGGCTAGTTCGGTCTTAATTAAAGTGCATTGGAACAAAGAAGAGGAAGATAGTATAAGGTAGTGCGTCTATTACAGCCTCCAAGGGATGACTTGCCACTCCTACAAATAAAGAGTGCATCATATCTTGAATACTCACTATGTTTCATAATATACGATGTTTTAGTTAAAATCATGAAGAATAATAATTGATTTGACATCAAATAGATTCCGAGTAGATAGGAACTAGAAGAAAAGAAAATGTGGAGAGGAAGTATATACCTTTTGCTGCAAAAGGTGAGAGAGAGGTCTTGTTGTTAAAACGATGATGAACGAAGTGAAAATGCTTGTAGAGAGGCTTAACGTCATGGAAGACTCTATGAGTCCAATATAACCACAACTCGACCAATGTAATGTGAATAATGATATGAATAACACTTTTTAATGCCATTTTCTATAAAATATTCAGAGATTGTTGGAACTAGTGAGACCCATCGCATCGCTTTCATCGCTACATTTATTTGCGACATTATTGATTGTCTCGATGGGATAAATTCTGCAGTATCGATATGCAAGTTAATCATTAGTAATTGTTGCACACAAAAAAATAGTAATTGTAAGATTGCAAAAACAATTTGTAGATTGCAACAACTATCTTTACTTTTGTTAAGCGGTGATGGTTTTTGTTCTAAATTAAAGTTTTAGTATTTGATCTAACAAG
>PKMM01028467.1:0-15146 GCA_002933915.1 Eutrema heterophyllum | reverse complement strand
TCATACTTTCTCAAGCCTAATTATTTTAGCATGCATTTAACTTAGTATTTTAAGTCTCATGCATATGTTTTCATAGTTTTCTTTAGTGTTTTGATCCTAATTAGAGTCTAGTTAGTTTGCATTAGGTCCTAGTGAGTCTTGCATGGTTTTGGAGTCTATTTAGGTAATTGGAGATGATTGGAGTGATTTAGGTAAGGACTTAAGGTGGTTTGGAGCAAAGTCTAAGGCAGGACACTTCAGATCGAGCGATCTAATGCTGGATCGGTCGATCCAAATCCGTTCTCGCCCAAACAAGCCGAAGCCACCCAAAGTGTCTGAAAGATCTGGCCGGACGAAGAGTTTACATTCGGATTTAGCTTTTGAGGTCTTCCTGAAAGTCATAGACAATTGAGTTAGCTGTCGTTTGGAGGTGGTTTCAAGTCATTTGGAGTAACGTTTCAAGAGGTATGGCAAATTTACCAAGTACATGTCCGTCTGGCCTGCTAACGAGGTTTGCCCAAGAAACCATAGCTCAACACCGACCAGTCATTGGTCGGTACCATTTGGTCGGTATCAAGACAGAGAGAAACACCGACCAAAAGCCTTGCTCCATACCGACCAACTCTCACCCGGTGTCCAGCCTTCCTCCAAGACATACCGACCCACCTTTGAACGGTATCACCGACCGATATGAACAAGGAGCAACACCGACCCACCAACACCGATCAACATCCAGTCGGTGTAGACCACCTTGACCCAGACCCGACCGGGTTAATACCCGGTTTGTTCCGGATTGACCCGGTTCGCCCCCTCCTTCTATAAATACTATTGAAACATAATGTTTTAGCAAGTTTTATTCTCGTAAGAGTGGGAGCTCGACCCAAACTCTCTCTTTTGAGGGATTTGGATTTTTTCTTCATACAAATGCCATTCTAGAGAAAATTTCTTCACTCTATATTTATATTATGTTTATTTGATTCTTGTTCTTCATTTTTATGTCTTTTTCTCTTGTGTTCTTCATGTCCTTTGTGAGTTGACTTTTTGTTGGATTTTGGATTATGCTTGATTTAGATGGTTTGATGGTTGATTGTTGATTCTTAGGACTAGATAAACATTTGCTCTCATGTTAGGAGGGATCTTAATGCTAGAATTGAATTGACAACTCACTTCTAGAACTTAAGACATTTATCGCCCGCAAGGTGTTTGATGAAATGTCTAGAAAACTTCCAAGCATGCAATTCAATTCTTAACCAATGGAAATTGATGATTAAGGTGAATTGGTGACTTGTATAGACTAATGCTTAATTTTTATTGATCATTTAGTTACGAACGGAAGTTGTTGATATCTAGAGGATTTGTAAATGGATTAGTATCCTGAGAGTGAACTAATCTACTTGTGTGATCCATGTCATAAGAATGAATGTGCATTGAATGTCTAGGCATCATTAGTCCATTGTCTTGATGGTTGGATGATGATGATTTAGCTTGATCCTTGTTATATCTTTCACATAGGTTGCTCTTAGTGCTAGATTAGGATTGGAAAATCAAATCTAGAACTTAGGCATTTCACACCCGGAAGGTGTTTGATGAAATGCTTGAACCAAAAATATCTTACTCGGAAGGTGTTTGTAGGATAGCTCACAATAGGTTTGGTTCAAGCATTTGCTTATCCCCTACTTTTTCTCCCAATCTCCTCCATTTCCACATTCTCTTTTCTTTTCTTTACCCCAAACTCCCATCCTATCTAGCCCTAACCTATGTCTAGCCCATTCATGTTGAGCTAGTTCTACACGGAAGCTTCTCCTTGTCGTTCTAAACACTTTTTGCCTAGTTGATTCGGAAAAGGCCTCACGACACTCACATGTGGTTTTGGCTCGAAGGACGGTTTGGTTAAGAGAATGGTTAACAGTTCCGATGATGGGAATCAGATATTTGAGCTAACAAAGAGTGGTAAAAGGGGGAAGATAGCTCAAATATGTGTGTCGGTATCCATAAATCCACTATGAGATTCATAGATACTTGAGTTTCATGCAGGCCAGACGGACATGTACTTGGTAAATTCGCCATATCTCTTGAACCGCTACACAGAATCACTTCAAACCACTTCCAAAACGAAAGGTAACTCAATTATCTACGACTTTCATGAAGATCTCCGAAGCTAAATCCAAATGAAAAACTATTCATCTGGCCCGATATTTCAGCCCATTCGGATGGCATCGGCTGGTTTGGGCGAGAACGGATTTGGATCGACCGATCCAGAATTAGATCGATCGATCTGAAGTGTCTTGCCTTAGAATTTTCTCCAAATGACTCCTTGGTCCTTGATTTTCTCCTAAATTTCATCAAGCCTCTCCAATTCCAAAGGGTACCTAAAAGACTCCAAAAATGCAACAAAACATGCAAGAGCTAATCTAAAACTCACTAGACCTTAAATATGAATACAAAACCAAAGAAAACTATGTAAATGCAAGTGAATGTCATGGAAACCTATCTACAATGCATGCTAAAATGAGATAAAATACGAGTATATCAGCTTACTTGCAAATTCTTGACCTACTTCCAAACACATACCATTTTCCCATGCACCTACAAACTGTTGTTCTTCTTCTACAGAATGTGGAAGCTCAACAATTTCAAGCATTCAGGAACTTTCCAGACTGTTATCTTCATCGTTATCCACATCTTCACGTGATACATTCTCACCATATGCGTTCTCTCCATCTACATTTTGACAATCTACATTCTCACAATCTACATTGTCTATCGGCTCATGATGTTGTTCTGCTGAACAGTTTCCTGTGTAAATAGCAAGGACACCATCATTAACTCCATCATTAGCTCTACCATTAGAAATTGGTTCACCGTAATTCACACCAAATGAACTTACATGCTCTACTCTTGAAAGTTGCTCGCCCAACTCAATTATTTCCACATCTTTGATGACCTCTACATTAAAAACACTTCTGCGTTGCTCTTTATCCAAGGAAGTCAGATAGACAGAGACGTCCTCATCATCCAAAATATAGAATTTTCTCTGAGTTTTCACTACTATTGGAATGTAACTCGGTTTCATCTTCGTCGTAGATTCAGCTACCCCAACCTTTATGCATATCCTATCCACTAACACCGAATAAGTTATCTCCTCCATACATGATGTCTTAAACATTACACCGTACATGCAACTGATAACACCATATTTTTACCCGTTTTACCGCTTATTTTAGAACACTTTAATAAGTGTTTCATTTGATTTTCTATTTTTTTATCACGATTTTCGTATATTTGTAGTTTCAAAACTTTTTTCAGGTTACTTAGGCAAAAACATTGCAAAATAGAGAAAACCCAGATTTTCGGCTCATAGTCAAACCGTAAGAAGTTCAACTGCCAAATAGGTTCTTCTCACCGTTCGATCCAGCCCAATTCTGGAGATATTCAAGAAGGACCAGCTACCTTTCCATTCCAAATGATTTGAGGACGATCCAACGGTTCAATCAAAAGATAAATCAAGATCAAGAAGTCCCAATTCACCATAGGCAGAAGCTCTCCACCCGCGGCCAAGAGTTCACCGCGGGCAGAAGCTCTCCGCCCGCGACCAAGGAATGATTTGCCGCGGTCATAAGTCATGGACCCGCGCCAGCCCGTTCGGTCCCGTAAGCCCATTTGCAAAGCCTGTTTAAATCCCGTCAATTCAAAACCCTAAAGACCGACGAAAGCAAGAGAGAATACCTTATAAATATGTGTTATAAGAGACCTAATTTTATGTGCTTGCTTTTACACCATTTTAGATTAGTTTTGTTCTTACTTTTTGTTCTTTACTTTTTGTTCAATACTCTTCGAGATTGGTGAAGAGGTTTTCTCCAGACATAGTTCTTAAAATCGAGAACCCTCTTTCATCAATCTCCTGCTTTTAATTTAATCATGTCTTTTACTTCAATTATGCTTGAGTAGTTTCATCGTTGGGTTTAAAGGGATTATCAAAGGGGAATTCTATGTTCGATAAGGATTTCACAAGGTAAAACCCAAGCCGATTTCTAGAACTCTTTCTTATAGGTAGTTGTTAATGCATGAATGAAGCGTCATGAACTAGAGGCTGATTCCTAGGTGTTATAAGAACCACCAAAAGTGTTGAATCTAACCACGCGAAAAGTTCATCTATAAGAGCGTGTCGCGTCATAAGATACGAAAGTATACTTATGATGGAGTGCCGTGAGCTATGAAGAACCAGCGCGAACATCATGACTTTATGCGCGGCCGGACCTGAAAGCTACCGGTCGAGTATATAAGTTATTGGTGCGTAAGATGTACGAAAGTAGGTTACGCCATTTATTCTGTTCAATTTGTGGAGTTACTAGAAACATAGTTACTAAGATCTTAGGTACCGTGATTGAATCGAACATCCCCTAAGATATCCTTGTCGACCCAACATCGTTTTATTATAGTTTACAAATCGTGTTTCCCCTTTTACTTTCAAGCCATCGATTTTCATTCTAAGTTTACAAGCAATTATCCGTTTTTCGTTCTTTACAATTTCGTTACCAAAAACCCTATAAAAACTTATTCTCGTTTTCGACTTCCTTACTAATTCCCTGTCTAAGGTCTCGCGGAAAGACATTCACTCCCTGTGGATCGATACCTTAAGTCCTACAACGCACATCTGTGCAATTGCAAACTTTTAGGTTTATAAATTTAAAACCTGAAGTTTGGGATACAAATCCGAACGCATCAGCAACCTTCTCTTGAAATCCATTTATCCTCTTCTTCGGCCTTTAAATAATATCCTCTATAATCAAAAAGTATGTTTGTGATCATTGTCTCATGAAAAGAGAATAAAAACTACATTAGCACCTCTTAACTTGACTTAGTAATACCAAGAGGTCCCAATTGTACCACTTTCCTCAGTAATACCAATAGGTCCCAGTTGTACCACTTGCCTAAGTAATACCGATATGTCCCAGTTGTACCACTTGCCTCAGTAATACCAATTGCCTCAGTAATACCAATTGTTTCCAGTTATCCTGTATCAGCAAATTGGGTAAACTCGGGGCAAAAACTATAATCTACGTACAATTCATGGCATCCTACGATTCGCTACGATTCAACAACTACAGTCCATTAATTACCAATGCACTCAATGGTTACCAACCCAATATCAATAAAAACGAAGAGAATAATGTTTTAAATCAATTTCAAATCCCTAAATTGTAAATTCAATTGAAATCTCCAAACCCAATGGTTTCTAAGGCATAATCATCCATAATATACTAACATAATCGAAGAACTATCCTCGTTTTTAAGCTTCAATGACGAATGAGGAAGTGGAAGGGGGCGAGCTGTTGCCCAGGATCCGTACTGGCGAGAGAGATAAAAGGTCTGATTGGCTGAAATTTGGCGCTTCTGATTGGTCGAAATTTCTTTCGCAGCCCTTCTGATTGGCTGAAACTTGGTTAATCTCATTGGTCCAAATTTCTTTTGAAGCTTTCTGATTGTCTGTCATTCTTTAATTCTCATTGGTCGAATTTTTTTTTATAATGTCATACTTACGAAATTAGAAGGGCAAGATAGGGATATCATATTTCATTAAAAGGAAGGGGTATGAGAGAATAAAATGGGGTAGAGGAGAATAGTTATATAGTGGGAGGGACAAATGAGAAATTTGCCCCCTCGGAGGTCGGTCATCACTGCTTCTTTTTTATTCTTTTTGGACCGCAAAGGCATGCAGTCCACTAGTCTGACTTCTGTCCTTGTGCTCCCTTCTTTCATTTCGGGGAGCAGTTGGGATTCCTGGCGACTGAGGTTTTGAACTTTAGTAACGCTCCGCAAGTGCGAGTCGTTCTTTTTCGGCTGTTGCAAAGCCCGCACCTCGGTGAAGTGCATCTTGAATTGTGGTCGGTGTGTTAACCACCAAATCATCCCTGAACTTGGACTCATGCCACAATCCCATCTTTAAGGCCGCCAGAGCCGTTTCATCATGGACGACTTCCTTAACCTTGGTAAGGTATGTCCGGAGTGAATCCCGAGGTCCTTGTGACAGAGCCCATAATTCTGCTCCCGAAGCAGTCTTCTGAATAAATACTGAGTATTGCTTAATAAAACTGACCGAGAGCTGGGAGAAACTATTAATAGATCGTTCTTCCAATCTTAAGAACCAATTAAGGGCTGGCCCTAGAGGTGCTTCGCAAAAAGTTTACACAGACTGACATCCTTTTCGTACTAATTGAAATGAGCTCTTCAAAATGTGATCCTAAATGTAGTTAAATGCGACTTAGGATCCGTTTTCCCCTCATAAATGGGTAGCTTAAGCTTTCCCACATCTATGATGGGCGTGTTCTCAACCCGAATCGAGAACGGAGTTAGCTTAGTTTCTTCGACCACTCGATCGATCTTGGGAGCTGCACTAGTGGCGTTATGGACTCGGGAATTAATATCACGCAATCCTTCCCTAGTTTCCGCCAGCGCCTGATGGAAGTATTCCATATTCACGAAATCTATATCCCTTCTAGGGTTGCTGATACGGTGCATGTTTAATACTAGCTTCAATTTTTAAATTTATAACCTTAAAAGTCTGCAAGTGCACATATGTGCGTTGTAGTACTTTAGGTATCGATCCACAGGGAGAGCACGCTTTTCTGTGAGACCTTAGAAAGAGAGTTAGTAAGGAAATCTAAAACGAAAAGGGGTTTTTATAGGGTTTTAGTGTCATAAATTGTGAAGAACGTAAGAAGTAAAATTGATTGAAAAGTAAAGGATTAAATCGATGGTGAAAAACTAAAAGAGAAACTCGGTTGTAAACAATAATAAAATGATGTTGGGTCAACAGGGATATCTCCAGGGAATGTTCAATTCAAAACACGGTAACAAAGCTCTTAGTAAAATCGATTCTAGTATCCTCCACGAACTGGAACACGAAAATATGCATAGCCTACCGTCGTACAACTACACACTTATAATTTATATACTTAACTACTCAGCAATCTTTGCTAGCCACGCAGAAAATTATGATGACAAAATCAAGTTCATAAACATTCACGGTACTCTATAAGTATACTTTCGTATCTTATAGCGCAACACGCTCCATATAGACTACAGTTCCGGTGATCAGATTCAGCACTTTCGTGGCTCTTAATACACCTTGGATTAGTCTCTAGTTCATGATGCTAGATCCATGCTTTAACAACAACCTATAGGAAATAGTTCTAGAATACAGCTAAGTTTACCTCGTGAAAATCCTTATCGAACATGTGAATCCCCTTTGATGATCCCTTTAAACCCAACGACTAAACTACTCGGACATGATTAAGGAAATCAAAAACATGATTAAATAAAGAACATGAGATTGAAGAAGAAGTTTCTCGATTTTAAGACCAAAGACACGAGAAACTTCCCTACAAATCTCAAAAAGTAAAAAGCAAAAACTAAGAACAAAAACTAATCTAAAGGTGACACAAAAATGAGGCACACAAAGTAGGGTTTCCAAAACATGTATTTATAGGTTTTCAACTCTTATTTTTGTCGGTCTTTAGGGTTTCTTCGTAGTTGGACTTGACAGGAATCGAACGGGCTTGAAATTGGGCTTCGGGATCGAACAGAGGCTGGCCGCAGGTCCAAGACCTCTGGCCGCGGCGAACTGCTCCTTGGCCGCGGGCGGAGTTTCTCCAGGAGTGGCCAAATGCTGCTTGGTCGCGGCTGGGAGCTTCTGACTCTGCACTGACGGGACTTCTTGATATTCATGTATCTTTTGATTGAACCGTTTGATCGTAGCTGGTTTGTCTTTGATATCTTCTTCAAATTTGGGCTGGATCAGACGGTGAGAAGATCTTCTTTGATGGTTTCTGACGGTTTGACTTTGAGCCGAAAATCTGGTTTTTCTCCAATTTGCATCGTTTTTGCCTAAGTAACCTGTAAAGAGTCTTGACACTAAAAATATACGAAAATCGTAATAAAAACATATAAAAGCGAATGAAACACTTATTAAAGTGCTCTAAAATATACGGTAAATTGGGTAAAAACACGGTGTTATCAACTTCCCCCAGACTTAGACTTTGTTTGTCCTCAAACAAAACAAAACCAAAGCTCGGAAAGATAAAAAAAAAATCATAGGGAACTCAAAATCTCGGAGACCGTCCTTCTAAACCATGACCATCGAACTACTTCAAACGCAATCTAGCCTAGAAAATTCTCACCAAAAGTTTCTATAACACCAGTCCACGGTATCCGTCATACGAAATCTAAAGTTTCAAAATCCAGAATTCCAGTCAACTAGCTCTCTAAATTCATAAAGTATAGGCGTGAACTTCTCATCAAAAGGATCAACCCAAGACAATCAAGGCTAGGTAAGCTTTTAGAGGTGAGGGTAAAGGTGTTTCGGGTTACCGTAATTTCAGCGGATGGTGCGAGATATTATGCAAAACAGCAAGAGAGGATGAACATGTTGAGAACCACGGCTTCAAGTCACTTCTTCTTGCGTAAAATTGTTGCACTTCCTCCTTTCTCCAAAAACAGAAGTTTTCTGTCATTCCCCCTGACTTAGATTTTTATGTGGGCTCGGAATGACAAACTTCTCATAAGCAAACCATGGATGCCTCATCAAAATTTCGACCAACCTAGACTCTCTTTAGGCTATTGTTTCCTTTCCCTTTCAATTTATTTTATTATTTATTTTTCGGAAGGAGGAAACGCCTTTTCCTGAGATAGAGTCTTACGGGCACGAAAATTTACCATGTTCTTGAGTTTTCCAAGGCAGAACCAAGATCTAGTCTTTGTTGATTTCACCTTCACCAATCGCGTATAGTCTCCGTCTTCAGTGACTGGAAACTGCGTCGTTCCTCCCTCTCCGGCGTTTTTGCATATATCTGCACATGAGACACAAAGAGAGAATGCATGAAGTGTGAAAAATGGTTAAGTTTCGGGTTGGGTACCAACTAAAGANGCAGGGGGACTTTATTAATAGTCCAACAGCTTGAACCTTCTAGGGTTCGACAAAAACAACAAGAAAAAGACTCAAAACAACAAGACTTGTAAAAGAAAACTACGAGAAGTCTAAGCTAAAGCACATCGTTTCATTAAAGCCACATATGGCAAGTTTAGGACGCAGCCTTAAAAACATAAGGAGGTGTCGTTTTGATGCTGACACTTAGTCATTTTCGAAGCTCTGATCACCTGCAAGAACAATAAAATAATTGAAAAGCTTACATTGATTTGAAGATGCTCGGCTCGTAGCATGCATGCTCCACGGTGCTAATTTTGAGGCTGCTTGATCTGTGATGTCCCCGTTGTTGGTGAAGTCTTCCAGCGAGTCTTCAAGTCATTTAGTGTCTTCATCTTGAAGCTCTAAACCATCTTCAGCTCCAATCCTTTCTCCTACCTCTCGCGGGTCGCCTTCGGCCAAATGAGGCATGGTGGTTTCTCCGTTTATCCCTGCTTGAGTATTCTGAAAACTAGTTGACCTGTTAGTTTTAAAATGTGAATCAGGTGGGAAAAGAACAAGCCTCGTATGTGGAATTATTCCTTCCGGTCGATGAAGTGGTGGTGGGGAATTCTGCGCACACCCGCTATCGCCCGGTACCGTCCGCGGGTCGTCTGCGATTGTGCCCTTCAGCGGTTCCACGACCGTTGATCCTCTAATTGACTTTCTGCTCGACTGTTTGGTCTTTGAATCACAATTAGGCTAAGGAGGAATAATTTCGGTACAGTGAAAATTGTCTCCCGGTCGTCCAACTTGAAACATCGCCTCCGGTGCCTTCCGCCGGTCGTTGGTAGTTGTGTCCGTTAGTTGTTCCGCGACCTTTGAACCTCCATTAGACTTTCTGCTCGATTGATTGGCCTTTAAATCACAATCAGGCTGGGGAGGAACGAATTCGGTTCGTGGAAAAGTGCCATCAGGTGGTCCCACTTGAATCTCATGATTCAGGACGTCCGTTGCTTCCCGCCGGGCGTTGGAATTTGTATCCAACGATCGTTCTCCGTTTTCTGAACCTGAAATCAACATTCCATCCGACCGAATAGCAATTAAATCACATTTAGGTGGGCAAACCTCTTTTCCCGTATGGGAAATTTGTTCATCCGGTTGTTCATTTGGTGATGCCACGCTCATGGGTGCTATCGGGCCATCCAGGTGGGTAGAGCCGTCAATGACCCTCAAGTTAGGTATTAGGGGATCATCAGGCTTAAGGGAGTTTATGATGACGTGCAATGCATGCTGATAGCGTTTGCTCAGTTGTTTGATCTTGGAACGTGTCATAGCTCCTTGTTGCATCGTCGGTAGTATATCCGGCCACCTGGTGGGATCTTGTGGGTCGATGTCCTCAGCCAAAAACTAAGAACAAAAACTAATCTAAAGGTGACACAAAAATGAGGCACACAAAGTAGGGTTTCCAAAACATGTATTTATAGGTCTTCAACTCTTATTTTTGTCGGTCTTTAGGGTTTCTTCGTAGTTGGACTTGACAGGAATCGAACGGGCTTGAAATTGGGCTTCGGGATCGAATAGAGGCTGGCCGCGGTGAACTGCTCCTTAGCCGCGGGCAGAGTTTCTCCAGGAGTGGCCAAATGCTGCTTGGTCGCGGCTGGGAGCTTCTGACTCTGCACTGACGGGACTTCTTGATATTCATGTATCTTTTGATTGAACCGTTTGATCGTAGCTGGTTCGTCTTTGATATCTTCTTCAAAGTTGGGTTGGATCAGACGGTGAGAAGATCTTCTTTGATGGTTGAACTTCTGACGGTTTGACTTTGAGCCAAAAATCTGGTTTTTCTCCAATTTGCATCGTTTTTGCCTAAGTAACCTGTAAAGAGTCTTAACACTAAAAATATACAAAAATCGTAATAAAAACATATAAAAGCGAATGAAACACTTATTATTAAAGTGCTCTAAAATATACGGTAAATTGGGTAAAAACACGGTGTTATCAACTTCCCCCAGACTTAGACTTTGTTTGTCCTCAAACAAAATAAAACCAAAGCTCGGAAAGATAAAAAAAAAATCATAGGGAACTCAAAATCTCGGAGACCGTCCTTCTAAACCATGACCATCGAACTACTTCAAACGCAATCTAGCCTAGAAAATTCTCACCAGAAGTTTCTATAACACCAGTCCACGGTATCCGTCATACGAAATCTAAAGTTTCAAAATCCAGAATTCTGGTCAACTAGCTCTCTATATTCATAAAGTATAGGCGTGAACTTCTCATCAAAAGGATCAAACCAAGACAATCAAGGCTAGGTAAGCTTTTAATGGTGAGGTTAAAGGTGTTTCGGGTTACCATAATTTCAGCGGATGGTGTGAGATATTATGCAAAACAGCAAGAGAGGATGAACATGTTGAGAACCACGGCTTCAAGTCACTTCTTCTTGCGTAAAATTGTTGCACTTCCTCCTTCCTCCAAAAACAGAAGTTTTCTGTCATTCCCCCTGACTTAGATTTTTATGTGGGCTCGGAATGACAAACTTCTCATAAGCAAACCATGGATGCCTCATCAAAATTTCGACCAACCTAGACTCTCTTTAGGCTATTGTTTCCTTTCCCTTTCAATTTATTTTATTATTTATTTTTCGGAAGGAGGAAACGCCTTTTCCTGAGATAGAGTCTTACGGGCACGAAAATTTACCATGTTCTTGAGTTTTCCAAGGCAGAACCAAGATCTAGTCTTTGTTGATTTCACCTTCACCAATCGCGTATAGTCTCCGTCTTCAGTGACTGGAAACTGCGTCGTTCCTCCCTCTCCGGCGTTTTTGCATATATCTGCACATGAGACACAAAGAGAGAATGCATGAAGTGTGAAAAATGGTTAAGTTTCGGGTTGGGTACCAACTAAAGATAAGCTGGCCATTTAGGTACGACAAAGAGTGGTAAAATGAAAAAGACGTCATGAATGTATGATTCGTTATCTATGCCTAAACCTTTGATGAGAAAATTAAATCAAGTATAAGTCCAAGTATAATAGAGCTAGTATATTCAATCCTAAAAAATCTCTACGGTCTAAATTCCTCTAGGGATTTCGCATTAACAGAAACTCTAGCTACCGCCTAGTCCATAACCAAATTATGAAAGAGCATATTACTAGGAAATAGCGTGGAAGCACACTGGTCGGTTATCGTCATGGATTTTTGTCATCATTCCTTCAAAAACGTATTCCTAATTTTGAAAATTTTGAAAACTTTAAAGAAAACGGCGAAAAATGCAAAATGCAAAGACTCATGGAAGAAAAGGTGGTTAGTAAAGGATGGAATCCTCTCCTTGACTTAAATAACATTGTCCCTAGTGTGAAATAAATCGAGTAAGGACGAGAAATAGAGTATGTAGAAAAATAAAAAAGTTTCGGAAAAAAGAAAACTTAACTGGAATTGGTCGGGAATGGATGTGGTTGAAATGGTGATTGGGAATGGATTGGGGATGGATGGGAAATGGTGGTATGGTGATTGGGAATGGGAATGGTCGGGAACGGATGGGAATTGATCGCGGATCGAAGGAGCACAATTGCGATCGACAGGCGGTTGGCCGCAGGTCGGTTGATCGCGACCGCGGCCAAGAGGAGTCTCGCCGCGGGTCGGTTGATCGCGACCACGACAGAAGTAGGGCTGGCCGCGGCTCGGGGCGTTGCACCCGCGGCCGGGCCTTTTTTTGCGGCTACGCAAAGGTTTCTCTCGCAGTTCGTGCTGGGCCGAGCAGTTTGAACCGTGATTTCTTCTTTTTGTCTTTTTTTTTTTTTTNTTTTTTTTTTTTTTTTGAAAGTCTGAAACTAAGAAAAAATAAACGTTTATAGAAAAAGAAAGAAAAACGTACCAAAAATGGGTTGCCTCCCATTGAGCGCTTTCGTTTAAAGTCATTTAGCTCGACATTGATGGTGAGATGAGCTTAATCGCAGAAAGACAATGTCTTTCGACAAGTCTTTTTTGGTCTCCTCGGTAGATGTTTCATCGCTCATTTGTGGGTCGGGATCAGGATCCTTCGAGTTGAGGGGTTTTTCTCCTCCGTTCTTGAGCAATACAGTAGTGTAGAACACATCCTTGTTGATTTTGGCGAAAGAGACACGTCGATTGGGCCAATCCATGATGGCTCCAACAGTAGATAAGAATGCCCATCCAAGTATTACCGGTATAGAATCAACTTTCGTTGTCTTGACGATGTAGAAATCGACGGGAGCTATGCAATCTCCAATCCTCACGGGCATGTCATAGGCGATTCCCTTCGGTGTAGCACAACTCTCATCAGCCATGCTGATCTTCGTTCTAGTTGGATAAACGTTCTTGATACCGAGGCGTTTAGCAGTTGATTTCGACATGATGCTAAGGCAGGCTCTGGAGTCACAAAGAATGTCTTTAAACTCGACTCCACGGATGTTGCAAGAGATGAGGAACTAGCCTTGTTCTTGAATCTTATGAAGAGTTCGAACCAGTCTTCCGTTCCTAGCATTTGTGAAGAGATCTTCTATCTCCGGGACGGATTCTTTGCTTTCACAAAAGAAATGACCAATCATGTGGTCCATACAAGCTCTAGCAAACGTGATTCCTTGAGGTAGATCACGAACCACGCGATTGAATTCTTCTAGCTTCTCTCGGCTTATCTTGTTCGGGTACCATCTATATATTTCTCGGGATGGAATAATCGAATAGCATAAGAAGTACCGTACGGTGTAGATGAATTCCTTGCTCTCATAAAGTAGGTATGAATATCCTCTTCACTCTCCTTGCTGTAGCGGAAGAATGCTTGTAGGGGTCCTTCCTTCCAAACGTCTTCGGAAGGGACAAACATCGGGATCGATTTCACAAAGTTGTTAAACTCGATCAATCTCTCTCGGGAAATGCTTTGTGTCCTTGGCTTCTCGGATATATGACCTGCATGAGGTACTAGTTCAAAGGCTGAGTAGGATTCACAGTAAGAATATGTATTGTCAAAACAGTAGTAAGAATCGATATAAGGCATATTGATGTTCATTGGCGGGCTCCTTTGAAATGGTGTTAAAGAAGAGGATGTGGCTTCGTCATGAGCTTGGATTACCTTGCAAGGTGCATAAGAGACTTGTTCCAAGTTATTTGAAGGCTCGACCGAAGCTTGAGAACTAATGGAGAAGACTGCTTGCTCGAAGAGGCGTGATCGGGACACGATAGGTCCAAGGCGAGACGAGCAGGGGCTGGCCGCGGCAAGAGATGGGTGGTTGGCAGCGGCAGGAGGTGATGCGACCGCGGTGAAAGGCAGTTTGGCCGCGGGCAGAGGGCACGCGACCGCTGTGGAGGTGTCTCGGGCGGATTTGCTCGGGTCTTCGTCTTCTTCGTCTCCAATGATATTTTCTGGTTCTAGGGGGCCATTTGGCTTCTCCTCTAGGTCAATAACAAGAGCATCAAGTGTGGAATCATGCTCCTCATGATTTTTAGAATTTTTCTCCACCTCCTCTTCTACTTCATCAATGGCATAAATGAGTCGATTTAGTGTATGATCGAGCTCTCGTGACTTGTCTTTAACTTCTCCTACTCCTTCCCATAGCTCCAGGGTGTTGTCGTAGGCGTTGTTCTTGTCATCATTGATGGAGTCGTCCAAGTCTTTAAGCTTGTAGTTCAAGGTGCGTATTCCATCATTAGCTTTCCGAATATCAAACTTTTACCTCTGTTGTTCTTCTTCAACGAGTTCCATCCTCTCGTTGAGTGTTGCAGCGTTTAGGGTCTGCTCTTCTAGGGCTTTCACGTGGACAGTAAGATCATCAAATTTCTTATTGAATTCGGCAAAGATTGAATATGTCTTCTCATTCAAGGCAGCTTCGGACTTAGCTTGGGAATCAATGGTTCGGTTGATCATTGCTTCGACTCGCTCCAAACGAAGGCTGATTTCCGAGTTGTCTTCATGCTGGTTGAAGATTTGATGAGGAAGACGGTAAGGATTTGGTCCAGAGTTGACAAACAGAGACGCAAAAGGCTCGTCTCGGAAATAAGGATGCCCTTGGTGTCCTCTAGGGTAGTTGGTCGGTGCCGGTTTCCGATCCATGTAGAACGAGTCACGGTAGCAGTGTGGATCGTGAGAGTAGTGAGCTTCAGATGGGTCGTACTAACCCTGCTCGTAGTAGTAATCTCACTCCAGAGGCGAGTTCATGTTTCAGAGTCCTGAAACGAAGAAAAACAAAACCAAAAATTAAAAAGAAAAAGTTGTTTTAGAGTCGATTTACTAACCTCTAAGGTGTGACA
>PKMM01028458.1:608110-661836 GCA_002933915.1 Eutrema heterophyllum | reverse complement strand
ATATATCAAAATAAAAGTTGAAAAATATTTTACAAATTTTATAAAAAGTTACACAAGATAATTGATTTTTTTTTACGAGTTCGTAAACTAACTTTTCAAGATTATAGGGTTTGCGGGTTAGCCCGAATAATATTTTAGTCCACTGCAAAACGGGTTAAATAGATAAATTATTCCGTTTGACAATTCTATCTATAATCATGAGTTAGACATATTATAAAATTCAAATAAAAGTAATTTTAAAAAAAAAATCAAACAATTTCTTATAAAAAAAACATCCTTCGCTATAATTAACGCAGGTTAAGTCATAATATTAGAATTATATAGAATGATCGGTTTATTTTTCCTGTGTGATCGTTTTCCATTTTTGCTTATACTTAATAGTTACACTACTGCATCTATCATATATGGACATTGAATAAAACTCTCATGTGTGGGTTCTTCTGAGAATGCTTTCAGATTAATTACCATCATCATGTGAAGACGTATATATGAGAACACCCTCATTTCTACATTTTTGTGCCTTCACACTTAAGCCGTCAAAATTCGTCAACAGGTTCTGAAATAATTGGATCCTTGATTACAATGTTTAAAACTTTTAAGCATGATTAGTGTAAGAAAATTTAATGCTGACGAATTTAAAGATTGCGCACATCACATTTGTCGAGCCCGTTGGCTATGTTGGCAAAAATTAATTTAAAAAAAAAAAAAAAAGGTTTTCTCGCTAGCTACACTAGAAAGCTTTCTAGATAAAGAAAAAGCTCCAACAATTGTTCGTAAAAAGTAAATTTAAAATCATTCTGCTTTCTGAAAATAATATCTCAAACAACCCCCCATACAAAAATCAAAACGAACAGAATTAAAAGAAAACCCATGAAACCGTTATTATTTAACAGTGACCTGTCGTGTAACTGAAACATATCGAGATTTGGAAACGAACGAACAAAAAAAAAAAAAAAAACAGGCACCTAAATTTACATTACACACTGACTCAACTACACTGGCTCTATAGCACTTGTTCTTTCCCTCTCTATTATAGATGAGCCTTTCTCTAAACAGAAATTAATCTGGATATCAATTTAATTTCGTAAAGAGTATAGAGCAAACATTCAAAGATTATAACTGCTGTAGCCACCAACATCAGAAGCTGGTCTATATTCCGTACCATAAGTTTGCCCAGTCAGCGACGGCGTGTAGGTAGAAGGACCCGCCAGCTGAGAGTATGCTGTTGGTCTGTACTGCACCGTCTCTGTGCCCATGTAGCTGCTCGAGAGCGGCTCTTGACGGTTGCTCAGCTGAGGAGGATATGCAGGTACATAGCCAGTGTCAAGCCTAGCATATCCCCCTGAAACCGAAACTGGTTCCTTGTGATTGCTGATGAACTCCTACATGCAGGTAAACGATTAAATGCGGTTTTATGGCGAGGAACAAAGCAGACGATAGCATGTCAAGGAAGTGTAATCTGAGTATTTTTATAATGCTATTTCACACAGAGATATGAAATTGTGTTCTTACTTGAATTAGTTGCTGAGCAGTTTGTACTTGAGAAGATGTGCCTTTGATTTCCACTGTGATTTCGTCAGGATGTGGACTCTCTTGAATGGTTATTGTAGCTGCACTTCTTCTACGGATGTAGGCTATATTAGCTCCTTCTACACCAATAATATCCTCCGCATAGGAGAATGGTATTTGCATCGTTTGAGATACCTAGCAAGAAAACCCATCCATAGAAAAGTCTTTACTAGTTCTGAGACATAAGCTTAGATGCAATAAGATCAAAACCACCAGTAGAAGACTAATCCTAACAAGAAAGTACGAACAGGGATAGCGGTAAACCTTTTGAGGAGATGATGCTGTATCTAAGGAAATCTACCTGTGTAACGAAAGCAGCAGAAACCCGAGCAAGACCTGGAGAGTGTCTGGCGGACAGTACAGGATCCTGACTGTAGATAGAAGCTCCTGAAGGTTGAACACGTGACTCCACCCGAGAATCGCGCTCCATAAACAGAGGTTCCCTCCGTGCTAAGAGGGAGAAATCAGACTTGATTACGTTTGATGAAATAGTATGGAGAGATGACTTGTTGTCAACTACAGGTTCTTCCTGACGAACTTGAGAGACTCTAGCTAGATACTAAAGATAAAAATAAAAAAATATAGTTAGATTATTCAGAAAGAAAGAAAAAAAGAGAGAAACGCAAGGAAGTAGTAGTTTCAGACAAGCAAGCTTACTTGCTTCTCGAAGAAAGGAACCACAGTATGGTCGACTAGAAATTTCCTTAGGTGTCCAACAATAGCTTCCAACGCTTTTAGGATCTTTGAAGCTTCCCCTTGCAAATCCACTATCCTCTCATCTTGCGCAGCATAAAACGGTGTTTCCTCTGGCAGCAAAATGTACAGTTTACGTATTATTATCCGGTAGGCTCACATGAGCTATATAGCATACAATTAAAAAAAAACAAGAAAACTGGCAACAGAGACACATCTTTTAAAGGATGACAGACATGAATTGAAGAAGAACTAACTGAGCTTTACAAAGACGAAAAAAGAGATCCATTTGATAAGATTTTAAAATACAGATTGACCATACCTTCTGATAATATGCGAACTGATGCACCAGAGTTCTCTACTATTGATTTGATTAAGGATCCTTGTTTTCCAATTAAATTTATGGCCTGCGTAGATGCAACTAATAAACGCACTGAACAGAAGGCACTTCCAGCGTTTTGAACATCATCATCATCATTATCGGGCAATCCTGAAACTCGTCTGAACACCCTTACGACTGCATCCATTGCAGGGGACATGTAGGCCTCTGGTTCTTCCTTTCCAGATATTAGCACCTAAACATAACATTTCATTTGAAGAGCAAGAAATAACTCTGTGGACACTTTAAAAAACTACAATAGAAACCAGAAAGCCACCAAATTGCAAGCTTGTTCCTCCCACTTCACCACAAAAACGGGAAACCTTCCGGGGAAAAGGCGAAAAGGCATCACAGGAGCTAAATGTTAAGAGAAAAATCTACCCGAATTATATCAATGATCACATTCCAGGAATCTTAATACCAACGATTAGGGAACCCTCCAATTATGTAAAACGAAGTTGCAATCGTTAAAAAGAAACCCTATGAACAGAAGAACAAAAAAATCCCAATTCGGATAGCTTTGTACACAGTAAAGCACGTAGAAAGTTACAAGACAATAAACGAAGGAGAGAGATACTAACGACGCGATCGGGAGTCGTAACGGGACCATCAATGACTTTGATGCGAGCACGAGTCTCCTCGCACATCTTCTTGATGAAATCTCCTTTCCTTCCGATAATAGCTCCGACCTTAGTTACCGGAACGATCATACGAAACACGCAATCCCCAGGCCAACCAGGCCACCTCTCCGCCGCGGAATCGTTCGTATCGGGGGCAGTCTCAGCAGCTAAGCTATCCGGCTGATTCAATTCAGGGATAGCGCCAGAGTTTCCGTCAAGCAATGCGGTGGCGCTGATTCCCGACGGTATGAGATTTTCATTCTCAGGGTAGTTTATAGTACCGTTCTCCACGGAATCTACGACGGCGGCCATTAGAACCGGCAAAAAATAAAAGATAGCAAGCGAGAGAGAAGCGATTGATTTAACCTCTGGTTAGAGAGAGAGAGAGAGAAACGATGTCGTTTTCGGGTTTTAATGTTTGGGCTTTTAGCTAATTATGTTATCTGATACACAGTTTCACTTTTAACCTTCTTAGCCCATCAGCTATATAATAGTGATACCAAAGAATTTTCGAACTCTACTAAATCATCATATGTTTCAAGCTCTATCCCGAGTCTGATTGTTTGTTTGACTTCAGACTACGTTATCCCGAGTTATGGGATCGGCTTTATTCTTTCTTTTTCTAAGAATATGTTAGTTTGCCTTTTATACAAAGTCATCCTTTTTCTATGGGTTTGTCTTTGTCTCATGTGGGATGGTTTTACATTTGATAGCTTTAAAACTTAAGTTTGATTAAAATAATGGTTTTAAGATTATGGCTTTGAAGACACTACACTGTGTGTACAAGACATTCATAACCTTTTTTGTTTTGTTTAACGTAGGTTCTGTTTGCTCCCCATATATCGATATATCCTCAAGGAAGTACGCTAAACTTCTTTGGAAATTTCTGTATTTAAATAACATAATTGAACTATTTATATATATATATATATATATATCATATTTTACGATTTTGAATATATATACAGTATATATAACCTAATTAAATAATTGAGATGAAAAAGCATTATTCTTTTTACCGTAATCTAGCATACCTTATCTTTTGTATCTTTCGGAAGATTTAGTTAATATATATTATATATTGTCTTCATATGCAATATGCAATATGCAATATGCAATGGGGAAGAAAGGGACGTGACCTAGAAATATCTGTTTTCCCAGAAGATACTTATCTCTCTGCGAGTCTTTTTTGTATTTTAGGTTTTTAACTTTTATAATCTAAACTTTTTTTTTCTCTGTTTCAAAATTTTGTCGGTCATACATTTTTTTTTTTTTGTAACTATAGTTTTAATTTAAACAGAAAATTATTACTTTCCACAAACGGAACTAGAACATATATATGGATCATATAGCAATAGCACTCAAACATGCTTCATCTTTAAAACCGGTTGAACTCATTTGTGGGTATCTCTTTTCATTAAAAATTTCAAAATAGTCTTCCTTTTTGAAAATAATATATCAAAGTTTATAACGGAAGAAGATGATCTTATTCACAAGTTTAAAGAAGCGTATATATAGTTACAAGAGAATTAACCTAACTTAATAGAATTAGGTAATTACATAAAAGGCAATTAACAAAATATGTTAATATTACAAATATCTCCCAATATTCCCCTCAAGTTGGAGCATGAAGATCTCGAATGCCCAACTTGACCAAACACGTATCAAAAGGAACCCGACCAAGAGGTTTAGTGAGTAGATATGCGGGTTGCTCCTTAGTAGAGATGTACAATGGCTTGATCAAACCGGCGAGAACATCATCGCGTATAAAATGACAATCATTTTCAACGTGTTTTGTACGTTGATGTTGCACGGGATTAAAGGCAAGAGCAAGTGCCGATTGACTATCACAAAACAGAGGCACCGGTTGCGTCGATGAGGCATTGAAGAAACTCAGTACTCCCGAAGCCACTTGACTTCACAATTAGCATCGGCCATTGATCGATATTCCGCCTCAGCCGAGGATCGAGAAACTACCTTTTGTTTCGCTGTCCTCCATGAGATGGGAGAACCACCAAGAAGAAAAACATAGCTGGACAGAGAACGTCTAGTAGTTGGACATGCCACCCAATCAAAATCACAAAATCCAGTAAGACGAAGATCAGAATGAGCACTTAAGAAAATACCATGTCCTGGCGTACCTTTAAGATATCGAACCACTCGAAGAGCCGCCTCCCATTGAGAGATTCATGGAGATTGCATAAACTGAGATAATATATGCACCGCATATGCCAATTCTGGTCGTGTGATATTGAGGTATATCAGACGACCAATAATGCGTCGATATTGTTCCGGATTAGAATAAAGATCATCAGTCGCCATAGCCAGATTATGATTTTGCTCCATAGGTGTACCCGCAGGACGAGAACCAAGCAAACCAAGTTTTGTAACGATATCAAGAGAATACTTTCGTTGACAAAGAAAAATCTCTTCATCCTGACGCGCGACTTCAATCCCCAAAAAATATCTTAAAGCGCCTAAATCTTTCATATGGAAACAGTTATTAAGGTATTCCTTGAACACAGTAATCATCTTGGAATCATTACCACCAATCACAAGATCATCCACATAAACAAGGACATAAAGTTCAGCGGAGCCGTCAACAAACTTGTACAATGAGTAATCAGAACGAGATTGCGTAAATCCATACCGCAGTAGAGCCAATTGCAACGTCGAGAACCAACATATCGGGGTTTGTTTCAAACCATACAGAGATTTCAAGATCCTACCAACTTTATTTGGCGCAGATTGCGTAAAACCTTGAGGAAGACGCGCATAAACTTATTCATTCAACTCACCATGAAGAAACGCATTTTGAACATCCATTTGATGGAGTTCCCACTTACGAGCTGCTGCAACTTTAAAGAAACTACGAATAGTAGTCATCTTGATTACCGGAGCAAAAGTTTCAACATAATCAAGACCTTCTTCTTGACGATTTCCCAATGCAACAAGACAAGCTTTGTAACGTGCAATAGACCCATATGCATTGTATTTAATCGTATATATCCATTTTGTACCAATAACTTTCTTTCTTGGAGGTAGATCTGTAATCAGCCACGTATGATTATCTTCAAGCCCTTTAACTTCCATAGCCATAGCATCACAAAATTCCTTACGAGTCATGGCTTCGGCAAAAGACCGTGGAATATCTTCTGCCGAGAGATTGGCGAGAAAGGCCCTAAACTTCTCAGAAAATCGAGCACATGAAACATAATTAGTGAGAGGATAAGGTGTACCTGAAGGACTGGGAGGTGATTGGAGCGAAGAGTGTGATGAGTGTGATGGATCGTCCAAGTAGCGAGTCGTATAAGTGAGATACGGTTTGAGAAGCACAGACTTTTGTTTTTCTCGATGGCCACGACCTAAAGGAACGTCTCACACCGTCGATGAAACATCAGTAGTAATAGACGGATTCAACACAGGAACTTCAGAAGTTATAGGCTCAACAACAGCAGAATCATCTTCGGTTCAATAGGACAATGAATAATATCGGTAGCATCAAATAGCAAATCCAGATTTCATGTAAGGTGATGAGAGGCACCCATATCAATAACAATACCAGATAAGCGATCAGAAGATCCTTGCGACGGGGTTTTGAGAATGTTGACAAGTGCATTCCATTGGTCTTTATTAAGAGTCAGACCATCACCATCAGAAGATTGCAGATTGTAATGATTTGAAGGCGAATCATGAGATGAGAACTGAGCATTATTGGCAATAGCACGTCCACGACCACGTCCAACAGTACCAGTATTGTTCCATCCAGCACGATCAGCTGCATTGGACCAATTTCCTCGACCACCATTGCGTCCACTACTCCAATTCGAGCCGCCTCTACCACGGTTTGAAGTGTTATCTCCACGTGACTCAGGAAATCCATGAAGTTGATAACAGTCTCTCACAGGATGTCCACTCTTTCCACAATAAGAACACAAAATCGGAGTACGATTCCTATTAGACGAACCAATATTAGCCTGAGCTAAGAAACCAACCATCTCCCCACGTGATTCCGACACACGAGTGACACTCTGATGTCTCTCTTCCTGCAGAATCATGGAGAACGTACCCGCCAGAGAAGTCGGTGGAGTTATATACAAGCTATTTGATCTCGTCGTGCCATAACGAGAACCATCCAAACCCATCAGAAATTGGTACTTCTGTTCACGTTCACGCTTAGAACGAAGTTCCGTGTTCACCTTGCAATCTTTGTTAGCACAGCAACACTCACACAGCGGCTCATAGTCCTCAATATCATCCCCTAAGAGCTTCAATTTTCCATAGTAATCTTGGACAGATAAGTGCTCTTTCTTGCAACCACCCGCCGCAGCCTTGAGCTCGTAGATATGCGGTTCATTCCCAACAGAGAACCGCTCATGAATGCTTTCCCATAGTTGAAAAGCCGTATCAGCACACGACACCGAAGTCCGCAACTTAGGCTCGATGGTATTCAGAATCCACGCCACAAGCATGAAGTTCACAATACCCCAAAGCTTCACCTTATCATCACCACTCGTTGGACGTTTGATCGTGCCATTAATGAAACCAAGTTTATTCTTGGCCTTAAGTGCGTTGCGCAAGAGTTTAGCCCAACGCTCATAATTGCTTCCATTCAACAAAACCGTAGAGATCAAGTTTCCCGGATCCGATGAAGGATGCAAATAGTAATCCGAGAGAATTGCAGGCTCTGAAGCCTCCTTCGCCGGAACAACAGTATTATCACCCATAATAACAAGCTGAGATCAAAGAATCACATCACACCAATGAGAATCGCTTCCACACGAAGACCAGATTCCAAAACAAGCAGCAAGGGGAAAAATTTTGCGCACACAGAAAAAAACGAAAAAACAGAAAACTGGATAAGAGAGTTTTTAGGATCGAAAATTAATGTTTCTAGGCTCTGATACCATATCAAAGTTTATAGCAGAAGAAGATAATCTTATTCACAAACTTAAAGAAGCGTATATATATTTACAAGAGAATTAACATAACCTAATAGAATTAGGTAATTACACAAAAGGCAATTAACAAAATATGTTAATAGTACAAATATCCCCCAATATAGTCTTTCCTTTTTTCATTCTTTTCATATGTTTTTTCTACATATTTTCGAAGTTCTAAATAATCATCACTTTCTGAAATTTGAATACACAATTATTTTAATGCTTTCTTTTTTTTTCTGATTACTCGAGAACCAAATAGTCTCCGTTTCTTACACTCACCAATTATTTTTTGACGTCACACTCACCAATTTTATAAATCTGTTTATCTTTTACTATATATTCTTATTCTAATTGAGGCCTTACTTAATTACTTGTTCTTTTTGTTTTTTGTTTCTTCTTTTCATTTTTTGGGTTCGAAAGTTTATAACAAGGAATGGAAAGCAAAGTGAAAGAGCACTGCTGTTGCATGATGAGTCCCCATGCCGAATCAAATTTGGGAATATATATGTATGTTTAAGCTAATGGTCCCCTCTATACAGGTACATATGTAAGAGAAGAGAGTTCACTTGTAGTTTGTAAGCATTTGGGTCAATCTTGTACAGTGCCCTAATTGACTCTCAAGGGTCACTTGCTTAATATCATACTTATACATTACTGAATTTTCCAGTTACATGTATTTTTTTGTTAGTTTTAAAAATTTCTTACATATTTATCAGCACATTTTTTTTTTATCTATTATAAATATCATTATAAACGTCTACAATCTGTTTTTCCAACACTTATGAAAGGTCACATCTACCGTCAAATGAGAGAATAAAACCCCACAAATAATTTTTTTATCCAAAGGTAAACACATTAGATGATGTAATGAGTGAAGAGAACTCATCAAACATAAATAGCTTCACGAGACAAACTGATAGAACAACATTGAAAAGTCAAATACACAATCGAGCCTTCTATTTCCATCGACCTACTGATGCTCCTACAACAGATTCGATCACTAGGTGACATTTTGTGGCTACTCTTTCGAAAAACCCTATTTGTTTTTTAGATTCAAGTATCTTTGTTTTTAATTATACGTATAACTCATATATTTATTATTTTTCACATTAAGAAAAAAGCAAATGTTATAGAGGAAAAGATCTTCGTTTAGGTCGGTTTGGCTTGGCTGTGAGGTTAGACCATGGAGGTGGTAGTGGCATGTCTTTTGCGGCCTTGCTTTTCCGGTGTGGCTCCTCTCATCCGAAGCATGTTTAGGTGCCAGTTGGAAGTGTTTGTCGGCTCAGTCCCGGGGGTTTCATATCCCGCCGGCTATGTTTCCGGGGGTTTATTTCCCGTCGGCTAATGTAATATTGTATGTTAACATCGTTGCTGGTTTGTGGGTTCCGACAAGGTTCGTAGACTTAGCATCTGTTTTGAGAGAGTACATCGTGATGCATGGAGTCGACTTTAAGTTTTATGTTTGGAACATGGACGAAACGGTCATTGCAATCAATGGTTCATTTGGGTTGAATTTTAGCATCTTTTAAACCTTATTATTAGGCTTTGATGATAGTTATCCATGTAATTCTCCAAGAGTTTGAATTTACATTAATAAAACATCTAGACGATTAAAAAAAAATAGAAAAAAAAAATGAGGGGAAAAAACCGGAGAATAAGAAAGGTCACATGTTGTCATATGAAAAGAAGTGTAATAACAAAAGAAGATTCCAAAAAAAGAATTGGGATGGACTTTGGAGACAGTGGCCAGAGTTGGCAGACAGGTTTATCCTCTCTTTTCTAAGTTCTCCTCCTATATATGTCCACATATTCACTCCCGTAAACTGAACATATATATTATCTTATAATAATTTGAAGAATATATATATATGTGTATATAACTTTTTTTGGTATGATATATGTATATAACTTACCGAATAATGGAATATTTGTAAATGTACAAAGTAAAAGCCTTGAAACGCTAAATTGCGAAATGACATATTGAAATGGTTTGAAATAATCTACCTTTTAAGTGGTTGTACGTAGGCTAAGAAAAAAGATCTATGAATATTTTTAGATTGGATATTATTTTTCTTATGTAAAGATGGACATACTGACGCAATTTTGACATTTACCTACATTGGTGATTCATCCACGAAATCACATCACATAATTCCACTTTTACAAAATATCCAATTAAATTATACACTATTGTAGTGACTGAAATATGTATCGTTTGAAACGACGTCGTCTTTTTGTTTATTTTTCGTTTTAGTGGTCTGGACATATATAATTTTGTTCACCTCTCACAAAATTCGAATATGTGACTCGTGAGATAATCCGATGAGTTGAATGATAATAAAGTATTATATCACGAGTGAAATACCAATCTAATTTTATAGCAAAATACATCAATACATATTACCGAAGCCCCAGATAATCCCAAATTCTGTAAAAAGCCAATGTTAATTAAATTTTTACGATTGCCAACATATTGTCCGAATTTTTTGAGTAACGCAATTTGTTATCTGATCCCAAAATTTTTGTCCATCTTTACTTATGATAGCTATCAGGGGCGAAGGCACATGAGAGGGAGGGGAATATAATCTAGTATTTTCATTTCTTACGTCTGATGAGATCTTGTTAAATGTAAAAAGAAAAGGACCGATGGGAATGTAATCTCTAGTATATGACAAAGAGTACAGCACGAAGCATTTGAATTTATCACTGAAGATTAGATATATTTTATAGATACACGAGAGAGAAAACTGTCCAATGGTAGTAATAACCATTCTAAGCTCATATATTACAAAAAAAAAAAAACGAATTAATCTAAGAAAATCTAATGAGCCCATTGAACGTAATGAGGCAAACGTATGAGTGCATATATACTTCCGAATGATACCAAATGGGTCCAATCGTCTCTCATTCTCTCCACATTTTCATTTTAATGTTTTAGTCTAGTTGAGGGTTTTAGCCTAGTCGTTGGGTTTCTATGGATGTCTGACACTAAACTTATATTCGAACCAATAAATCCAAATAAGAAACAACAGATTAGGTATGGGCATAAAAACCGGAACCGCAATACCCGAACCGGAACTAAACTGAAATACCTGAATCGAAACCGATCCAAAATTGTCAAAATACCCATTGGATCCTACTCATTGATACCCATGGGTATCGGGTAATACCGGAACCGAACCAAAAATATTTCGGGTACCCGAATACCCGAAATATAATTATATATCCAAAGCTATTATATATATATGAGGGTTTTGGATATATTTTTGGTATTATGGGTATATTTTCTTTAGTTTTTTTTTTTTTTTTGGTATATTTTCGGGTTTTCAGATATAATTTCGGGTATATTTTTGGTATTTCGGTATATTTTCTGTAAAAACTTTTTCAGGTTTTCGAATATATTTTCGGGTTTTCGGGTATATTTTTGGATTTTTTGGTATATTTTAGGCATTTCGGGTAATAAATACCCGAAACCGATTAAGATCCGAAAATTTTTGGGTATTTTCCGGTTCCTAAACGTCTCTATCCAAAATACTCAGAACCGAACCGGAAACCAACCGAAATCATTTCGGTACCTATATGGATCATAAACCTCTCTACCCAAAATATTCGGAACCGAACCGAATACCCGAATGCCCAGGGCTACAACCGATGGTGCTTTTATTCTCGTTGATATAAATCGAGAAAACTTCCTAGTCACATGCATATCTAAAATTCGGGTCTAGGAATTATTGTCTATCTGAACAATATTTTGAACATGGAATAATATAATTTTAATCTTTTTTATCATTTATCTTACTTGTTTTTGCGTTGACAAAAAAAAAAAAAAAAACTTACTTGTTTTTGCCATGTTTTAAAACATTTCTCATATCGATGCCAATTTGAAGTTTCGAGCTCCATACTTTTTTCTTTTATCGAAGATTAAATGTGGGAAAGTATTTTCTATGAAAAAACAAAAAAATATTAGCAGAAAAGATGCCTACTTTTAACAACGTACAGATGAAAAAGCTAAGAACTGGAAGGAAACAAGAAGATAGAATGCTGAGCGATTGAAGAAAAATTCAGAAGAGTTCCAACTTGGGACGAATTAGTTAACTTCTTTCTTTTTTCAAAAATATTAGTGAACCTCGTAAGTTCATAACTACTTCTTAAGTAACTCTTTGCTACAGGGTGAATTAAAGGTATATCTTTAAAACAAAAAAAAAGGTGAAAAGGTTTCCTACTGTAAAGGAAAAACACCACGTCATTACAGAAATCTAACCCATGCAATGAGATCAAGCCACGTAAACAGATAAGGTGACTTGTTAGGTTTTCTACATACAAAGCCAATTTTTTTTACAGGTGGGTGGTTTATGATGCTTTCGAACTTTATAAATTGTCCAAAACGCCCCATCATCAATTAACGTAGTTACTTGTCAAGTTGTCATCGGGAAACATGCATCATGATTCTGCAATATTTTATTATTCAGAACATTTGTTAAGTTACGTTTTTTCAAAAAAATGAGTCAACTATATATATTATTGACATGTTAATAATAGTGAATTAATCTAATTAAATTACTATTACGTTTTATGGTTTTTTGTAACGCTGAATAATAGTCTATTAAGAGAATCAAAATATCAAAAAGTTTATAAAACTAGAAAAAGAGGTTTCACCAATAGGAATCCGAAATAAATAACGATAATTGTTTTGCGTATGTATGTCTAATTTTTTCAGATGGATTGCTCTACTTTTGATTTTTGAATGGTTAAATCTCCACTGAGATGATTTATATAGAAATCCAAAATATGTATTAACGCTTTAAACTGAATTGACCATGGCTGTCACTCTCTTTTTATTGTCCTATTAGAAGCCATCGAGACGAGACAATTCTTTATATTGCTCCATTGATAACAACAGAGCTACTGAGATCATCGTTCCAAATAGTCGATTAATTAGGAGTTTGCATTTCAAGTCGCCTTCCGGAGTAACCGTGGTTTGCGACGAGAAACCCACCAGTACTGAATGAATAACCATCAACGATTTAAGCCGAGAAAAACCATTGCCATCATCCGCTTCTAAGTTTGTTAGTTACCTATTCGAAACGGCTCAACTGAACCTGAACTTTTGTCCATTGGAAAAATTCCAAAAAAATAGCAAAATTTTTGCCAACTTTAAAATAAATTGAAAAAACTAAACAAATCAAAGAAAATATAACACAAAAAACCAACCAAACCGATGTCTGAACTATAGAAGCCTCGGCCATGGGCATCGATCCACACAGAAAAAAATCTCCTTTTTTCAATGAAAACTGTATTAAACTGGAACTTTCTAATATTTGATAATTCTGGAACTTTTCTAATATTTGATAATTCGGCTAATTTAATATTCTATCATATCCATCTCACATACCATTCAAGCGGTTAATAGAATATATATAACTTTGACAAACCCTAACGGATCTTTTCTCTTTTCTTATACCATCTCGTGACTCTCCCAATCCAATCGTTGCCCCTCTCTCTCTCTCTCTTTGGGAAAATCTTACTTCCATGACTTCTCTCTCTGTCTCTCTCTAATCTCAAATGTTCATAGGGTTTTTCTTTGTTTGCAGGGGTTAAATGAACATCTGTGCATGCCTTTTATTTCCTTTCTAATAGATAGAATCTTTCTTTTTCCCCCTTAAAGTTTTGACCTTTTACTAAATTTAGTAAACAACGATTTTGTCAGAGGTTTAGGGTTTATCATCATCCTATAGGGAAACACAAAACAAATCGAATTTCATTTCCCAAAGCCCTCAAACTCAGCTTAAAAAGGGAAACCTTAAAAGCTTCTCTCTCACACGAACAGTCTAGTTCGTACGATTCTCAGAATTTTTCTGAATAAAAAATTTCTCCCTTTTTTCTTCTTTTAACTTAGTTAAAGTTAATTACCTCTTTAAATCCAACAGTTATCGAGACTTTCTTCCACACTGAAGTTTTCTGAACTGATAAGTAAGTCCTCTGTTTCCTTATTTTCTCGGGAAAATTCTGAGACTTTCTCTCATCGGCAGACAAATGTCGTCTTGTCTAAGCGGCGGCGGCGCCGCCTTATAGCTTCGAGTTATAAATGATGAAATCGCCGCCGTCGAGAGCCGCCTCACATAACACTCCTTCGCCGTCATCTACAATTTCCGAGTCCAATTCTCCTCCGCTCGCAATATCCACCAGAAAGCCACGGACTCGACGGAAACGGCCGTACCAGACTTACGACGAAGCGGCGGCTCTTCTCTCCACGGCCTACCCAAACATATTCTCCTCCAAGAGAAAAACTCCGCTGAATCCTCTGTTTCTCGTGATTAAATCTCATCTCAGCGATTTTGACGAAGCTTCCGGCTTGCTTCTTCCGTTTGAGTCAATCGAGGAGACCGATTTTCTCTTCAATCCCACGATACGAACAGAATCGGATCACTTCATCGAGCATAAGGAGGTGGATTTCGGAGGTGAAATTGACGACTACGAACTGAATCGGTTCGGAATTTTCGACGCGGGATCGATTCTGGATGAGGAGATTGAAGAGGGGATCGATAGTTTTATGGGTAACATCGAATCCAACGACGGAGAGAATCGCGGAAATGGAGAATCTGGATCTTCGGGAAGGAATTGCCACAGAATCGGTCGATTAGGGGAAATGATGACGAGTCCTTGGTACGGTAGCTCCTCCATGGGATCCGGATCCGCCGGAAACTTTCGGTTAGGGCTCGGATTGAAGAGCGCTCTCCGGGAAATCGACGACTCGAGCTGGTGCAGATTTCCCACCGTGGAATTCGAACAGATCTCGCCGAGGATTCAAACCAGCACAATCGCCGCTTCAGCCGCTGCAGCTGATGACGGCAAATCCAACGCCGTGGATAGTGGCGAGAATAAGACGATCGCGACGGCGGCGGGGGACATGAAAAAGAAGAAGAAGAAGAAAAAAGTGGCTCCGGCGGCGGAATTAAAGAGCTCCGAGAACCCGAATCCGAAACCGGATCAGAGAGTGAGTCCGTTTTTGAGGCTCGACTACGATAGGGTTTTAGAGGCTTGGTCGGATAAGGAGTCGCCGTTCTCCGACGAGATTCTGGGTTCGGACGCTGCCGGAATCGACCTCCATGTACGTTACTTGTTTCTCTGATCTCTCTTTCCCGCCGCAAATCCACATTTCAACTTTTGTTTTTGTTAATTATAAAATAATTTAAATTTGGTTTATCGCAATCCTCGTAAGTCGTAACGATTATTTTGGAATCTACTAAATATTCTTAAATTTTTGCCACGTGACGGTGAGATTTGCAGCTGAAAATAGTTTTTTTAATGCTTTGATAATCAATCGTTAGAACAACTCAATAAATCTCTGAATATCTGAGAAGAATTAAAAGTGGTTTTTAATTATTTTGTTTTCAAATTCTTAGTAATTTTCTATTGGTACATTATTTTTTTTTGTTCGAACGAGTGAGCTTTTGAAATTCTTAAACCAAGAAATTAATATTTCTCTATCTAGAAAAATTAACGAGAAATCCATCTTCTTTTTTTTTCTTTTTCTTTTTTGAACCTTGAGAAATCCATCTTAATTAACGGCACGGATTTGATCTTCCCTTGTTTTTATATGATTATATCTAAACTTGCATGTAGATCTTTATCAACAACAACAAAAAAAGTTGCATATAAAAAAAGAGAGAGGATGAAGCCGATGTTTCAAGTAGTAGTTAATGAATGTATAAACATTTGTTTCTTCTTCATTCAATTAATGAAGGATGGACCATGTTTTAGCAACAAATGCAAAGTAACTTATGTTGGAGGGTTTCGGGACAGGCAAGGTTGGCTGAGATAGATTTGTTCGGAGAAAGCGGAATGAGAGAAGCTAGTGTGTTAAGGTATAAAGAGAAACGAAGGAATCGACTCTTCTCCAACTCCCAAAAAATTCGATATCAAGTTCGCAAACTCAACGCCGATCAACGACCCCGTATGAAGGTATATATCAATATATTATTGTCTTGAAATGTAAAAGCCAAAACTTAATTATGTTGTATGTATATTGATGATTAGGGTAGAATGATATCAATGTGTTACCAAGTGTCATTAGCTCGACTGGATAAGTATCTTAGGCAAAGCCTGGAGGTCACATCATCGAGTGACGTTTGGTACGGAACTAATATTACATACTGTGGTTTCGAATCTGGAGGAGGATTACGGGTTTCGGCCCAGAATCTCCTGGTAATTCAAAAAAAAAAAAAAAAAAAAAACCAATGTGTTAAATCATTTGATTCGAGTTGGGAATTAGGAGAAAGATTCTAATAATGTTGTTGGTTGTCTCATTGACAGGGACGATTTGTGAGAAGGCCCAACGTAAGGAACTTAAGTGGGTTACGATTTTAGGAAGAATAGTCGAAAGAACTTAAGCCCTTTTATTCTCTTCTCTTTTGTTTATTCATGTTTAGTTGTTGTAGGAGACTTTCAGTTTCGCCCTCTCCTTCTTGTTTCTTTTACTGGCCCGTGTTAATTTTTTTTTTGTGGGAAAAAATTAGTTGATTCTAGAAAATAAAGAATCAGAATGAATAAAACATTTTTTTTTGTCTTTTGTTAGAATCCACGTGATGAGATTATGGATTCATATTTGTAACACTATTAACGTCGAGATGTGATGATTTAGTGGACACAATGTTGTATAGTGCACATGATTTTCAATTTCTTTTCTTTACAACGTACTCTTTTCATAATTATGTTTTTCATCCTCTTTTATAGCTTTTCATCTTTGCCATCATGCATATAATTAATACAAGCTTCTACACATATTTTTGAGTCGAGGATATTGTTTCTTACAAATGAATCCCTTTTCTATTCATAACCCGTAGAAGTTTCCTTCAAATCATCATATGGACTAGCGTGTTTGGATTACTTTTTTTTTAGCATGGAAGACATACAATTACAGTTTTCTGAGTATAAGAAATTAACCTCTTCAATTTTTACTGCATACTCTCTCAATTGAAAGCCGAGCAAACCCGTCGAACCTCCCCTTCAGAACCAGTCTTCACATGAATCTTCCCCATCTTCACTATTGCCTTTACGAAATCGGATTCGAACGATGGGCCAAATATTGGATTTAGCAACCCAATATAGGAATCCACGACCCGGCGGGTCATTACATCCTCGTAGAGTTCCGCGTCGGTCTGAAGCACGGCGAAACCATCCTTTATATTATGCAGAATCTGCTTGTCGAATAGCCGTCCACTGAACCGGTCCATTGGTAACCGGATGTTTATGTCACCGTTTTGTGGGCACCGAGTGGTCAATACGGGTAAGAATACCGGATTGATGGTCGGGTCGGGTTGGCCACCAGGTAAGAAATCGTAGAGGCGTTTGGTCATGAAGAAGCAGGCCGTTGTCCCGATAGTGTGAGCAGCTGATAAGGTAGAAAAGACTTATTAGGACGAACGGAAAGTGGATCACGCAAGTGTTGAATGGCGATGATTATTCATTTTAGATTTTTTTTTATTTCTTAAAGCTAGAAACACTACTTTTTTTTCTACATTTTTTTGTATCAAAGTTTTCTCATATTCTACTTGAAATGTAAATAAAAATATTAAAATGACAAACTGAGCCGGAGCAGGTTTAATACGCATGACCACTGGTGACCAATAATTTTTTTTTATTTAAGAAAAAAAGGTGGTCTACTAGAATTTCGTAACGCACGGAGTCACGTGACATCAACACGAAGAAAAGAAGAAACGGACGAAACATGCCAAACACATCACGGATTTAGGAAATGAGAACTCATATACCTTGGACTTCGTACCAAAAACCTCGAGAGATTCGAGTCCACCAAACAAACATGAATGAGAGAGAAAAGAGAAGAAGAAGAGATGCATACCACTGAGAAGGACGAGTTCTTTGGCGTTGAGACCTTTCTGCATGAACTTAGCCTTAAGTATCTCAATCGAGTCACTCACATCCGGCATGTCCTTAGCCAGCGACATGTTCGAAACCCGACCGTCTCTCCGCCCAGTTGGCACCTCGTACGCCGGTCCATTCGCCTGTATGATGAATTGATCACAACGGAGAAGAAAATAGAGAAAGATCGAAAGGTTTTCTTTTCTCTAATTTATCTTTTTTTTTTTTACCAAAGATATTGCATCACGTGCAGCCAAGGCAACAATGTCTGAGCACGAGACAACACCAGGGCATGCAGCTTCAAGCTCGGCTTTGGCGGTTTCTACTATCTCGAATCCTCTAACGCCTTCATGCCCGAATGCATTCTTTTCAGAGATTGCCCCGTTGTCCACGAGGATCGAGCCGTCACATCCCTGAACGTGTGTGTTAAATCTTCTGAAAATAGCAGCAATAGGGGAAAGCAAAAAGAGGATGAAACTGCATTGTACCTCAACAAAGCAGTCATGGAAATGGAGCCGAAGAAGTATGGCCGGAAGGTTAGGGTCGGAAAGAGCAGCTCCAGAGACGACTCTTGTAACGATTGACTCGGCTTGAGGGCATGTATTGGAGTAAAAGCCGACTTTTAGATCAGCAAGAGAGACGCCGAGGAAAACCGTGACCAGACACAAAGCTAGACTACCATTAGCCTTTGTCCACACCATTTGTGCTTTTAGTGAATTCAACTCAACAGAGAAGGAGATTACAAATGGAAAGAGAGAGAGAGAGAGAGAGAGAGAGAGAGAGAGAGAGAGAGAGAGAGAGAGAGAGAGAGAGAGAGAGAGAGAGAGAGAGAGAAAGAGAGAGTTACAGAGAGAGCCTCTTCATTAAGACAGCTATAAAGAAGACATGTGTTTAACCCTATTTGCATGTAAAATTGTCACCTAGCAAAAACACTCAATTAAAAACGAAACACAGTAAATATTAATAAGTACCAATGCCCGGGACATACTGGTGTTATATATACAGAGCAAAGTCATTGTGTATCAAACAAAGAGGAATTATGTTCGTGATGGAAAAGAGAAAATTCAAACAAATCAAACCAAACCAGAGCAGATCATCCTTAGTTTTGTACTAACTCACATAGTTTGAAGCAGTTCAGGGTTCAAGAACACAGTTTTCCACCTTTGGAAAGGAGACACCTAGTTGCATTCCGACAGTAACTAATGTCTCCAAGGACCTGCCGCTGTTAGCTAAGAGATCTTCATCAATCTTAATCGAGTCCTGCAATGTATGTCACGTGAAATGTAAGGTTGATGCAGATGCAAGCACTAATCCAGGGACGGTATTATGAAAACGTATGATATTTTGTCACAAGATTTATTTAATCAAGTAACTCGATTTCGAGGATAGTGGAAGCATATAAATCTAACTTTTCAGTTTTGATAGTTTCAAAGATATTAAGTATTACATTGGTAAGAGTTTTAAGATCTATTTTTGATATTTAGCATACAGAAGTTAGAAGCTAACCTTTTCAAAGACGCATATAACAGTGCTTCCACCAAATGAAAAGTAACCAAGCTGGAAAAAGGTGAATGATAAATTAGAAACCGCTTGCAAAAGAAACTATTACCTATTTTCCAATTTAAGGAAAAAAAAAAAAGTTCAGTATTGCTTACCTCGTCCCCTTTCTTCACATGGTCTCCCTCTTGTCTAACAAAGGTGATGCTACCAACCATTGTTGCTCCAATCGCAACAAATGCAACCTGTTACAAAAAATAAGCTCAGGTCAAGTTCCGTAATAAGGTTAGTTTATAAATTACAGCATCATTAAGTTCCTAGCAGTGTAGTGTGCACAGAGACAATTGAGAAATAATTCGCTTTAGCAGACAGAGAAAAAAAGATAGTGTATTGACTTATCCGAGATGACAAACCTTTCCAAACTCTGCTGTTGATATAATTACAACAGTCCGTTTATTCTCAGTGAACACATTACAGTACTTGCTATTGACTGCAATCGGATTAACCTGAGAAGCAAGGTCGATTAACAAGGAAACAAAAGTAACTCCAATAAGAAATTACGGAAGAGAAAGACTCTTCAACTTATAAAGACAGATGGATCAGTACATACAGTATATAGGCTTCCAGAAACATTGACAAACTTTTCAATGACGCCAGAGACAGGAGAATGAAAACGATGATAGTCCTGTAAAGATCAATAAATACATCAAAAAATGGAAAGGAGGGAACAAAGAGACTGATGGTTTTAGCTTTTTGGTCGAAAGACATGAAGCATGCAGTCTTGTCGCACCTGTGGAGCCAATCGGAATATCACCAAAGATCCATCAACGAAAGCATCGGAATGCACATCCTTCCCAAGGAGGCCTTTTATTGAGAACTTCCGGCCCTACCAATATGGAAAACAGTTGAAAAATTTAGAATAGTGAGTAACATTTACGCAGTGATGCAAATTAACAGCTGCATCACTTATCTTAAGAGTTATTCTATTCTGCAGATGCCGAGCTTCCAAAATTACTATATTGTAGCTACTCTAGAGGTTTTACCTTGATCCAGAACCGTGTGCTATCATCCACCGATTGAAATGCCATTAATCGACAATCAGCAGCAGATACAGCAACATCATCCCGATCCATGTATGCAATTGGTCTTGCACCAGGCTTTAACTCCCGTATGAAGAATTCATTGAACGTCTGCAAGTGAAATGACCATCTTTCAAATCCATGAAAAGTACACTAGTTTACAGTTAACCAAATTACCAAGGCTTTTTTCCTGTCCTCGATAAAACCGGCAAAGAGTTTAGCTTACATTGACCTCATTATCACTTACATGTTTATTTTATACCTAGCCACAAACTAATATGTTTTTTATACAAGTCCTACCGTGAATTGCCTTTGTTTAAGATCTCAAGTCCAAGAGCTAGCAACATTTTTTATTTTAATATCATGGTTACAATCATACCATGAGTTGCCTTTGCATACCTTAAAATGGTCCAGAGGATACTTGACTTCGGCCATGTTTATTTGATCCTGCAACAAACAAATGATTCAATTCTAGGCGTTCATGTAAACTTACAAAAGCAGCGATACAGTTTAAAACCTAGGAGATCTGGTGAAGCAATTCCAACCTAACCATTGTTATTTATAAAGCATAAGATAGGACTGTCAACTGTATAGCACTATATCAATATCACATTTCAAACAGGTGTTATTAAACTCCAAGCCACAAGCCAAGTTGTGCCAGGCTTAACTCAACAGCCATTTGACACATAATAACATAACAAAAGGGGATTTCATACCTTGAAAAACTCGAGAAAGCTGGGTATATTTTGGGAAGATTCAACTGAGTTCATTTTCTTCCCCTGCTTCTCAGAAAGGTTCTGCAAAATCTCTTTTGCTCCTGCATCAAGGAGATCAATCCAGAATGAAGATTTATTTGCTTTGATACAATGGCAAGAATGTGTAGCATGTGGGCAGAAGGTAAGCGTAGAATAACAACAAATATTTAAAAGGTACTATGGCCAGGTGCATTTTAGAGGTGAATGAAACCTTGGTCCATAAGCCGGAGTCCAATTTTTGACTGGTAAATAGCTCTCATAGACATAACAATCTTTGAATCAATCAACTCTTCTACGAGCCTCTTAGTCTTCCGATCAATCACCTAAAGCAATATCAAGTAAATGTAACCACAAAAATTGATAGGAGGAATGCAAAAAATATCAGGCTTTCCCCAAGCCAGGATTTTCTGAAGTTTAAAGGGTTTTAAGAATACAGAAAGTCAGATAACTGGCCTCCATATTAGTTGTTTTAGTTTATCATGACATATACAAAAGTGGTAGAGAGGAAATATACCACGATATGTGAAGCACTTGAACCAGTATTCAAACCAACATCATAAGTTGATAGATGAGTCCATTCACTTAGTTTGAACATCCATCTGACGAAATGTTAAAAACTCGAATGCTGATCAAGCCAAGAATATATAGATTATTTAGAATGGCTGAGTAAGAACTAAAAAAAGTTGAGAATCCTAACCCATATGAAGCCTGCCTATCAGTCAAGAACCCTCCGGTCATCGTTTGATTACCAGTTCCTTCGTCAAAACAGAGAGTCATATGAATCATTGCGTTGAGCTTGTCAGAAAGTTGAAGAGCCTCACCACAGACCGGACAACTATTTATAATTGGCTCCCTGCAATAGATGCGTGCAAATTACTGGGATTCAAGGTTGTATAATTCAATATGCATAAATAGAGGGTCTCAACGTAGGCAATGTATAGAATGTTATTACTGTTCCTGTTGAACGGCAAGAAGTGCAGCCAACTCATCAATCGTAACAACACCATCTCCATTAAGGTCAGCGGCTTTAAACAACTCTTCTTTCTGGTAAACAAGTCAGTGACAACATCAAGATTGCCTTCAGAAAAATGCAGCAATCTAGCATTATCTATTAGAAAATGCTGAGGAGTACAACTTTTGTTACTTGAAATTTCAAAGACTAACTGCCACTACATAATTGGAAACAAACACATATGCATAAGGGCAAACAACAGATAGAGGTGACAAAGCTGCTGAAGATCAAACCTTGTTAGCAGCCACCAGATTCCCAAAAGCATTCATCAGATCAGAGAACTCTGAGAATGAGAGATGTCCATCTTCATTATAGTCCTGCGCTTAGATGAAGGACTCCATCAATCAATTATAAAGGCTGCAGGATGCCATAATATTATATAAAGACTGCTTAAGAAGCCATTGAAAGGAAAAAGGCAGCTCATAGTTTCTTAATTGTAAGAAGTGTCCACCAAAATAAAGAGAAACAATAAAAATGAACGCAAGGGAATTTTATTAAAAGCTGCAGGATGTACCAAGTCTTTATCACCAATCATAAGGAAATTTCAAGAAAACTAAAATTGTACCATGCAAAGAGGATAACATCACAAAACTTCACAAGACCAGAATAGACAGAGTGGAAGATTAAGTAAAGCATACCACTATGGACAAAATACGCTTGGCGAAACATGTCTCAGTTTCAACAGGATCCTGCAAATGTTAGCAATCAAAAACCAGAAACCATTCCCATCGCATTTGCTTAATCACTGTTTTAACATTTAACATACTACATACCTCAATAGAGCATGAAATGAACATGCTGCCAACAACATTAGACGAGGCCGGATCTAACAGGTCAAATGACTTGCAGGTAGAGTCAGGTTCCTATATCACATTTTACAGAAGAGAAACAAAATAAATATGTCAACAAAACAAATTTCACATCGATTTATCATTCAAGGCATTGCAATCTCTAGTCCATGCAGCCACAATTATCAGCTAAACTGTGGCAGATTCCCTCTCAGCCGATGGAAGACAAGTGATAGAAAGCAACTTGCTGATACTTACACTAGTGGAGCCTAAGCCAGAGGAAGCACAGATATTCAAATGAAAAGAAAGAAAAAGGTGGAAGAACCTAAACAGCTTTCATATGAAAAACAAACTTTAACTGCTGACCTGCACTACGAACTCAAGTAGATCAAGCTCACAATAACCGATGATATTGTTCTTCAAGAGCCTATTGGTCTGCATCAAGAAAAGAAACTCATCTCAACCGATCAATACTTAAAAGTAAAAAAATGCAACTAAACGCCAAATCTAGAAAGAAGAAAGCCAGCTGATAATCTCACACCTCAAATACTGAGATCCTAGCCAGACTTGGTCCATTTTTCTCCAGGAGGAGCTTCTTTTCCTATACACAGAAAGAAACTGAAACCGATAATACGCAATTATTCAAAAGACGCTTGAGAAGAACAGAAACCGGTAGTTTTCTTACCGAGTTCCAAATCGGCTTATCCGTACTGCAAAATCATCAAAGAATTAGACGAGACGGCGTTGACATTCTTGGAAGTATTAAGATTCAAAAAAAATTTACGAATAACTGTTGGTAACTTACGAATCTGAAGTTTCCGTACGGAATGTCTGTTCCCCGAAGGAAACACAGGCGAGCCACTTGTCCTTGAACTTCATCTCCGCCTAAGAGAAGATGCCAAAAGGGAAAAACCGATTACACATGACTATCGTATCGAATTACGCAGCTGAAGAGGACAATGAAATCGAAAAGAGGAAGGGAGAGAAGTAAAACCGTACGCCGATGAGAGTGAGAAGAGCAATGCCGGCGAAATCCTCTGCGCTCACAGATCTCTGACTGACCAATCCGGAGACGCTTCCGGATCCTGGACGACGAAGACAGCGGCGGCTGCGAAGGTTCTGAAGCTTCTGTCGCATCTTTGATCGGCGCGACTCCTTTGTCTCCGTTGAATTTCCGTTTCCCATGGTTCTCGGTCGCTATAGGCCTCCCGCGCCTGGTAAACCAATGAATCGGAGATGGAGGAAGACTATGAAGTCAGTGAGAGAGAAGTAGTGGTTTAAGTTTCCTCGCCGCGGCAGTGACCGGAGTCCTTTTATTTGCAAAATATCTGTCACCGAGAAGGTGAAGAGGAATAACAATCACACTGAATGCTTATTCGTTTTTTTAATAATTTTATTCGCCTCTCTTTTGACAAAATCACAAAACTATTTATCAAAACAAAATCAATGTTTTTTTTTTTCTTTGGTTTTCATCTCGTCTAAAAGTTATAAAGTTATATAGTTTACTATTATCTTTTATTCTAATGATTGACCAAAAAGTTTATTAATGTTTATACACGAAGAGATTCAGGATTCGATTTTTAGATAATGCAATTTCTGCAGATTAATGGAAGCAAGCTTATAAAAAAAAATTCATCGTGGTGCAAGTGGAACTGTTTTTCATAATTTGTATCAGTTTCCATAATTAAACTAAATAAAAGATGTGTGAAAAATAAAAAGAAACTGGACATGGATTTGTTTTATAAACCGAAACAAGAAATACAAACATTTTTTTTTTTTGAAAGAATGTTAAATTTGTTCAGTCAAAAAAGTAACCAAGTTTACAACAAAGTGTGGACGCTTAAGTAAAGTTGCAGCTGAAAAAAAACAGAAAGAGAAGAAACTTGAAAATTATAGACATGTCTAGTTAAAAACCAAAAAACAACACTGTCTTCGTATTGTTACTCTCCTAAGGCGCGAATCGAGTTGAGTCTATTTCTCATTTGTTTATCGATGAGTTTGATGAGCCAGTGAGGCGATGAAGGTGCTTCTCCGTGTTGTCTTCCATTTCGTTCCCGCCAAACCCCATAGACCACGGCTTGAAAGACATACCTCAATATGAAGGGATGTTTCCTTGCATTGAGTCGGAGAGGAAACCAACTAGCGTGTTCCAGTCCGTTGTGTACTAGTCCTTAAGAATCCCTCGGGTGAGTTGTTCCCATATTTGAGCAGAGAAGCAGCAGGTGAAGAATAAATGGTTTCTCGTTTCGGGGTGGCGTTGACAATAAGTACAAAGAGTTTGTATCGTTGGCCTCCATCTCTGCATTCTTACCGATGTGCTTAGACGGTCATGTGTAGCCAGCCAAACCATGAAGGAGAACTTCGGGGTAGCGTATTTAAACCAAACCCCGCTTGCCCACGTCACTGCAAGTTTTTGCTCCCGAATAATTTTCCAAGTTTCCTTTGACGAGAACGTCTTCTTGAACTTAGCGGAGGTATGTCTCCATAGCGCGATGTCTGATGTGTTTTGTCGAGCTCTTTTTCTCTGAGTTTCTATTTCTTCTTCAGCTTGGTTCAGCAGCGTCGAGCGATGTCGTCGTCGCCTATGAGTGGTCATGACCTCATCCATTGTGGCATTGGCCGATATGCCCATATCGATGTACCCTCTTTCTCCAAAGATGATGTACAATCTTCCCATCGAGCACCAAGAGTCTTGCCAAAAAGAAGTATCTCTCCCGTTATTAATTTCCATTTTATGAAAACCCTTCGCTAATTCCCTGAATTTGAGTATCTTCCTCCACATCCATGACCCAGCTTGTGTTTTCTCCTTGATTAGCCAAAATATGCTCTTACATAGCAGATTCTTTTTTAACCAAAGCACCCATAACGAATTGTTTTGTGAGCATATTCTCCAAATAAGCTTCAAAACACAAACTGTATTTTGCTGCTTCAAATTTCTCAAACCTAAACCTCCCTCTGTTTTCGGTTTACATACCTATTTCCAAGCTATTTTTGCACGGTGAGGGTTTAGATCGGGGCCGGACCAGAGAAAGGCCGAGCAGAGTTTCTCAATATCCTTGATACATGATCCTGGGAGTCTAAATGCATGTAGCCAGAAGTTTGCTAAGCTCATGATCACAGAGCTGATCAGTTGTAGACGACCTGCATACGAAAGGTAACGGGCAGTCCAGGTATTGATTCTCATCTTGATCTTTTCCACCAAGGGATATTTTGGCATCGCGAGTGATAACCAAATATCCGGTTTTGTGCTGTTGCGTCCAACATCGCAGAGAGAACATTCATACAAATGACGAATAGGTATGGCGACAAAGCGCATCCTTGTCGTAAACCCCTTTCACTTTGAAAATATCCCGCGAGCTCCCCGTTCACTTGAACCGAAAAAGATGCGGTAGAGATACAAAGATAAATCCAATGGATGAATTTTCCTGAAAAATTCAAAGCTCGCAATATATTCAGTAGGAAAGGCCATTGCACCGAATCGAAAGCCTTTGATATGTCTATTTTGAGAGCGCACCACGAGGAGATGGATTCTTTGTGGTAGTCTTTGACTAATTCCGTAGATAGTAGGAGATTCTCCATCAACAATCTGTCTTTAACAAAAGCAGATTGATTCGGGGCAATGAATTTTGGGAGAATACCTTTTAGTCGGTTCGCCATGAGTTTGGAGATCACCTTGTACAACACATTACAGCATGAGATCGGACGGTAATCTTTCATTTGCTTTGCTTCAGCCGTTTTTGGTATTAGCGCTAGAATAGTGGAGTTGATTCCCTTGGATAAAAATCCTTTCAAAAAGAACGACTGAACGGCAACGGTAACATCACGACCCACAACTGCCCATGTTGATTGAAAGAACTCGCACGTGTATCCGTCTAGACCAAGGGCTTTATTTGCTGGCATTGCGAACACAATCTACTTCACCTCTTCCTCCGTTACAGCTCTCTCCAGCTGGTTTCGGTCTCCCGTACTGCAACGAAATGACAAGAGATTTTGCAGCCTCTCCTCCGTCATACTTTCAAAATCAGCAGGTTTGAAAGTGAGAAAGTCCATGAAGTATCTCTCAGCTTCAGATTTTATGTCCTCTGTGGAAGTTAAAATGTCCCCATTCAATCCTTCTATCTCTCTTATCGTGTTCCTAACTTCTCGCAACGTAGCAGCATTGTGAAAAGTTTTATTGTTATTGTCTCCAACTTGTAACCAATGCATCTTGGATTTCTGCTTGTAAACCTCCTCTAGCTCAGCAACTCTCTGCCATCGTTTATCACACATAAAAGATAGGTAATGCTTAACATTAAAAAATATTAGTTTTCTAACTTTTCTTTCTTTTGAAGAATTTTTCTTTTTTGAAGAAAGTTTAATTATATATAACTTCAAGTTGATGAAAATAGTTAATATTAATTTGACTTGGCCTTATTTGTGGTGATGATGCCTGCTTTGTTGGTAAGGCTTTTGTCATTTTGTAGGGACATGAACTCTAAAGATTCTTGGATCCAATCCATTTCGTGATCAAAGTTGTCTTTTTGTTGATCATTTCCTTGGAGAATGTCGCAGTGAAACGTATTGATGGTAAAGCGAATTTAAGAATAAAAAAGATTGCTCATTTGAAAAAAAAAATCTAAGAAGTACGATTCATTTGAAAATACATAGAGCTGGTTTTGAACATACAGTATTCCTAATTTGAATTTCATAACTTTTTTTTCTTTCTATCGTCGCATGTAAACTCGCCAACTGTAAATCAAGATGATTGACATAATCACATCGAATAAAAAAGTATGATCAATATTTTCCACAAAAACAACTTTAGAGTTTTAAATATTTTAACTATTTAAGGATGTTGCTGCTGCTGCTGAAGACTGATGAGTTTAAAATAAGGACCAGTCTTGTTCAGAACCAGCCTACGGTGGCTGCCTTGCTCCACGATCTTACCTCCATGTAATACACTTATCGTGTCGGCGTTCTTGATCGTCGATAACCGGTGAGCAACCACCACCGTTGTCCGATTGGTCATTAACCGGTCCAATGCTTGTTGTACCTAATATTCATTCGTATAAACCCAATAAGTCTATGTGGATAAGACCCTAGAAAATCTAATTCTAAAAAAAACTTACCACACGCTCGGATTCAACGTCCAAAGCGCTTGTGGCTTCGTCAAGAAGCAGAATCTCTGGATTCCTGAGGATGGCTCTAGCGATAGCGATCCTCTGTCGCTGACCGCCTGACATCTGAACGCCGCGTTCACCGACTTTGGTAGAGTAACCTTCCGGGAGAGAGGTGATGAAGTTGTGAGCGTTTGCGAGCATAGCTGATTCCATTACTTCAGATTGAGACGCTCCTTCGTTTCCGTACAAAATGTTCTCATAGATTGTCGTCGCGAAAAGTGCTGGTTCTTGTTGAACCAGACCAATGTGTTTCCTCAATGCTTTCAAATCTAGTTTCTTGATGTCTTTTCCTGCAATTGGGATAAAAAAGAAAAACAACTTTAATCAGCCAAATAACTACTTTCTTTTGATGCAAGAAACCTTGGTGTTTTTCAGAGTTTTCTTGAGACGCAAGAAGCTTTGTGTTCAGAGTTCCAAGGCAAGAGCACTCACCCTCTATCATGACTTTTCCTGCGGTCGGATCATAGAACCGGAGAATAAGTGAAATGACCGAACTTTTCCCGGACCCACTCTGTCCGACGAGCGCCATGCTCTTTCCGGAACTAACTACCAGATCAAAGTCCTTGAAAATTACAACATCTGGTCTTGAAGGGTAGCTAAAGTGGACGCCTTTGAACTCAATCGTGCCTTCCACATTAGTCAGCTCCTCTCTAGTTTCTCCAACGATCTGAGTTTTACGGTCCAAGATCTCGAACACGGACGCAACCATCTGGTTTCCTTTCAGCAGATCCGGAGCCAGAGCCAATGTCTCACCCATAGCTAAAGCCGTCACGATCAGAACCATGAATGTTTTCATCACTGATTTGAAGCTCGATAATCCTTTATCCATCAAAGTTGATCCGTACCTATCAAAATTAAACAGTTAAACGTTCAATCTTTACAATTAGAGATGGGGATAAAGATGGGACTGAACCGGCTTTCTCAAACAGAAATTGAACCGAATATACTTAACAACCGAACAAACCAAACGGATACCAAACTTGATGCAACTGAACTGAACTAAATAAACCAAAATTTATTCATAATTAAAATTTTTTAGTTAAATATATACCAAACATACATTTATTCAATATAATTTTGATTATAATTTATTATTTATTATTAAATTCTTTATCCAAAAACGAATTAAGCCCGATTCAAACCTAGCTAGTTTTTTTGTTGCTCTAGCTCGGAACATCGAGAATCCCTAGGCCTATTAATTTATCCGTGAGACTCTGTGTATATAGAGAGACATACCAGAGAGCGAGGCCATAGGAGGAGAAAATGAAGAACTGAGAGATGCCGTAGAGAAGTCCGGCTATTTGTCCTCGCCTGAAAGAACGTTTAGAAGGTTCTAAAAGCTCTCTTGAATAAAGTTCTAGAACCTTCTCCTCAGCACAAAAGGCAGCGACCGTGCGGATGTTGCTAACAGACTCTCCGGCCAACATGTTGGCCTTCAAGTACGCTTTACTCAAGTTTCCTCCATAGCCTTGCATGAAAAGTTTCTACAAATACAACCAAAAAATAAAATAAAACTTGATTAATTGCTAAGATAAACACAAACGCAACCGCTAAAATTAAAAAGACGCAAAAAGCTGCGTTTACCTCGCTGATATGGCCGCTTATAACCAATGGGTACGTGGCCAATACGACAAGAGTAAGACGCCAGTTGAGTATGAAGGAAATGACGAAAGAGGTCACAACGAGACCTAAGTTCTGGAGTAGAATCGTTGACCTATCGACCACTATAGTTTTAAGCAAAGTCGCATCGCTCTCAAGCCGCGACGCCAACATGGAGCTCGTGTTGTCCACCTCATCGAACCACCCGATTTCGTTCTTCAAGATTGCTTTAAAACCAAAAATAAGATAAAGTATCATCACAGAATATTAATTGGGATCTCTAATTTCTTAACGATACTAAAGTATATTAAAATTTGCATAGAAAAACTTCAATATAGTTTGAGACGAACCTGAAAACATCTTTTCGCGGACACGGAGAGTGAGACGCTCGCCCATAGTACCGAAGCAGACATGCTCAATGGTGTAGACAATGAGGGAGATGAAGGAACCGCAGCAGAAGAGGATAGCAATCTTCTTGACCTCTTTTTGAGTGTTCCCCCAATCCTTCTCGTAATACGAAACTAAGGAGTGCGAGACTCCAAGCGCGAAAAGCGGCATCTGAGATCCAGCAATAAAGGCACATAACGTGCCACAAATGCCGTACATCCAGTCCGGACGGATCATAGAGTAAAGACGTCCCATCGTTACTTTGACCTTTTTGGATCGATCTGCCCCGTCCGGTCGAGTTACCGATTCCCTCTCCGAGCAGAAGCTCGTCCTTGTTCTTGATAGTTCCCGCGAGTATTTTATACTGCCAATGGAAAAAAGGAGAACCGCTGTTGAGGATTAAGGGTCGGCATTCTGTTTTTCAATTCGATTGGATTTAGGTTTTTTTTTTCCCCTTGCTTTACACCTAGTTCTAATGGAAATTTTCAGAGACAGAATATGGTGTTATGCAAAAATTACCTATGTGGCCTGCTTAGCGTGCGATTCAAGGAAGGGTTACGCTGCAACGAGGCAGCCTCTTGAAGACGAAGGAGAGCAGAGTAAGCTCCGTCGGGATTAGATATGAGATTCTCGTGGTTTCCATACTCGACGATCTTCCCTTCGTGAACAACTGCTATGATGTCAGCATTTCTTACGGTTGAGAGTCTGTGAGCAACCACCACCGTTGTTCTTCCAACCATCACTCGATCCAACGCTTCTTGCACGCTCTTCTCTGACTCTGCATCTAGAGCACTTGTTGCCTCGTCGAGTAAGAGTATCGATGGATTCTTTACGATTGCTCTTGAAATCGCAATCCTCTGTTTTTGTCCACCAGAAAGTTGAATCCCCCTCTCACCAACCTAAAAAAGGCGGAATTTCAGGGTTTATAATTTTTTCTTGTACCCTAAGGTATAAATTGAATTTAGGGTTTACGGTTGCTTCTTGTATTCAAAGGTATCCCTTTGACAGACCTGGGTCTCAAATCCTTCAGGAAGGTTGTTGACAAACGAAATGGCTTCCGAGAGCTTTGCGGCACGGCCAAGCTCCTCAGCCGTGGCGTCGTCTTTGCCATACATAATGTTCTCGCGAATCGTTGTCGCAAACAGAGCTGGTTCTTGGTTAACCAAACCAATCTGTCCCCTTAACCAATTAATATCCAGCTCTTTGATATCGTTCCCGTCTAGCAACACCGCTCCGGAAATGGGCTCGTAGAACCGCTCTATCAAAGATATGACCGTGCTCTTCCCTGACCCGCTTCCTCCAACAAGTGCCACGATTTTCCCAGCAGGGATGGTTAGGTTTAGCTTATCGAAAATCACCACCTCAGGGCGAGATGGGTAACTGAAAGTAACGTCTTTGAATTGAATGTGCCCGTCTACTTTCCCGATTTTACGGCCGGATTTTGCGCTTGTTTTTGCCGCCGTGTCCCGTTCAATCATCTGAAAAATTGGATACGCAGCAGCTTTCGCTCGTACAAATGCTGAAATATCCGGAGCTGCCTGTCCAAGCGACCTACACGAACCCGAAAAACAGAGACTTTGAGATACATAAAAGATACAAAGGAAACGTGGAGAGAAAGCAAGCCAGATAGGAAGATCTTATATTACAGGCCGGCGATGACAACGTTGAGCATGGTAGTGAATGATTTGCCACCATTGGCGATACTCTTGTGGACCACGACGCTTGTGAACCAGACGAGCAAGGCCCATGATAGAAACAAGACACAGTGCAACGAACCAAGACCTAGTCCTTTGGTTAAACCGGCTTTTCTCCCGTACGCGTATGTGCCCTCGAGAGCTTTCCGGTATAGCCTCACCGCCCTTTCTTCACCCGTAAATGCTTGTACGGTCCTCACATTCCCGATTACCTGAATTTCGATGGAGAGATATGAAGTACACACCAAATGTATGATTTCAAATATATGGCGTTTCCTTGTCAGAGAAGTAACCTACCTCTTCCGCAATCTCACCGGCCTTGATGTATGATTTCCGGACTCGGGCGATAAGTCCGATGGCGACGAACGCGTAGATGCCACCGGCTAAAGCAATGAGGGGCACTATGGACAAAGTGACGAGACTTATTTGCCATACGCTCGTGAATCCAATTCCAAAACCGGCTATGAACCGGCTTATATAGTGCAAGAAATTCCCTACCTGCAACGAAATTTACCGGTAATCAAGTTATCATAAACCATGAACTGGATTTGCATGATCACAATTAAATTTTGAAATTAAGCAACCAGACTGTTAAGTGGCTTGCTAGCTGGAAAGAACCAAATATAGGTCAAAATTTAAAATATAAATTAAATCGTATCAAACTCAACCGCCTTATAAATGCAAAATGCAATGCAGCTATAACCGAATTAAAGACAATGCATTTATTATTATTCCATCAAGGACCGAAGCATATTACAAAAAGGAAAATAAATGTATATACTTTATTGGGGGATCAGAAAAGAAAAAAAAAACAGTTAAAAAAAATACCCAAAACCAACAGAGATGCATGCAAAAAATCTCATTATTATTATTGACCATATGGTGATTCGCATTAAAACTGATACGGATTAGACAACCCATGTGTAGAAAAAATGAAAACAACCCATGTAAAAGATTTCTACATTTGAATACCTAAATGTCTATAGATTTGGTTGACAACAAAAAAATGTCTATAGATTTGATCGACCAACGTGCCTTAGACTCTTAGTTAGCAGACTTTACCAGGCATTTGCACAAAAAACAAATGAATATTTGGGTTTATATTATTAGTAAGAAATTTTGAATGCATTTAATTACTAATGGGTGGTACCACAAAAAAAGAAACTAATTGGTCCGCTATGAAATTCTAATAATTGAACTAACACAAAATGTAAACAAAAACACAAAATAAAAATAAAACAAACCAAATCAAATAATTAAGAGCCGATACCGGTATGATTCGGTTTAGAGAGGAGAGGTACCTTCTCGGAGAGAGCATCTTGGACGACGAGTATGTCGGAGGTGATGGCGGAGATGACTTCTCCGGTGGAAGCTTCGGTATCGAAGAAGCTTATGTCTTGGCTTAACACTGACCGGAGATAAGCTCTCCTCATCTTTGCCGCTTGCCTCTCTCCCGTATGCATCCAACATGCAACCTCTGTTTCCATTTTTTTAATATTTTTATTCACAAACTTAAAATAACGAATTATAATTCAAAGAGATTGCTTGATTTTAATATATCTTTAATTACCTAACCATGATGAGAACAGTATAGCCACACTCAGATATACAAAATCCAACGAGTACTGCACCAAGTAAATAAAAATTAAGCTGAGCAATCATCATAAAAGTCATAGTAGAATATATACTTGATTAATTAGCATCTCACTCGAGATTTATCTGGTGTACATAATAATTTCAATCTGCTAAAAACAACAATTTTCGTTCGTAGAAATTTCTCTTCAATTTCCGAGTAATCAGCCGCAATATCTAAAGTTTTTAGTTACATATAAATCTTTAAAAATTCGAGCTATATACTATAAGGAAAAATAAATAAATAAACCTTGGCGACTTTGTGAGAGGCATGATGTGGATCGAAATAAGCAAGACCAATAATGTTGATGAGTTTGCCAAAAAAGATGAAAAAGACTGGAACGGATGCGCCGTGAATGCACGCGCCGATGGATCCGAGAGCCATTAGAACGCAATCGTAGAAATCTGCGAAGGAGAAGAGCTTAAGCAGTGACACCTTCGGCGTCGCCTTCTTCTTCTCCTTCTCCGACGCCGGATCACCGGACGACTGCATTTTCACCGGAAAGGGTGTGTATGCTTGCTGTTGGAGGGAACAAAATGAGGAAAAATAAGAGAAAATAAATAGAGAGAGTGAGAAATTAAGAGGGAAAGTGGTTAGAGAGGAAGAGGATGAGAGAGAGAAGACAATAAATGAAGGAAGACATAAAAGACCAAGTTTATTGGTTTCAGCGAGAATTGTTTGGTAAGAAGCTGTGTGTGTGTGTGACCCTAATTAATAACTCTCTAATAAAGTTTTATATCCCTGCTTTATTTTGAACTGTTCATAGTTTTATTAACGAATTATATTGGTAACTAGTTATGTGAAGTGATCTCCTCACAGACTGATCGGAGCCAAAACAGGATTAGATTGTTCCTCGTACGATACGTCTATTAACCCACGATTCATTCCCTTTAGAGAGAAAAGAATGGAAGAAAGCATGATAAATCTCATACTCATTTAACATGATTAATCTAATATATCGACAAACAAGTTCGTCTATACGAAGATTGGAAGATGGGAAGATAGAAAATACGAAGAAAGAATGCAAGTTTGGTTGGCTATTCGCTGAGAGGATTTTCACAATTTCAAATTAGTATTTTGATGTTCTGCAATCTTTTCAAAATTCAGTTGAAGATACATTCATTATAAATACGTTTTATTGTTTGAATTTTACATTCAATTAATTTTTTTTTATTTATCTCAGTTCGTTATTTTGTTCACGGTAAAGGTAATGAATCTGATAGGGTTAATAATGGTGAAAGGAACAAGTGTCGATTTTAGTGTACGAGTTTGCGTAACTGAGGTATCTTTGAATTCAAATACGCATTGGACTTTTGACAACTTTCTAGTCAAAGCTAAGACAAATAATTTACGATATAAAATGAATGTGATTTTATACTAAAAATGAAAGTTCAAGAACGCTCTCTCGATATGAATATATAGACCATGATGGATTACACGAGCCCTAAATTAAAGTGCAACTCAAGCTATTTCTTCCAAGTGTTGGATTTCACAATTCTCTGGTTGATGTTTCCCTCTTCTTCTACGACTCTTAATCATTATATATTTTCTTCTAATTAACCAATTTAACATACTTATTAATTGAAATAAATTCTACCAAAAGCAAATCAAACTCAAACCGAATAAAACGGAACCAAACTAAAAGAACTTCGGTCAGAATTCCATTTTAATTTGACTAAAATCGGACATACCAACCAAATCCGAACTGTATATAAGAAAATAAAAATGTCCACCCCTCTTAAACTCATCGCCCCTACAATGAAGTTAAAAAATGATGTTAAAAAGGGGATTAATATTATTAGATAATATTTGCATATGTGTTGCGTTAACATGTCTGTTTAATTTGGACTTTAGATACATGTATGTCCGCTGGATTGAGATTCAATAAGACAATGACACCTTTCAGTTCAAGCAGCGAAGAGCTCAAATCATTGTCAAAAACTTGATAAAAAAATATAATATTATTCTAAGAAAAATTCTTATAAAACTCATATGGTTTCAATAATTTATTCACTTAATTATTTGGGGTCTTGTTTCTTTCTCAGCTCCTCCAGAAAAAATTAGAATCTAACTTCAATTCACAATATATATCGATAAAAGAATCAAAACAATGTAGGTTAAAAATGAAAAAGGAACATCGATCAAAATTCAAAACTATCATCACAATATCCATCTTTGCCATATGAATCTTAAATTTTTTTACAGAGTCGCCTTCAGCTAAGTTTTTCATATTTTTTTGTATGCACAAATTTTGCGTGCAATAATTTCTTTAGACCATAAATAAATTAATGATTCACATCATCAGCCCTATTTTGTGAAACATAAAACAATCAAGTCTCATTAAATATACAATAGATCTCACTTAATAATCTCATTACTACTTCATGGGACACGTTTTAAGTTATTCATGATTTTGTTGTTTTTGGTTAAAATTTTGGATCTTATTTGAAAATTTTCATGATTTCCAAATACTTTATATTTATAGTTCTTCATGGGTTCGTCTATGAATTGATTAGCTCTATTTGTAGATAGATTATATGTACTGTTTTCCATATGAATCTTGGTTGATTTTAGATTATATGTACTGCTGCTCTATTTTTTGTTTGGCTGATTTTTTAAAATGATTCGTATTTTAGTATGATTAATGAACAAATTTTGAAAAACATAATTGTTTATTTTGTTAGGTTAGTGACGCTAAAGCTAACCTAACCCAAATGTTGGTATTGAACATACTTTAAATACCAACCAAATCCGAACTGTATCTAAGAAAATAAAAATGTCCAGCCCTCTTCAACTCATCGCCCCTACAATGAAGTTAAAAAATGATGTTAAAAAAGGGATTAGTATTATTAGATAATATTTGCATTTGTGTTGCGTTAACATGTCTGTTTGGACTTTAGATACATGTATGTCCGCTGGATTGAGATTCAATAAGACAATGACACCTTTCAGTTCAAGCAGTGAAGAGCTCAAATCATTGTCAAAAACTTGATAAAAAAAGTATAATATTATTCGAAGAAAAATTCTTATAGCGATACACAGATGATAAAGGACTAACAACAATTCTAAACATAATTTCATTCGCGCATAATTCATATTTCTTAACAAAATTGATCATCATATATTATATATATATATATATATATATTTCAGTGGATCCAAATAACTATTCTAATATAGTAATATGTTGAAAAAAATAAAAAGACAAAGAAAAGTTGAAAGAAATTTATAAAAAGACGCAAAGACAAGAATAAGAAGAATTCTTTGAGTTGGTTGTGCCGATGACTGATGAACTTATAATGTGGTGGCGTCCAGTTTTCGAGCATAACATGTTTTTTTTGGGCTGGTCCTAAAGCTGTCAAATGGGCTGTCCGCGTCCGTCCGCGCTCGTCCATGAAGACCATTTGTAATTGGTCGGTCCGTAATGGACAATGGTCCAAAAAATGTCCGCGCCCAATAAGACCATGTCCAGATGGATCTGCCCATGGACAGCTCAATTTAATATGATCCAAATTTCACATAATTACTCTATAAGTTAGTTTATTTTCCTATTTATTCGTAATCTAAATACAAAATGTACGATTAATATGTTCTTTATTAGTAGTTAAGCTGATGCGATTCTGCGGAAGAACCCAGCGATGTGGCACTCTAAGGGCGGTAGATCGGATAATCCTCAGCTCATTGGGATCGTGAAGTAAAGATTCTAAGGTATATTAAACCCTAGGCCCAAAACTTACTTAAGACGATTCAAAGAACAAGGCGGGGGAACCTTGATTAATAAACTCGCGGAGCAAGATCTTAAGGTATATGAAACCTTAATCCCAAAACTCACTTATGACGAATCTACCAACTCGGGTGAATGTATGGCAACGTCAAGTGGGGGTGAAGAACACTTGATATACCGAAAGATGACTTGGGTAAACCCACCAAGTAATCGAAAGTTCACAAAGAACAAATGAGAAATGCTCTCAAAGAAAAGAAAACGAATTTGATTGATTATTGATCAAATGAGATTACAAGAGTTTATATAGAAAGGAAATGTGGGGAAAATAAGGCAACATCAAAAATAGACAAAGACCAAACTTAAAGACTAAGTTTGAATGTCCGTTTGACTTCTATGGTTGAATGTCCATTGAACTTCTTGGTCAAAATTGCCTCTTGATCTTCGATAATGAAATTGACCCTTGATCTTCAGTTGGTAGTTGGGCTTAGCAAGATGTGAGTCCATTGCCTCATTAAAAACATTTCTTTGTAAAACCCATTGGGACAAAACCAAAGATAAGGGTAAAAGAGTGCAAATGGGTCACATACCCAATTGTTGATCTTCTTGAAGTCTTCTTTGTATCTAGATGGTTTTAAGGAATATGTGAGCTTCTTGGGAACATCCTGGACGACAGAAACGATGCCCATAAAGCAGCATCTTGGACAGTAGATCCGTTGAGAAGTTAAGGCTCCCAAATGAAGCAAGCCGAGGATCCGTTGGATTTGAACTTGAATAACTCCCAAACGAAAACTGGTATCAACTTGATTCCAATTCTCCATGAACCTCTTATGGATCAAGATTGTAGAACATGTTGATTTGTAGCTTAACTCCTCGTGGTTTGGTTGGAAACCTCCAAATAAGGCGTGTATGTCTAAATCAGGTAAGTTTGGAATCACCCGATTTGTAAATTGAATAACTCCTTCTTCTGAAATTCGGATTGGACTGATTCTACTTCGAGGAGTGCTCTATGTGAGCTGAAAATGTTTTTCAAGTGGTCTCATATGCTGAATCTTCGTGGTTGATTTTAAATGCTCCAAGAAAGGCACATGTGTCCTTATTGAATCCGTTGTGACTTGTGTGGCGCGTTTGATGGAGTTTTGGTTCAGCTACTGGTCTGTTGACCTCGTCAATATCCTCTGGATCAAGCTCAACTACAATCTCAGGTTCAAGCTTATCCATGATCGCATCATAAGCACATCAACAATATTTAATACGCGAGTTAATCTGAGTTTTGAAATTTTATTTGTATAAAATTGATCTTGTTTTAGCGAGAAAATGTGATTTTGAGGTTTTGGCGGAAACAATCATCATGCGGTTTTGGCAGGGAAGACACGATTTCACGGTTTTGGCAGGAAAACGGGATTTTACAGTGTTGGCGAAAACGCAATTTTGGCAGGAAAACATGGTTTTGCGGTTTTGGTGCGAAAACACAATTTTACGGTTTTGGCAAAAACACAATTTTGGCGGGAAACATGGTTTTGCGGTTTTTACATGAAAACATGATTTCACGATTTTGACGGGAAAATGCGATTCACGGTTTTGGCGGGAAAACCCAATTTTGCGGTTTCAGCAAGGAAACCCGATTCCGCGGTTTTGACGGGAAAATATGATTTTACGGTTTTGGTAAGCAAATGATATTTTGGCAAGAGACGTATATTTTAACGATAATTGTAAAATGTCATTTAATAAAATAATTAAAGATAAAATTTATTAGTTTTATTTTATTTTAAAAAGTTTTTAGCTTGTGTTTAAAAATTAATTAGTTTGATTATTATTTTTTTGGGTCAAAAAATTCCCATATTGATTAACCCTAGTTTTTATAAGTAATTGAGTTGTCCAATATCCGCGCGAACAAATCCATTTTTTACCGCGGGTGAGAATGGTCTTCGTCCATTTGAATCATTTTCTATTTGGGCTTGACCATGGACTGTCCGTAAGGATATGGACTGGGCTAGCCCACGGAGAGCCCGCCCAATTGACAACTAGCTGATCCCGATGATGCATAGTGAAGTGACCAAGTCTTAGGGCTCGACGCAGTTGTGATATTGTTACGTATGATATGACGTCTCATATATATTCTCTTCGTTTCGACTTTTCACATATTTAACCTCGCCTCTTTTCTCTTAGGTGAAAATGATCGAAATTTGAATTTGTTTTTGGAACCTTTTTAAAATTAAAGATAACATTTTATTAAATGAGGTGCTAGCTAACTAAAACATTTTATTAAATGAGGTACTAGCTAACTAAAGTAAACGTATATAGAATCTGACTAAATTCCGAGCTTTTGAAGTTGTTTCTGTTTTCTAATTCTTTTGGTAAAGCTGTTTATTCTTGAATTTATGGAAAAAATTCTTATAAATGAACTTGATCATTTAAAATTTAGTTGATAATAAATGGTCAAAGTAGATATACGCTTCAAAGTCTTTTCTTATATTCTCTAAACTGAAGCCAATAAGAGCTCCTTAGTACTTTTTTTTTGTTTAAAAAAACATTTATATGATAGAGCATGATATATAATATGAATCCACATTCTATATATATTATGATTCACAAGATCATTTGATCAAAACTAGGAGGATATATTATTATTTTTTGTCAAAGTTCATGTATTTATTGTTCAAAACCAGTTTACTTTTGGTGGACTGATACATATCTTTTATATAACAGGTTTTGTTGCTTATATCTTTTGATATGAGATTTCTAACACTTTTACTCAAGACGATAGTTCTTTTTTATCATCTTGAACTGAATCATATTATTGAATTGACAACATCCATGCAAATCAAACCAAGCCGGTTATGATATTAAAGTTTATGTGATTTAAACTTAAAATCAATTATTATAATTGTAAAATAACTCGTATCTCTTACACGATATATTAAATGTCATATAATTATCGATGTAGAATTATTAACAATTTTGAGCGAAAAAAGTTAAGATCTTTTAATCATTTTTGGATTGCTTCATTATTTGTGGGTAAAAGTGGAGACATGGAATCTAGACGTAGACGTGTTAATACCTTTTTTTGTTTGTTTGTTAAAGAACGTATACTTCTTATGTCTATCTATTAGATTCTATAGAAGGATCGACCTAAGGGGAAATTTTAAATGATGGGGTACAGTATTTTTTTCACCACCCGGAAACCAACCATGCATGTGCAATTAAAAAACTAAGCCAGTAACAATTTTTGGAAAAAATAATAACATAATAACAACTATAACATTATCCAGGTGATGGTATCCTACTATCCTAATGATCATTACTACGTAACTCTAAGTTAGAGATCGATTTTTCTTTAGATACAGTTTTTGTTTTGTCATTGCAAAAATAGTAGAGTTAATTAGCATACTTAGATTATAATTTAGAACTAGATTCTAATCCGTTTGTCCGCATGGGATAATGTTTTTTATAGATTTATTTTTTATTACTTAATTGCTTTTAATCGACCTGTTTGGCAAAATATTTAATAATATATATAAAATATAGAAATATCTTTAATATAACCTGTTTGGCAACAAAAAATGTTTATGTTTTGATAGTATATATAGATTAATATCTATTTTTTAATTATTTTTTTGTTGTAGATGAAAACCGAAAAAATTATAAGAAATTACAAAATCTAAATAAATACGGGCCGGGTTAATTTGTGTAGGACATTCAATTCCAAGAAAATGAACTCAGGGAAGCGCCTGCTTTGTTTGACAATCACTAAGATCATGTGATATCTTTATGCTTTATAACTCAATACACAAATCTACGCATATATGCATAATATATATACATACTTAAATACATGTAAATGCGTCCGTGAATCGTGATATATATTATTCTTTTTATGTATTCGTTATTTCTTTTTTATACATTTTGTTTTTAACCTTGTTTTTATACATTCTTAAGTAAGTAAAACGAAATGTCAGTCCCTTTTACTTAATTATATGTGTGACTTTACCTCTTAAGATTCTCGAATGAACCAACGATCAAACACTCAAACTGATAAATTCTCACGAAATTGATTGTGACGTAGACTATATCAGTTTATCACAAAACCATGCTTGAGCAGCCATTCTGATATATTTCTCTGTACTTGTCCCTCTTAATCGTTACATACTTTGGTTACTTTTTTTTAATTTGGGTGTAAGAGAGTATGCATAAGATATATACGACATTGGTGGGTAAGAAACACTCCATGTGGTTTGGTTATATTTTCAACAACTTATTTATCGTGACATTTTCAAACAAACATATAATACGATCCCATTTTCTATTTGAAAAATATTTAGAATATCAATTTCTACACTAATTTTTTTTCTTCTTTTTAAACTGCTATATCAGAATAATTGTCAATTAATAATTAAAAATGATATTTTATGGGTTAATTAGATAGATAGCTTTTTGGAACGCTTATTTGCAAGGAAATGACGTATTAGCAAAATCGTAAATTAGTGGGTATTTATTTCACATATGTTTTTATCGAATAATGTAATACCATGCAAAATATTGTGTCACGGATAAAATAACAACCTATCCTATTTGCTTATTACACACTCGAATTTCATACTAATTATATGCAATATGAGCGAAATCAACATTCATTTATTTATAATTTTGTCACTGCGTCATTTTTACAAATAAACTCCAAAATTATGCTATCTAATGCATGTATCCTCTTTTTTCTTGTATTAATTGTCTCTGTTGCTTTGTCTATTCTTAAGTTTCAATTAACTTATGAATTTAGAAAAAATGTCTATGTAACAAAAATATATTTTTGGAAATTCAAGAATTTTTTTGTACAAGAACAACTAAAAACAACAAACTAAAAGGAGACAAAAACATCAAAGTATGGCATCCGACCAGCAACCAGACATTTAACCAAACCATCGCCGCACTAAACGCAATTATGACCACCGCTCCGGCCGCGACCACTATCACCGCCTTGAATCGAAGAAGACAAGACGCTATAAGAATAACTGAAAACAACCACATCCTATTGATCACCTTCATATATATATATTGTAAATTTGATGATATTTTTACATGATCATTACAAATAGATAAAATAAGGGAAACCAAATCTCCTTTATTTTCCAACTCGAACGACTTGTTGCTGTTGACAAATTTATAATATGGATGTGACAATTTTTGTTTCTTTTCTTTTAAAGAGGGAATGCGTGGTGCAGGATTAAATGCAAACTATAATGATGCAACTGCATGTGTATGATTTAGTCATTTTGGGCATTCGGCTTATTATTGCATTTATATCAGTGAAAATGACGTATTTGAGCTGGTTATTATGGGGAAAAATAATAATGTATTCAGAGCTGGGGATTAGCGACTTTAGAAACATGTATTTATGCAGTGGCCGTTGTCTTCTTGCATGAATATAATGGCCACTGATATAGCTATTAAACGAGAACTTTGATTTTTTGCTAAAACGAGAACTTTGGTTTACTAAAGACATCGACATATTATATTGTTTATGCAGCCCTAGAGAATGTGTTTCATGTTCATAATCATCTTTAGAGTCTCATATATGTTGTGATTACTTTTATTTCACAAATTTTCAAATTTGTTTCACATCCGATCCGGTGATCACGCAATGTTTTTTAAACTCATTCTAATTTAAAAACAACGAGTCAAAAACTAACTCCTTAAACCAAGGAGAAAAAAGTAATCCGTCTAATTTAAACCATAACCAAAGAGGCTTATATCAACAAAATTCCATCTCTGGCATCAAAATTTGCAGAAGAATAAACACAAGTCTTCATTGTCTTTGAGGAGAAAACAAGCCATGGATTCTTTGAGAGGCCAAGGTGGGATTCAGATGCTTTTAACCGCTGAACAAGAAGCCGGGCGGATTGTTTCGGCTGCTAGGACCGGTAAAGTCTTTCTCTTTTACGGTGTCTTGGCTCGATTACTAAGATTTTGGTTTTGAATCCTTTTCGGCTTTTCCTTTTCTTGTTTTGATGGATGGATCAACGATCAGCAAAACTGGCAAGAATGAAGCAAGCGAAAGACGAGGCTGAGAAGGAGATGGAAGAGTACCGGTCCCGATTAGAAGAAGAGTATCAGACACAAGTTTCTGGGGTAATCATCACCAACACAAAGCCAGCTACTGAGATCTTAACTTGTACTCATTCTTTACATTTTGTTTCAGACGGATCAGGAAGCAGCTGCAAAACGATTAGAAGACGAGACAGATGCCAGGATTCAGAACCTTAAGGATTCTGGTTCAAAGGTATCTAAGGAGATTGTCAAGATGCTCATCAAGTATGTTACCACTACTGGAGCATGATTCTCAATATACACTCACCTCATAGTACCTTATTTTCTTGCTAATAAAATCATTTGATGCTTAAGTTCCAGTTTCTTGGTCAGCTGATCCACATGCGCAAATCTAGCCAAATACATAGTCCATGCGTACAGACACATTTTAACATTTACATGAGGAAACTAAAACAACATTAATCATTGGTAAAACAAACAAAAAATAAGGGGAAAACAGAACTACGTACGAAAGTGATGAATTTTAAGCGCATAAAGGGATAAACATGCATGCAAGATTATATAATGCAATGTTTGGTATCTTTTCTGTACTCTTGAGCACCAATTATTTCGAAATTCTTATGCAAACTTATAGGACCAGCCCAATGAAAATGGTGGCCCAATTTTGTTTTTGTGGCATTTCCCATATTTATGTTTCTAACTTTAAAATGTGTACAAAAATTATATCAAAATATTGTCAAAACAATAATCATTTAGTTAAAAATAACAAATTTGGTGCCTCTAAAGATATAATATTTGATCTAAAGAAAAAAATGGCTCTCGAAAAGTTAAAGAATTCGGTAGCCCGAATCCCCTTTGCTTAACCCGCATGCCAAAACTGTACCTTGTTAATGACATTCAACAAGAGAATTGTGCATTTGGAACAAACACATGCAATGATATCTGCGGAAGCTGGGTTGACATATATGACCCAATCAGAATCAAGAAGAATTGAATCGAGATGCAACTAGAACTGATAATAAAACTTAGCTTTCTAGGACAAGGTTATAATCTTCCTGGTTATACAATATGGTCTAACATCCATGGAATTTTCGTTTGGGGAAGGCAAAGGCACGTTCCCGTAGGATCGCACATTCGCAGGTATAAGCTGAGATGATCAGGTACGAATGGACCACCGTATGATCTGAAGCCTACCGTCCAAGTCCCATAAGTCAAAGGTTTAATTAACATTGCGCTCAATTTTGTAATTTTTCTTTTTTATCAATGGTGAAAATTGAAAAAGAGACTACTAAATGTAATCTATATCTAATGACTAAATCAATTCAAATGGTTCAGGAAAAAAAAAAAAAAAACTGTTCGAGTGATAGGAATTTTGAGATTGTGTAACCTATCTTACACAAATTACACATAGATAAATAAGTGGATTTCATTTTGAGACATATCGATTATTGAGGAAATGATTCTATACCAAAATAAAAGATTGGCATCCGATTATGGAAATATAATCAAGGTTAAACTGAAATTTTGATTTGGTAAATGAGATACTATTTTCGATATATATTAAGTAAAAATAAACAAAAAAAATAATCACCAGATCATCAATAAGATTCCGTTACGCACGCCATTTTTTTTTTTTGATAGGTGCTGGTGAGGCAAGAGAGAGAGAGAGGATGTTGTGGAAAAGTCTGTTATTGTGTTCTGTCTGTTTGTAAAGGCGACTAACAGAGCAAACCAAACTCGGTCTTCGTCTTCTTCAATCCTTATCTCCTCCTTTCTCTCTCTCTCCGTCGTATGAACGCATCGTAACCATATCGTCACACAATTCCAGTGATCACCGCCGGAATAATCAAGCAATTTTCCAGATTCCGATTATCCCTAAATGGCAACGCTTAACAGCTTCCGGAAAGCCGTCGGAGCGCTTAAAGATTCCACCACCGTCAGCATCGCAAAGGTCAACAGCGAATTCAAGGTCAGATTACATTTTGCAATTTCAGATTTCTTTGGTGTTCTTCCTCTGCTTAAAATGACCGATCAATTGATTTTAAAAATCGAGATAGGATTTGGATGTTGCGATCGTCAAAGCCACAAATCACGTCGAATCTGCTCCCAAAGAACGCCATATTCGTAGTATGGTTTCTCTTCCTTATTCACGTCGATTCTGATCATGAGTTTCTGATTCGATAAGAGTATTCTGTTTTTTTTTCCTACAGAAATATTCTCTGCAACATCTGTAATAAGACCACGAGCAGATGTTGCTTACTGCATTCACGCATTAGCCAAGAGATTGTCCAAAACTCACAATTGGGTTGTGAGTTACTTTACTTCTTTTCACTTGCAATTCACAATTTTTTTTTTCAATCTATAAACTCTCTTTTGGGTTGCTCTAAATTGTTTTCTGAACACACGCAGGTCGCGATCAAAGTGTTAATAGTCATTCATAGAACACTAAGAGAAGGTGATCCCACTTTCAGAGAAGAGCTTCTCAATTACTCACACAAAGGACATATACTTCGAATATCTAACTTCAAAGACGATACAAGTCCTCTTGGTGAATGCATAACCTTTCTATATATATATCTTTTGTTCCACAGCTTTGGTATGTTAATGAAAAATTGCTAAAAAACATTCTCTTGACTTGGTGTTGCAGCTTGGGATTGCTCTGCTTGGATTAGGACATACGCTCTTTTCCTCGAGGAGCGGCTTGAGTGCTATCGAGTTTTGAAGTATGACATAGAGGCAGAGCGTTTACCAAAAGGTTCAGGTGCATCTTCAAAGGTTTGTTCTGAATTTCTCATTATTTAAACCAACAAAAAGAAGAATCTTATTCTAGATATTTATATGAAAAATCTTTGTCCAGAACGTGGATTTCAATGCTTCTCAAACGTATAGAACAAGGATGTTATCTGATGAAGAACTGCTAGAGCAGTTACCTGCTTTGCAGCAGCTGCTTTACAGGCTTATCGGTTGTAAGGTAAAGTTATATATCCAAACCAACTTTTTTTTTGTTTTTTTTGTTTACATCGAATGGTTTCTTAATATGTTTTCAGTTTTACAGCCTGAAGGAGCAGCCTATAGCAACTACCTAATCCAATATGCTCTTGCATTGGTGCTTAAAGAAAGCTTCAAAATATACTGTGCCATTAATGATGGAATCATTAACCTTGTAGACTTGGTTTGTAGAAATCTCCTTCCTCTGGTTTAGTCGCAGTTTTCTTATACTGAATGTAACTAAAGTATATATCTCTGCTCTTGCTGCAGTTCTTTGAGATGTCAAGACATGATGCAGTTAAAGCTCTAAACATATATAAACGGGCTGGCCAACAGGTAAAAATTTGAAGCTAGACTAAGTATCAATCTTGATTAAGCTTGATGACTGTTAAAGGTTTTTCACTGCACAGGCTGAAAATCTGGCTGATTTTTATGAGTACTGCAAAGGTCTAGAGCTCGCGAGGAACTTTCAGTTCCCAACCTTAAGACAGGTTTCTTCTTTACTTTGTGATAGATGATGCGAGATTGATCACCTCAAAAGACCTGATAATATCTAAAAACTTGTTTCAGCCTCCTCCGTCTTTTCTTGTAACAATGGAAGAATACATTAAAGAAGCGCCTCAAAGTGGTTCTGTACAGAAAAAGCTGGTACAAAGTTTTACTCTCATCATATTTGGCTGTAGGTTGATTAGTAAGTTTCTTTATGATTGGCATTTTGTTATGGTCACAGGAGTATCAAGAAAAGGAGGAGGAAGAAAAACAAGAAGAAGAACACTCTCCGCAGCCTGAAGAACCTGCAGAAACCGATAATCAAAATGAAAACACCGAAGGAGACCAACCGCTTAACGAGGAAGAGGAAGAGGAGACAGAAAAAATAGAAGAGGAAGATGCTAAATCTTCATTCTTGATAGACACCGATGACTTGCTGGTGAATCTTCTTTCTACACATTATCTTATGTGAACCGATATTTCTTTTGGCCAAGGTCTCAAAACCCTCTGACCTTTTCTTCTCCTTCACAGGGCCTGAGTGAGATAAATCCAAAAGCCGCAGAGATAGAGGACCGAAATGCATTGGCTCTCGCAATATATCCACCAGGTAGCGAACACGGCCGCGTTTTTGTCCATCTGGTTTATTTCCACTTGTAATTGATTCTTGACCAAAACTAGACACTTTCTTCAAACATTGTTCACACAAAACAAACTGGTGAACTTGTCATTGATCTCTACAGGTCATGAAGCTCCAGGCACATCAAACAGTTTAAGCTTAATAGAAACCGGTGGATCCGGTTGGGAACTAGCACTGGTCACTCCTCAAAACAACAACAATATTCCTCGCCCCGCGCCTGACACCAAACTTGTAATTAAGTCTAACACCACATATATCTAAATTTGAAATTCTCTACTTTTACTCTCAAAACTCACATGGGTTTGTTCTCTCTAATTGTTGTATTTTATAGGCAGGAGGATTCGACAAGCTATTGCTTGACAGTCTGTACGAGGATGATTCAGCAAGGAGACAGATCCAACTAACCAATGCTGGCTATGGACATGGTGGCACAGACACAGCAGCAGCAGCACCACCAAACCCATTCGAGATGCAACAAGATCCCTTTTCAACGTCCAATAACATTGCTCCTCCAACGAATGTTCAAATGGCAATGCAACAACAACAGATGATGATGATGCATCAAAGTCCTTATAACTACTCTCATCCTCAAGATCATCATCATCATCATAATCATCAGTTCTCAGGTGCAGGTTCTTCTCCTTCTAATCCTTTTGGAGACCCTTTCCTTGCCCTCCCGCCTCCACCAGGCTCAGCTGGTCCGCATCAGCAAAACAGCCATCATCATATGCTCCTTTAGAGTAACTACATCTCACTTAAAAATATCTGTGTTTTAATTTGATTATATATTCAGGGTGTTATTCTTTCATTCTTTCTACCTCTTCTACTCACTGGTGATTTCTTAGCCTTTTTTTGCCCATTAATTTTTTTTTTTTTTTAATCTTTCAGCACTTGATTGCCTTTATTATTTAAAAATTCGCCACTATATACCGTCAAATGCACAAGAAGTGGAACAAACTCGGTAACTTGTATTGTATAAAACTATTCTTTTACCTTTATTCAATAAAACAATATTGGCTGGTCGAACCGGCCAATTGTTCGGTCTGGCATTATTTGCATTGACTTATGAAAACAAGTTCTTAAACCACTTGTGACTACCAGTTTGAAACCAATCAACGGCCGCTTTTAATTTGATTAAAATTCGGTATAAAAATAAATAAATAAAAAACTTTGTAAGAAATTGCACAAAAATATTAGCTGAACAAGACGTAAAAAAACCAGTCTTATTCTAACAAGTGATCTCGTTTGCCACAAGGACCGATATTTTACTGTCAGCAATTTAACAAAGAGTCTTTATCAAATCCACCACTTACTTGCTTAGTAACTTCAAAACTTTTTAATCAGATTTTTGTATATTTATATGGAGAAAAAAATATACAAAAACTATATGGCTTAGATATATTTACCATTTGACGATGTTGTATATGGTGTATATTCTTGAGTCTGTTTTGGCTAACTCAATATAGAGATTACTCGGGAGGTATTTTCCTTTTGATTAGAGCGTAGAGATCTCATCGTGTATATATTGTAAGGTTCGATTTCAATAATAAACACACAGAAAACTTCGTTAGCTTGAGTTCGGTTCTTACAGATGAGGTGTTCGTCTGATTCAAAAATCCTAATGACGCGACCATCAGGAGAGTCTTGGATGTTAAGAACGTAGTCAATTAACAGAAACGGGTAGGTTGGTGTAGACGAGAAGGACGAATTGATCGGAGCTTTTAGTTTAGTGGCAACGTTAATATAACCATCCGGATCCGATTCCGACCCCCTGTTTGTGTGAGTTGTAGCCGAGAACAGACAAACGTTCTTGTGTCTCTACCTTGTTATACGTACGTTGAAGTAAGCAAACAATAAAAAAATCAAAAACCAAAAGTCAAGAAAAACCGAATATATTACGTAGGGAAGAGAAGCTTACGAGGAAATTGTTATGATTGAAACTCCAAACTACTGTAAATGCTTCTCTTACTGATATATAAAGTGACAGAGACGATTACAAAGAACGATATCTCTTCTCTCAATGTAAACTCTCTCTCAATCACTCTTCGATAACCTCATAACGGTCATCGCCATAGTTGCAGAGCTCATATCACTCTCAACAAACATTCAACAACAAAAGCATAAAAAATGATAAAAGAAAATATCAAATCTTTATACCTCTCGTAACAGCAAAGCCTCTCATCCCCTTCGAGTCTTTGCTTTAGTTATCGACCAGCTCATCTTCCTAATCAACTATCTCCACTGACTTTGCATGATCTGTATTCTTCAACCTTCTCCTATAATACGATCTGAATGGCTTATCAATACCCCGCCCAATGAGACGAAGCTTGTCTTCAAGCGCAAATACTGGATATTGAGCATTAAAATCCCGAGTATTCATCCGATTGCATTCATGATGAGGTAATCCCAGCCACTGAATCAATACTTCAAGGGAGCCTTCCGCATCATAACGACTGTCCAACACCTTCTCAGGAACCAAGACAAACTCTCCAGCATCAGAAAAACTTGTGGGCAGAGGGTGGACCTCTAAGTTATTACCCAACACTGCCTTAAGTTGTGACATGGGTTTTAAATAGCACATAGCGACGTAAAGCGACAAGGGGCTCGCTTAGCGCTTAGCGCTATAGCGATCGCTATGGATCGCTTTAGTTTTTTTTTTTTAAGCAAAATCACGAGATACGCTATATGGTTCGCAACTATAACGTAGACTACAATCCGCCGACACCTTCTCCGGCGCCGGGGCTTTACCCGGATGATGACGAATCATCGGTTTCATGTGTTGTGACCTAGGCGGCGTTGGCTCGTTGGCTCGTTGGATTCCACGTGTAAGCTCGTCGCCGATTTGAATCTCACACGTGACCGTCAATACACGTGATGGTTCGATTACTGTCAATATCTCCGGGAATTTCTCATTGGCTGAGAACTCGACGATTATCGTCGGAACCTTCCGAGATTCGATGACATATGGTTAACCTGTTTCCATGGTTAGCAACAAGAAATCACGAGAAATACATAAACGATCACTTCGTCGCTTTTCGTTTAACCGCAATAGCGCAGAAAAGCGGTCAAAGCGATCGCTATATGTATATTGCATCGCCCCAGTATACAGTAGCGATGATCCCTTGGCTTTGTCGCTTTGATCGCTGTAGCGAGCATAGCGGTCGCTATTTTAAACCCAGGTTGTGACACATGAAAAACTGGATGAATTTTTGATGTCACTGGAAGCTTCAACCTGTAAGCTGCCTTACCAATGCTTTCAAGAAGTTCAAATGGTCCATAAAACCTCGTAGCCAACTTCTGACAGATTTGGTGTGACATTGAATGCTGCATGTAGGGTCTTAATTTCAGAAAAACCATAGAACCCACATCAAACTCCACATCTCGACGACTCTTATCAGCATTCCCTTTCATCGTCTGTTGAGCCTTAAGTAAAGAATTTTGTATCTCTTCTAACATCGCATCTCTTTCTTTTAACTTCTTCTCCAGCTTAAAATTCTTAGTTGATCCATCTTCAAACTTGAAAAGAGTAGGAGGATCACGGCCATAGACAGTCTTGAAAGGGGTTGTTTGTAACGTCGTATGATAAGAAGTATTATACCAATACTTTGCCCAATGAAGATATTTAAACCAGGTTTTAGGATGTGACGAGGCAAAACATCGGAGATACGTCTCTAGGCATCGGTTCAACACCCCAGTTTGACCATCGATCTGAGGGTGAAATGCTAAGCTAAACTTCAAGTAAGTCCCTGCCATACGAAAGCTTTCTTTCCAAAAGGAGCTCAGAAATATTTTGTCTCTGTCAGAAATTATTGAAGCAGGATACACATGGAGTTTGACTATCTCTGAAACAAACTTCGCAACAACATCTGCAGCCGAGAAAGGGTGTTTCATACCAATAAAGTGCCCATATTTACTCAATCTGTCTACCACCACAAACACCATGTTAATCCATGCTGACGAAGGCAATCCTTCTATGAAATCCATACTTATGTCATTCCAAATCTGAGAAGGAATGGGCAGTGGTTGCAAGAGTCCCGCAGGTGATAATGTAGAGTACTTATGATTTTGACAGATTGTACATTCAGTCACATATTTATGAACCATGTTCCACCATTGGTTGCATCATTCTGGACAATCCATCTGCAGCCTTATTATCCACTCATGATTTGTAAATAATCTCAAACTGATATCCAAGCAGCCTGGTAAGCCATTTCTGATATTCCAGAGACACTTCTCTTTGTTCCAGAAGAAATTTTAAGCTTTTCTGATCGGTATGCACCAAAAAATTTCTACCAACCAGATAGTGTCTCCATTTCTGAACAGCCAACACTATTGCCATTAGCTCTCTCTCGTAGATAGGTTTTAACTGTTCTCTAGATGTTAAACCATGGCTAAAATAGGTAATCGGTTGTTTGTTCTGCATCAACACATCTCCTAAACTAAACCTCGATGCATCAGTCTCCACTACAAACACCTCGTCAAAGTTTGGTAAAGATAAAACTGGGGTTGTGCACATTGCAGCTTTAAGATCATCAAAAGCTTTCTGGGCAATCTCTGACCAAACAAAGTTGTCGTTCTTTAAGAGCTCAGTTAAAGGTCTAGCTAACAAGCCATACCCTTCACAAACCGACGGTAGTAACCTGTTAAGCCTAAAAAACCTCTAAGCTATTTCACTGTATTTGGTGTGGGCCATCTCCGCATTGCATCTGTTTTAGAACGGCCAGTTACAACACATGCCTTAGAAATGATGTGACCAAGATAATCCACTTGTAGCTGGCCATACAAGCATTTCTTTCTATTGGCAAAAAGCTGTTTTTTTGCAAAAACTTTCAACACAGCTTGGAGATGTTCTTGATGTTCAGTCATAGATGAACTATAGACCAAGATGTCATAAAAAAACACTAAGACAAATTTTCGCATGAATTGTCGAAACACTTCATTCATCAAGGCTTGAAAAGTTGCCGGAACATTTCCTTTGAGTTTTTGCTCTAGTTATTGACCAGCTCATCTTCCTGGTCAACTCTCTCCATTGACTTTGCATGATCTGTATTCTTCAACCTTCTCCTTGTATTCTTTAACCTTCTCCTATAATACGATCTGAATGGCTTATCAGAAATTTTTGCAGACAGATGGTTTGAATAGTCGGCTGATAATAAGGTGGGACATTTTTGAAATCCTAAATTATGTGCGTCTCTTTCACCTTCTCTAGACCAATAGACTTGATGATATAGAGACTACCCCTTGTGCACCAAGTACTAGGGCTGAGCTTAAAATCCGTGATCCGCGAATAACTGTGATCCGATCCGAAATCCGATCCGAAAAACGGATATCCTGACCAAACGGATACGGATACGAATACTACATCGGCGGATCGGACGGATACGGATACGGATACGGATAAGACAATTTTACGGACCGGATAATCGGATATCCGAGTGAATAGTGGAGTGGTGTAACAACCTAACAGGGCCATTGGTTTGTATAAATTAATGGGCTTGTGTTTTGGAAGTTTATGGGTCTTAGCCCTTTATGATATTTACCTTATTGGTTTTTTGGATTTGCTGAGAGTTTGGATATGTAACTTAGCCCAATAATCCAATGTTAAACCCATGAATATTGTAATTGGCTAATTACGACACTTGTTCTTCTAATTTCTCAACAATTCCTTCTTCTTCGTGAAACCCTAAGTTATCGACACTCATTTTCATGAAACCCTTCTTTGACAATCGACACTCGACACTCGTTCTCTTCGAAAATCGACAATCCATCGCGCTCTAGCTCTGGAGGAAAGGTATGGCTCTTCAATTCTCTGATTCTTTTATCTGTATAAATTTTGGTCGGCTTAAATCGATGAGGTTTTTGTTTGTCTTATTCATGTTTATTTATCTCTGTTCTTGCGTTGGCCCTAGATGTTCGAATTGTGAATCTCTCCTTGATTTGTTTGATGAGCTTTAGTGATGTTTGCTCTGGGTTTTACTTAATGCTCAAATCCAATCTTTCCCCTCAGCTAAATTTGTTTGATTTCTCCATTCAGGAGATAACATATCCAAGGCTAGCAAACAAATTTTTAATCTTTAGCTTTTGGAAGCATTGTGGTTTCATTACAAGATAATTGCTATATATGATATCTTTTACTCCTTGCCTTTGCTCAATTTTACTC
>PKMM01028458.1:585095-601490 GCA_002933915.1 Eutrema heterophyllum | reverse complement strand
TTCAATTAAAAAAAAAACATACCTTTTTGTTGTAGAGAGAAGGCAGAGAACAGTGAGAGAGAGAGAGAGAAGTGGATAATAAGCGAGTTGGAGAGAAAACTTCTGCGCCTATATATAGGGATTTATAATCGTCGCAAATTCGACCCAAATCCGTCCCAATGTGTTGACCGATCAAAGAGCCAATCAAATTAGGCAGTGTCTTTTGCGACGAATTTGCGACGAATCGTCGCAAATTCGCCACAAATACAATTTCGAATTTTCGGTTACCGCTAAAACAAAATTAAATTTTTTAAATTTGCGACGACTTTGCGTCGATTCGTCGCAAATCTTTTGCCTTTTTGACTGGAGGGAATTTGAAAATATTTGAATTTTGCAACGAATTTGCGACGAATCGATGCAAATTTGTCGCAATAGTCAAAATTTTCAGATTCCTTTATACTAGTTTGGGATTGGCGTCTAGAGTAATAGTAATTTTGCGTTATAATTGGGACGAATAAAATAAAAGCGATGCAAATCGGTTGCAAAAATTTGAAATTGTAAAAATGGTTTTAGCATTTCTTAACACACAAGTAGATGTTTATAACTTGCTATTGATCATAAAAAGCACACAACTAAATGATTGTATGAGTTTTCAAAAAACAAAAATTTCAAGAATATGGATTATAGAGTATAAGTACATGTTATAAGGTGAGATATGTTGTAAATGTAAATGATATGTAGAATATATTTGAATTTTTAAAAACGTATGTTTAACTCATTCCCTACAATCATATTATCATGTTTAAGGCAAAAGTAATGAACTTTAGATTGTTTCGAATGTTGAAAATTCACATTTAAAAATCCCAAGAATATCACAATTCGTCGCAACTTCGTTGCAAATTCGTCGCTATATCACAAAACCTCAAATGAATAGTGCTCTATAATTAGCAACGAATTTGCGACAAAATATATAGTTTCGTTGCTAATCCAACGAAACTAAAAATTACATCTTTTACCTAACCTCAAATGAATAGTGAAGTTTCGTCATTTATTAAAAAAAAACTAACCAAAACACGTCAAACTTAAGTTTGATCACTATAATATTCCTTTTCAGATACATTTGAATCTTGTTCACTACTATCTTCATCATCAAACTCATCAGCTCCATCGACATTGTCTTATGTGTCATCATTAAGATCTTCTATTCCACAGTTGTGCAGATCAATCAATAAAATGTCATTAACATCTACGGACGAATCTTGTTGCATTGGTACTTCATCCGCGCTTCCATCTATACGACCTCTCGAAGCGATCTTTATGTATGATAACCAAGATATACATGTTGCCCTGCGACGATGATATCTAATGAAACTGACTTGTTCCGCTTGTGATCCAAGGATGAAAGGCTCAAATTTGTTGTAACTCCTTGATTCGTTTACATCTACGCCAAATTTGGTCACACGAACTCCGCGCCCAATCACAGGATCAAACCAATTGCACTTGAACATTGTGCATTTCAAGTTCACCGACCCAGGGTACACCATTTCAATGATGTCGGTTAATACGCCATAAAAATATGACTCCCCTTTAACACATATCCCATAGTTGGCGGTTGATCTATGTTTACCGTGGTCGAATGTGTGAAATGTATATCCTCGGGTAAAATACATATGCGCAGTTGTAATCTTTCCGAGAGGACCTTTAATCAACTCACGAAACCATACTGGATATTCCTCGTCATCATATGCAACATGGTAAAGTACATGCATTTAATTTGAATATTAATCGATATTAATCGATATCGATCAATTAATTAGTACCATCCAATGTATACACATAAACGTACTTGCATCTTTAACCAGTTTGCGAAGTCTTGATCTTTAAGCTTCTCAAATTGTTCGGGCATAACATCAGGGAAAGCTTCAGATACCTGACTGTCAAATAAGCTGCAAGTCGACCATCATTAAAGAATTATGTATATCATCATATATATATGTACAAAAATTTTAATATTGATTAGGTACCTCTCATATGGACGCACGTAATCGCAGTTTTGGAGTATGTATGGGTGTGCGCTATTTTTTTCTTTGTCACTTGGCCACCAAACTTCCTTCAATTTCCCGGCTAAGCGGCCGATGGGGGAGAAGATATCTGGGACACCTTCTACTGAATACGTTGGTGCTACTCCACCATCATCATACCGTCGTGAGAAGTTTCTTCAGTTAGGAGGAAAGTAGTATGATGAAAAGTGAGAAGTTTCTTCAGTTAAACTTCCCGCAACAATTGAGCCTTCGACCCGTGCAAGGTTTTTTGCTTTGCTCTTCAAATGTTTCATGAAACGCTCGAATGGGTAATTGCACAGGGCCACCAAGTGCTGCTTCATGAGGAAGATGTGTAGGGAGATGTTCCATAACGTCAAAAAATGACGGAGGAAAGATCTTCTCCAAGTTGCACAACAATAACGCAATATTTTCGTCTAGTTGTTGAATTCTATCTTCTGTCACAGTTCAGGTGCTAAGATCCCAAAAAAATACTCCAACGCCTGTCAATCATTAATTAAACTTTGTTGATTTCAATTGGTAATTAAATATGAACTTATTTATTAATTCAAATAAACGTTTTGTATGTATCTGCAATTGCTTCATGTACATTTGTTGGTAGAAGCTCGGCAAACACGAAAGGGAGTAATCGTTGCATAAAAACATGACAATCGTGGCTCTACATCCCTGAAAACTTTTGCCCTTGTTCTACACACTTAGAGAGTTTGGAAACATATCCATCGGGAAACTTAACCTCATTTGTTGCCCAGTTGAAGAGTTTTGTCTTTCTATCGGTTGACAACTTGTAGATAGGAACTGGTGCTTTGCCATTACTAATTAGATGCAACTCGCTTCGCGAACATATATCAGGCAAGTCCTGCCTAGACTTCAAATTGTCTTTACTCTTTCCATGCACGTTCAAAACTGTATGCATGATGTTATCAAAAACGTTTTTCTCAATGTGCATAACATCAAGATTGTGTCGAAGCAAGTGATCCTTCCAGTACGGGAGTTCCCAGAAAATACTCTTCTTATGCCAATTTTGCTTCTCACTATAATAGTCCGGTATATTGGCAGTAGTGTGCCAATTACCCCCACGAATGACTGTTTCCTGACCACCATAATAATCAATTTGCTCATATAAATCTTCACCATCACCAGATAGGTACACAGGTGGAGGGGTACGTACAACTTTGTTCTTCCAAAACAATCTCTTGTTTTTTCTATAAGGATGGTGGATAGACAAAAAGCGGCGGTGACAATCGAACCAGCTGGTTTTCCTTCCATGTTTTAGTTGAAACGCATCTGTCCGATGGAGGCAGTACGGACATGCTAATCTTCCATGCGTAGTCCAACCAGATAACATTCCATAAGTAGGGAAGTCACTTATGGTCCACATAAGCACTGCCCGCATCGTAAAATTTCTTCTCCTTGAGATATCGTAAGTACGAACACCAGTATACCACAACTGTTTCAGCTCATAGATCAAGGGCTGCAGAAAAACATCTAGGGACCGCTTAGGATGCTTAGGACCAGGGACTAAAATACTAAAAAAAGAAACTCCCTTTGCATGCACATATCAGGAGGAACGTTGTAAGGTGTTACGATTACTGTCCACAAAGAATATTGTCTCCCAGACATACCAAATGGACTAAATCCATCTGTGCATAGACCAAGATAAACGTTCCTAATTTATGTAGCAAAGTTGGAGTGTACCGTTTTTAAAGTGCTCCCACGCCTTTGCATCAGACGGATGGGATACCTCCCCTTCTCTGCGTGAATGTTCGGCATGCCATCTCATCGATGCAGCAGTCCTTTCTGATTGATACAATCGTTTCAACCTGTCGGTTATAGGAAGGTACCATATCCGTTGGTACTGGATCCTATTCCTCCCATTACCTTGCGGCTTATATCTTGCCTTCTGACATAACCAAAATTCCTGCAGCTTATCATCATCTTTCCAGAAGATCATACAATTATCAATGCATACATCGATCATCTCAGAAGGTAAACCTAGACTAAATACCAACTTTTGTATGGCGTAGTATGACTCAGCAGCATGATTATCCTCAGGCAATTACTCTTTTATTAAATCAACACAATCGTCCATGCAGATCTTAGTTAAGTTATGATCAGTTTTAATGTTCATCATTCTAGATGCCAAAGACAATTTAGACTGGCTTTCTCTACATCCATCGTAGATTGGCTGGTTGGCAGCATCTAACATATCATAAAATGCTTTCGCATCTACGTTAGGTTTCTCAGCAATATTACCAGTAAATGTTGTTGTTGTCTCATGAAATGCATCGTTAACCATGTCATGAAACCTATCATGCTCTTCACCAACATAAGGATGATGATCATAATATTGGTGATCATTATGCATACTAGATTCACCCACAGTTTGGTTATTAGTGCAGTTAATACTATCCGCTGCATATGGACCATATCCCTCACCATGTTGAAACCAAACAAAATATTCCGGTGTAAATCATCTATTAAGCAAATGCCTCCACACAATATCAACTGAAATATGTTTCGTATTCATGCACTTCCTACATGGACAGAACATCTTACCGCTTTCCACAGTCGTCCTGATGTTTGTCGTCTGATACATGAATGTTTCAAGACCATCTATGAACTCCTTTCTCACCGATCCCTCAGAATCTTTACGTCTGTACATCCATCTTCGAGTTGCATAAATATCATCACCATCACCGCCCGACATATTTGATTAAAATTGTGTTTTTTTTAAGAGGGGGAGATTGGTTTTTGGTGTGTTGAAAACAAACGAGGGTGAGTTGTATATATAGGCAATTTTTACTAGGAATTTGCGACGTATTTGGGTCGAAATAATTAGGTAGGTATAAAATTAAAAACGTGTGTTAGGGACGAAATTGCGACGAAACAAATTTGCATCGAATATGCGACGAAATAGCATCGGTTTTGCGACGTAATGGTTCGTCGCAAATAATTAGGTAGGCTTCGTCGCAAATCAGTCGCAAATTTTTAACTTTTAAAGTTGGACGCAACTTTGACGCAATTGTTGCAACGAATTTGCGTCGAAAAGAGGATACGTAGTTAATTGGACGCTATTTCGTCGCAAACTTAGATGGAATTTGGGACGAAATTGTTAGTCCCAAAGTTGCGACGAATTTGGGACGAATGATGTTTTACTCACTATTTCGTCGCAACGACGTAGCTTTGTTTGCGACGACAATATTCGACGCAAATATTCGTTGTCAAAGCGCTGTTTTCTTGTAGTGGATGTGTTACGAAGAAGACATCAGCTTGTAAAAAAAAGAAGAGATAGAGCATAAAAAGTAAATAACGAAAGAGTATAAAGAAAAAAAAAGAATGAAGAAATTCGTTTCAGGGTAAAAATTCCCCAAATAAATTAAAATGATACTATTTGTTAGAGATGATATATGATAAAGAAAATTAAAAAGCATAAGACGGTTTCTAACACACATAATTTATATATTTATTTTTTTGTTAAATAGTTTTGAAAATATGATTGTGGAAATATTTAAATGTTTTAGAAATTTGAATATTGACTAAAGTGTATCTTTTTGAATTTATATTAAAATCGAGTGGATATCCGTTTTTAATATAGAATGAATACCCATTTTTTTCAAGTAGCATATGGATACTATACTACACGTAAGGATCGAATGAAAGGGTACTTGTCCTCTACCGAACCCTACTATGAAAAAGTAAATTTAGTTTTTTCAAGAAATAATTGTTTAGTGTCTTGTAGTTAGCTCAGATGTCTTTACCCCACTCCCACGTGATTATGTCTTTTATGGCTTTGTCGTGTGTTTACTGTTCATCAATTTTGCTTTTATTTTTTCTGTTCTTTTTTTTTTTTGAGTTTTTATTTTTTCTTCTGTTTTTCTTTCGTCGTCATCATCATTCATTTGGGTTCGTATTTCGTTTAGTTAATTCATTGATTGGTTAATGTACTAATGAAGGCTTTAGAATTAGACGTTTTCTTGATTCTTATGTTTATTCTCTTCTAAATTTCACCTTTAAAAATAAATAAAAAGTGAAAAGGAAATAAAATTAGTTGAAAACAGAGCAATGATCACTAATGTGATATTATATAAAAGCACAAGCTTCCTTCCATCACCATCATCAATTTATACGCAATTAAATGGCACCGATTTGGTTTCTATCAATTCTCTTTCTCACCTGTCTTCTTCTCGCCGCCTTCACACGCAAGAAGCAGCAACGAGGACCACCATCTCCTCCTGGTTTTCCGATCATCGGAAACTTGCACCAGCTCGGAGAATTACCACATCAATCTCTATGGAGACTCTCCAAAACGTATGGTCCTGTGATGTTTTTGAAGCTTGGAAGAGTCCCAACGGTCGTAGTTTCTTCCTCTGAAACAGCAAAACAAGCTCTAAAAATCCATGACCTCCATTGTTGTAGCCGTCCCAGCTTGGCAGGTACTATACTCTCACTCAACTCATACTAAAGTTTTTAATTTTTTTTTTTTATTTCTCTCTGTTCAGAGGATTGTTGATCACTTCTCAGGGCCAAGAGAGCTCTCTTACAATTATCTAGACATTGCTTTTGCTCCCTTTGATGATTACTGGAAAGAAGTCAAGAAACTGTGTGTGCAAGAGGTTTTCGGTGCTAAACGAGTTCACTCGATTCAACCCATCAAGGACGAGGAGATCAAGAAACTAATAGATATAGCCGCGGAATCAGCTTCTCAGAAAACACCGTTTAACTTGAGCGAGAAGTTTCTTTCTTTAACTGTAGGCGTGATATGCAAGGCAGCATTCGGTGTGAGTTTCCACGGGACTGTGCTCAACAATGACAGATTCGACAAGTTCATCAACGAGGCATTTTTGTTTTTGGGAAGCTTCTCTGCCTCGGATTTTTTCCCAAATGGTGGCTGGATCATCGACTGGCTCACGGGTTTACAAGGGCGGAGAGAAAGAAGCGTGAAAGATCTTGATGCGTTTTATGAACAAATGTTTGACCTACATAAAGAGGAAAAAGAAAAAGGGAGTGAAGATTTCGTGGATTTGCTCTTGAGGTTTCAGAAAGAAGAATCTGTTCTTGGATATGGCAAGCTCACAAGAAACCATATCAAAGCAATCTTAATGGTAACTATAAATACAAAAAAATTGCAATCATATAGTGAAACAGTAATACCTGAAGACTATAATATCTTTTTTTTTGGTCGAAGAAGACTATAATATCTATCTTTATGTTCTTATGACGGAATGTTCTTATTGGGGCCATCGGTACTTCTGCAATAACAATGACATGGGCAATGACAGAACTTATGCGAAACCCGCGAGCAATGAAGAAAGTTCAATCCGAAATCAGAAATCATATTGGGAACAAGTCAATGATCACCTTGGATGACATAGAGCAGCTCGCTTACCTGAAAATGGTAGTCAAAGAAACATGGAGGCTACACCCTCCAGCACCTCTTCTGGTTCCAAGAGAAGTAATGTCTGAATTTGAGATCAATGGCTACAAGATTCAACCCAAGACACGGCTTTATGTGAATGCGTGGATTAGTTGAGTAGTTCAGCGATTTGATCTTGTTGCGAATGAGCTTCTCAATCGCTTTAACTAGCTGATGAGTCGTGTTGTATAACGTTGGATGAATTCTAGAGTTTCGTTATCTCCAAACATAGTCCATTTAGTTTTTTGTCACTTCTGTTTTTCTTTTTGTTATTTTGTGTCGAAGTGACCATTTTACCCTTCCTCTTATAGCTCCGTGTACGGTACACGATCGTACACGATCGTACACGTCGTACTGTGTATGGTGAAATTGTCATGAACAGTAAAATAAGTACTACTTTTTTAATAAAGTTCAAAAAGTGCTAAATTTTTTTAGAAAATTTAAGAAAGTGACAAATATGCAAACCTATCTTTATTTTTTACATGAGAGCTTTGCACCATTTGTCACTTTCTTAAACTTTTGTAAAATTTTTAGCACTTTTCCAATTTAATTTGCAAACTAACACTTATTTTACTATTTACCCGTTGACTTTCCGGTCTTGCCCCGTACAGTGCTGCGCGAGTTAGTCTGTGTACAGAACACAAACCAATAGAAGGGATGGTAAAATCGTCATTTAACCCACAAAAAGACAAAAAAAATGACAAAAACGTAAATAAATTGTGAATAAGTAATATATGGTGCAATTAAGTCTTTTTACCTCAACAAAATATGTTAATGCTAACGAAATTACCACCGTAACCATCAATGTAGCCGAAAGTCTCCTGATATCACATGAAAGATTTAGAATGATATTATAGGACCGAGACAAAATTCATGTTCCAAAATGGACAAGCCTATTTCTATATAGACAATATTGCACAATATAGCACTTATTTATAAAATCATTAGTTTTTTTTAGCACTTACTCGATGTGTCATTCATAAGTTAGCATTTTCTCTGTCAAATGACGATTTTTGCCTCTGCTTTTTATTGGTACATGTATTGTATACGTTGAGGCACGCAGTACTGTACAGAGATAAGACTGAAAAGTCAACGCTTATACAGTACAGAAAACATTACTTTTGCACAAGGATTTTAAAAGTGCTAACAAATCAATTGAAGTTAAAATAAGTGTCGATTCCTGCAATACACTCTTCTATATATAGCCTAATTTGTTTTTTCTCAATGTGAACTAAAAATATCTCTGGCTTATGGTTCACATGGATCGTAAGAAATGAGCTGAATTTATAACGCAAGGCGACAGACATCACATCGTCTTGCATCGACAGACATCACAAAGTCTCAGCTAGACCCATGAGAAAATAACGAACATTATCCTCTTCTCGCATTTTTTTTTTTTTTCGAAGAATCTTTGAAATTATGCAGATACATTTATTTGCACCGAAAGTCACTTTTTCAACTATCCATTAGTTTTTTGTCACTTATGTTTTTTTTTTTGTTGTTGTTTTGTGTCGAAATGACGATTTTACCCCTCTTTTTACAGTTCCGTGTAACCGTACTATGTAGGGGTGAATTGTCATAAACAGTAAAATAAGTGCTATTTTCCTATTTAAGTTTAAAAAGTGCTAAAATTCTTTAGAAAATTTTAAAAAGTGACAAAATCTGTAAACCTCTCCAGATACATTCACTACAAATGATACGCCGGGATCGCTCCCGGCGCGGTTTACCCTTTTAGCTAGGCTGCAAGTGCACAACAAACGCAGTAGTATTTAGGGATCGAATCCATGGAGGTGAACGTTGTCGATTTCTATTGATTTTTAAGTTGTGTCTAGACGTAAACTATTTTTAGGGGTTTTGTTTGTCACGATTATAGCTAGAAAATTAAACTAAATTAAGCGATGAAATAAAACAGCAAGTAAGCAAAGCAGGTAATTAAAACGATGTTGTAAACAATTAAACGAAGTGTTGGGCAATCGGGTATTCTCTAGGGTTCATGGCCGATTTTCGTAAGGAATTTGCTAGGATTTCTAAAGCGACTTTTTGTCGTCTATAGATTCTTGAACTTGGAACACGGACACTGTGTAGCCTACTTTCGTATATCCTACACACCGACAACTTTAGTACTCGACCGGTAGCTTTCGTCTCATGTCGCGCAAAAAGTTATGATGATATGTAAAGGTCGTTAACGCTCACAACCCCTCCACAAGTATACTTTCGTATCTTGTGACGGTTTTGCTCGTCTACCCTAGGTCAAGCATATGGATCTAGTACTTTGTAGTTCTAAAAATACCTAAGTTCAATTGCAAGGTGATCAATCAAGCAAAAACGCATTAAGAGAAAGAATAGAACGAAGAACCCTAATTTGTATCTTAGTCTAAAAACCTAACGAATAATCGAACCATGAGAGCCCCTTTGAAACCTTATACCCAACAAGAGAACTACTCAGTCATAGCTGAGATAAACATAATCAATATATTGAAAAGAAAACAGTATGAAAAAGGATGAAGAAAGGCTTCTCTATCGATGAACACGAGTCGAGAATCCTCGCTCCNAAATTATTAAAAACCGAACCGAACCAAATCGATATAAAACTTAATCCCGAATAGGATCTATTTTCTATAACCCGAAAAACCCAAAAACCAAAAACTCTGAAGCGAACCGAACCGAATAACTGAATGCCCACCCCTAACTTAAGATGATAAGGCCCAGTACCGGATTGGAATGAGCGAGGTTTAACTTTGCTTTGCAAGAACTAGGTCAATGCAACCATCTTGCCTCACAAACAAATTCGACTAATTTTAAGATGAGCTGACTCAATGAAAAATTAGCCCATCAGATTAATTATGGACCGAAACCCAGTCTCGCCTATCAAAACATGACATGATTTTGTTTTTAGTGGGAATTGAATTAAGAAGATAAAAGACTCTTTTTTCAAAACAATTCGCCACTAGACCCAAAGCCGGCTCTAAGGGTTAGGCGGCAGGCCAGGGCCCAGAGATTTGATTTGCCTAGGGCTAAAATAAAAATGTTGAGACGGATCTGACACTAGACCACGACAAGTTTGACCCTTTTTCTTGTTTATTTTATATAAATATAATCATTTTTTTTGAAGAAATGTGCAATTTTTGTTTGAGTCTGCAGTTTTTGTCAGTCGAGACCAATATTTGTTTGAGTCTGCTTGTCTCGTTGATGTGATCTGTTCCTTTTAGTAACTCATTGTTATTCTTATTCTGCGCTATAACTATCTTCTCTCGATTTATATAGAGTCGTTATTGAATAAAATTGTCAATTAGATGTCTAAACCCATCTTCTCACTGAAAGAATAAAATTTTGTGCTTTTTTATGTGTTCATTTTAAACAGTTGAATCCATATGAATCTTCTAACTTAATGTGCATTTAAAATTTTTCTAGTTTTCTGTTGATAACAAAAAAAAAGAAATCTTAAGATTTCTAATTCTAGCTAAGTCAAACAAAAGAAAAAAAGAAAACTCCTCACATACATCCATTTCCATCTTTGCAGACTATGGGGGTGCGACGGTATCGTTTTGAATTTTTATAACTCTTTCTTCCCGTGAGCCTTCTGCTCCTTCTGCTCCTTCTGCCATAGAATCCGCTTTAATTTACGGCTACGACTTTGTTGCTTTTAGAAACTAGCTAACTAAGGTATATCCAAAGCCGTGCCTAGTGAAGGAAATGAGAAACATTCGCGTACGTCAAATTATTTTTATGTAAAATTTATTGGGCATATTAACAAATATATTATTTTATATGGTCCATCCGTATAAAACTTTTTTCTGAAAAGCTTCTTAACTTGGGCAGATTTTAATATTAATTTATTGCAATTACATCCACATTTAAAAACAAAATCATTGAAAAGTTTGTTCTTTGTATTTATCCACACGCTCATTCATCTTTTCACCACATTAATCTTTTTTTTTTAGAGAAATTATACTACTTGGCTAAGAATTGAGGGTAAATTAACTACTTAGCCAAACATTATTCGCACAACTGTTCCAAATTTTTTAATACCGAATCCCCTACTTCTATAGCCTCGATAGATAGATATAATAAGATCTTTTGTCAGAATATGCAGATATCATTAAGTAAACTTCTACCTATTGGCCCACCACATACACCTTTTCAAAATCGCCGTTTCGTTATTATGAACTTGAAGCAACACAATTCCATCTCTCTAAAATTATAGATTATCACCATCCTCACGCTCAGATAGCTTTCACACATCAAGAGGTATATTTCTACAAATATTTGATTCAATTTCCACGAATCATACCCAATAGATTTTGTCACTCTATTATTTTTTCCTTTCTTTCCAATCGGATTCCAGAAGTCTAACCCTAACCCGATTCACACAGATAATGACGACGTCGGAACTACCCCGTAGAATTTTTGCGGCCGGAGAAGAACCAGCCGGTGACAGAGTTAACTCCTACTACAAAACCAAGACCATCAACAACATACTTGCCGCGTTAGACGATGATGAGAAAGAATTCCTACGAAAATCTCCTTTCGGGAAACTCATCGCCACCGCGGAGAAGCCGACATAATATGGTAGTTTTGGTCACTATATCATCACTCGTTTGCTCAAGGTTACAAAAAAAACACGAAATTTGGATTTTGTTTGCTGGCCGACCAGTTAGGGTTTCGCTCCGGGAATTTGCGATTGTCATCGGCTTGCCCTGCGGTAAGTTCCCTAAGAAATCCAAGAAGAAGAAGAGAAACCCAGTTAAAGAGAAACCCTACTGGCCAGATTTGTTTGGCAACCTAAAGTCTTGCAGCGTGGACCTTGCGACAAAGATGTTGAAAAAAGGACTGTAGTTGACAAAACGACANACATGGGGACATCAATGGTGGAGTTTGCTCTTGCGAATATGTTGTATCATTTTGACTGGAAATTACCACAGGGCATGTCGGTCGAAGATATCGACATGGAAGAGTCTCTTGGACTCAATGTGAGCAAGAAAAACGAGCTTCTACTTGTTCCTGTGAAGTATTTAGATCACTGATCACTTGAGCTAAGTTTTTTTTTTCCATGAGATTGCAAAATAAATTGTTGCATCGATTGTACCATAAAACTAAACCTTGTGGTCTTTTGTTTGTCGTCGTGTCAATCAAACAATGTTGTATGAAAAAAGAAACTGAAAAAACAGGATGTAGAGACAGAATAAGTTCTATGACTTGACAACTTCAAGTCAATATTTTTTTTCTTTTTTTTCAACTTCAACTTCAAGAACTAGGTCAATGCAACCATCTTGCATCACAAACAAATCCGACTAACTTCAAGTCAAATTTTCCCTTACTAGAAGTCGTTTAAATGATCTACAGATTCCTTTAAGCAAACTGATCCGAATGGAATAGAAAAGATATATACCGAATTACCTGATCCCTAACGGAACCGAACCCGAATTGTATAAAACCGAATGGAATTAACCGAATTAACCGAACTAACCGAAATTCAAAAAATTAATTAATACTTGTAATTAAATATATGTTGAAAATATACTAAAATATCCTAAAATCTAAACTATTATTTAAAATTAACTAGTTATTTATATTTTTGTTATAATAGTTTTGTCCGAAACCGAACCAAACCTGAACCGAGCCGAATTATTAAAAACCGAACCGAACCAAATCGATATAAAACTTAATCCCGAATAGGACCTATTTTCTATAACCCGAAAAACCCGAAAACCATATAGTTATCCCTGATTTTATTTCTTACCGCATCCAATTTATATGTTACACATGTACCAATTGTGAGTATCATCCATAATGATGCGGATGTACCAGTAGACGGTATGGACCTCTCTTGGTCAGACGACGAGGAGGACCCGAAGGTTGACCACATGGTCAGCTTAATTGATCAGGGCTTCCATTTCAGCAAAGATATGTTTAAGGGGGGGTTTGACACAAGATGAATTGGGGAGAATGAGGCTGGAGAAGAAGGAATTAAGAGAGCGGAAAGAGAAAGAGAAATTGCCGGAAACTATACCGGTTATGGCTCAAGAAAGAAGAACCACACTTTGTTCTTTACAGATAGCGGAGATAATCGCAGAGAAGGTAAAACTGGAACTGTCTTGTATTAACCTGAAGATAACTGCTGGTGTTAACAAAATCAACGTGTTGGAATATAGTTAACATTCATGGTATGTTCATTGTGGCCAATCAAGCAAGTGTAAAACTTGTTCAAAAATCTTATTAGACTAGGTAAAGAAGTGGTAATCACTATATCCTAATATATAAATCTAACATAATCTGGATCTTGTTAACCATTGTGATAGCTAACCAACACTCGAAGTTAGCATTTTGCGATAATCTATCCATTGTAGTTAACCGTCATGGTATGTTCATTGTGGTGTACTATTGCATAATTTCAGAGCAAGGAGAGCGAGGAGCAGGTCGGACTGACGGGGGCTTGTGAAATGGTAGAGGTTGTCCCGGTATTCACTTACCATCCATATTATTGGAAGAATTTGCACTTTCTTTTGTTGTCAAGACACTGATAAGCCTTCGGGCATGGTCATTACAGGGCGGAAGTGATGAAGACGAAGATAACGATGTAGGTGATGGCGAAGAAAATCTCGAAGAGCCAGCAGAAGACAATGGTGCGTTACACAGAGGAAAAAGGTCAAGAATCCAGAGTACTATTTACAACGACTACCAGGTTGACCCAAAGTGGATAAGCTGTACTCTTGGCACGCATCCTTTCCTCTGCCCTCCTGATCAACAGCCAAGTTTTCTCCAGAAGTTTGCACGGTTACATGCAACCTTAAAATCCCCTCGGTATGTGAATGAATATTTTACATTCCACCTAAAGTAAGAGAGCTTTAAATTTTTTTATGGTCGTTAATTGACAGCATTATCAGTCTTGGGAATGGTTCATCCGTCAACAACAAGGAAATACTAGAAATCGCTGATAGGACCAAGCTGATGCAACCTAAGGTAAACTTCTACTATTACATAACCAAATACGTACCTCAAATTCACTACAGTTAATATTATTACTAGCAGACCTCCTTTTTCAGTAGATATATAACACTGGATGGAGCTAGTGTTGGTTATGTTAATATATATATTAGATAACAACTAATTTGCTAAGAATATTATTAACTGTATATAAAATCATATATGTTGTTATACTAAAATTGGCTAATGCCGCCTCTTGTGTAATTATGAAACGCAGATGATGGATGCACTTCTGCTATATGCCCGAGCCGTCTTTAACAGGCAATTTTCTGACCCAGCACACAACAAGACAGAGTTCTTGGAAACCAAATTCCCTGTCGCAGTAATGAAGAATTGGATTAAATTCTCCAAACATTCATCCAAAGACAGGCAGAGGTTCATATTTGGAGATGCAGTCATGGAACACTTGGAGCCTGAAAGTCCTCAACAACCTGCAACGGAGCGGATGTACTTCCAATTCAATGTCGACAAGGAGCATTGGGTAGGAATTTTTGTTGACATTGCACGCGCTGAGTTGCATGTGTTGGATGGCAACATTCCCCTCCGAACCGATGGGATGATGAAGAAGGTGCTAACGCCGCTTGCTCAGATGCTCCCCTATGTCTTGAAACAAGTACCAAATAGCAAACGCTCAACTGATCTCAAGCCGTTTGTAATTCACAGAAACAAGGGGATCCCACACAACCCAATTCATCCGGACTCTGGGGTCACAGTTGCCCTTCTGATTATGTTACATTCGATTGGAGGATGGGACCGATGCAAAAGCCTCACTCCTGAGGAAGTGACCAAAGAAAGTCAAATCCTGGCAGTGAAATTCTTCGAGGAGTTCGATTAGGCTATTTAGAATCCACTTCCAAACTTTTGTGTTCTTACTACGTTCCCAAAAACTGATCTTGAACGTGTTATGGATTTTTATTCGGTAATTTGAGAGTATGTAACTCTTAAACTCTTTCCAGTTAACGGATCTTATGAGTGTTGGTGTTTCAAAACATCTTTTGCAGTTGATGCTATAGGCTCAGAAGACCATCAAACTCAGAATGCATGAAATTAATTATCCGAGTTGATGGGAAGACGCTAACACATACATTATCCGAGTTGATGGGAAGAACACATTTTCCCATTAATATACTAAAGAAAGTGGTAGACCGTAAATATTTTGTTTACCAGTATCTGCGTAAATGTTGGTTAACTAAGTAATCAGTTAGGCCCTTTACTAGAATAAATACGTTAGTCCGGATAACAATGTTGGTTAACTTAGTATGCAGTTAGACGCTAATCATCTCAGTAATCCAGTTAACAATTTTATTAGATTGCGACCTAAAATATGGTTGTTACATTTTTAAAACATAGTTTTACTTTACTAGACTAAATATAGTATTAGACGGTAACTATACATGTTTTCCGTTAACAAATTCATTAGAGTTGCTATATAAAAGAAATACGTTAGTCCGGATAACAATGTTGGTTAACTTAGTAAGCAGTTAGACGCTAATCATCTCAGTAATCCAGTTAACAATTTTATTATATTGTGACCTAAAATATGGTTGTTACATTTTTAAAACATAGTTTTACTTTACTAGACTAAATACAATATTAGACGGTAACTATACATGTTTTCCGTTAACAAATTCATTAGAGTTGCTATATAAAAGAAATACGTTAGTCCGGATAACAATGTTGGTTAACTTAGTAAGCAGTTAGACGCTAATCATCTCAGTAATCCAGTTAACAATTTTATTATATTGTGACCTAAAATATGGTTGTTACATTTTTAAAACATAGTTTTACTTTACTAGACTAAATACAATATTAGACGGTAACTATACATGTTTTCCGTTAACAAATTCATTAGAGTTGCTATATAAAAGAAATACGTTAGTCCGGATAACAATGTTGGTTAACTTAGTAAGCAGTTAGACGCTAATCATCTCAGTAATCCAGTTAACAATTTTATTAGAT
>PKMM01028458.1:492109-582286 GCA_002933915.1 Eutrema heterophyllum | reverse complement strand
ATTTTTTTTTTGATTTTTTGAAATTATGAAAAACTTTAAATTTTAAGTTGATGTGTTGTATTTATATACATATAATACAATATATTCAATAGCTATATTGGGTTTTTATTCAGTAGCTATAAAATACAATATATTAGTCTTATTAATACATATTTCTCCACATAATAATACATATTTTAATATCATATATTAATTTTTAATATAAATTAAATAAAATAATACGAAAAACTAATCCCCGATTAATCTCCGATTTTTGGGCTAGGCGCTAGGCCCAACCCGACCGCCCGACTAGCGCCTAGCGCAATTTAGAACATTGGTGATACTCATAAAATTTACCTTATCCCGAGAAGAAGCGATAAAACAAAATTTTGGCCATGCTATTTACAAATGTGTCATGATGAGGTGTTATCACCATAGAGTTCTCAAGGCATTTATGAAAAAATGCATAATCATATAAATTTCATTATGAGATTAAAATCATAATGATGAATTTTATATACACTATTAAATCAATATTACTTTCTAATTTATTTCATTTATTATTCAGAAATATGGATTAAAATTTTGAGAATACCATTATGATTACATTTGAAAAAATTAATTTAATTTGATTTGAATTTGAATTTCATATTCAAATCTAATCATATTAAATTACATATTCAAATTCAAATCAAATTAGATTAATTTTTTCAAATGTAATCATAATAAATTGTATATTTAAATAAAAAAACCATAAAATCAAATTATATATTATAGAATTGTATATTTAAATCAAACTTCCAAATCAAAACAAGATTTTCATGGAAATAGAGATTTTCAAGGCAATAGTGATTTGCGCTATTGGTAAAATTATTTTCACCTAATCCAGTTAAATTATATGTAGCTTACACTTGCTGTAAAAAATAATATATGTAGTTTACACCTAAATCCAGTTAAATTATTTTCACCTCATATAGTTTTTAAAAAAAATACATACTAAAATAATTTATAGATATCTCACTCCGCGCAGAGCGCATATGACTACCTAGTATTCTTATAAATTCAAATTCAGATATTTGTGTACCAACAACTAGACGACGATAGTTGGGAATTGGGATATTAATTAGCAACAACCATGAAAATACTTTTATTGATATTCAAGAAAATGAAAAAAAAATCATCGGTAGGTGACTAGTGACTACAATCAAAAGCTCAAATCCAAAAGGCTGTTTAAAATAAGCACATATGCTTAGAAAGCAGAATATCATCAAAGGATGAAAAAGGTTAAAACACTTGACGTAGATTCATGAAGAATAGATTTTGAAGGCAATACGGTCCATCCCGGACGATGTAGGATTTGTATCGTTATCAAGTATGATGTGTGATGCTCTTAGAAATTGTAAGAGCAACTAGCTCATCCCATATCGAACCACTTCCAACCGATATTCTTCTTATTTCTCTATGAAATATACTCCCTAGCTCCTCTCTTTCATAATATAAATGGTTTTAGAGATTTTTTTGTTTCCAAATATAAGTTGTTTTTTTTAATGAATGGCTGAATTGTTTAATTTATATATTAAATGATATTTTTTGAAGAAAACTAAAAAAATAATTTTCTTAATCTTGATACTTTTAGCCAAAACAACTTATATAATGAAACAAATGGAGTAAGATTTATGCAAAGAAATATTGGAACATAGATTGATTCGCCAAATTTTTGGCATCGTTTCAATCATCTTATCTATTGGTTGACGGTTTGGATTATAAAGAAAGCTAAAAAGATTGATAGAGTATTCATCAAAGATTTTAAATTTAGGACTATCAGCAAAATCAAATAATTCATCGTTTTTATTGAACATGGCTTGAATAACAACTCAAAGATGGTATGCCAAGGAAATCTTGGCGCATGTAGAAGAAATGTCTTGGAAGTAAGTCAGATAAAATGTAATTTTGCAACTAAATAAAAGGATATATGATAATATATTTTTTTCACTAATAATAACATTTAGAATAATTTAATTTTAAAATTTGATTAGAAATATAACTTTTAACAAATATCATCTTCTGCAAATTTCCTAAAATTTAGTAAATTATATGCTATATAAATATGTATTCGCTCAATTTGTTAAAAATTTCAAATTATTAATATGTAATATGGCAAATTTGGAAGAGCAAGAATCTCGTTGTGTATCAAAGTAAGAACAACCATTTGATGCAAAGATCTCCGATTTTGTGAACAAAGCTGTGTTTGAACTTTGAAGGGATATGGTGGACTCATGAGCAACATATATACTTTACATGGAAGTCATGGTAAGCAAGATACTGATAAGATAAGCAGGGCAATAAATTTGAACGTGTGATAATCCCGATGAATTATAAATGATTGACATATCATACTATTATTAACCAGTTTATCCTACTCTTTCTATAACAAGATTAGCATGTCTCTATTCGAAACTTTAAAACATATATGTGTAATAATTCAAGTAGCATATCTATAATCATTTTTTAACATCATCTATATTCAAATATTTATATATATGTATATATGTGTATGCATTAAAAATACAATGATATGATAGGTAATATGTCGCCATATTTGGTAAGCGCGACAAATGCAAATTATTCAAATCTTATACTAAAATAATACTCCGTAAACAAGTTTTCAAGTATCCAAATTATTCTCATCCGTTTATGTCTCTCTCTGCGACAATTATCTAGTAGTATGTGACATTTGGTTGATCTCGTAAATAGTGAATGATTATTCGTTTTCTTAGGAAAACAATAATTTCGCTATATATAATTTACGAGATTTTGCGAGATTATTTGTATTTGTGTTTGTGTGTGTTGTGTATATATATTTATTAAATATCCAATTCACATTATTTGTCAAACGTTTTTTTCGTTCAAATTTTACATTTTTTGTTTTTAATTTCTTTGAAAGTTTGCAAAACATCTTTATAAAAATATATTGTAAGTTTATTTGAAGATACATTGTATAGATCTTATTTATTTTACCCTTGCAAGCAACAATACTACGACAAATACTTAAGTTTACATACTACTCATCTGGTGTGCCAAGGGACTTTGTGCCAAGAGGTCTCAGGTTTAGATTTTGCTTGGAAGAAGATCATCAAATGTTCTGATCTCAAAAGAATGTATGGCTCAGAATACTTTGATTTTAAACAGTAATTTTGTACTAAAACTATCATAGGTAAAATTATATCTCCTCACTGAACCAACAATGACAAAACAAACATAATACTATTATAATGTTTGTCGTTGTCGCCAATAACGATATATGAACAAATAACACATAAACTAAAAAACACAAATGTACATACAAACACAAAATTATCTGAGAAATTGGGTGAAATAGCCTTCAACAGTATCCAAATTAGCCTAATGACACATAATTCACCAAGTAACATATTTTCGGTTATCGATAACTAATCATTCTCAAATATATGAGTATGTTGCACCAAGTTCCTAACTAACAAATATATTTTAAGTAGTGGTAAACTTGTAATACATAAATCTGAACTTAGATCTCCTTGAGTAAGAGTGCAACATATATACTCATATATTTGAGAATGATTAGTTATCACAAGACTATTATCAGGACGAATATAGATGAAGCCTGAAGGGCTATAACGGGCCATAACCTCGATTGTACCAACTAAGACAATCTAGGAAATTTCTGCTCAACGATCACAATCACTTCAATACCATCTTATCATCACTAAAAGCAAAGTGGTTAAAGCCCAAACATAACTATACTTTAAGCCCATAATGGGTCTATATTACCTTTGCTTAACATACGTGGAAGTAAGGCTCTACATCAACGTAATAATTAATTATTGGCTTTACATTTTCAAATTTGATTTTTCTCTAATTAGTTTTTTTTCGATATTCGATATGGTAGATGTTAGTTATAAATATTTAGTCCAAGATTATGTTTAGATTTTAATTTTAGGTTTTATAAAGATAATAATCAAATAAAACTAAATCTAATACAAATGGTTAATGTTTTACCATGTTGGAAAAAAGGTTTAAAATACGTTTTAATTGTTTGAACTTTTACCAATAGCTCAAATAGTGTGTAATTACTAAATCAGAATTTGGATGGTGATACACTAACTACATTAATTAATACAGACCATTACGGTCATACAATTTTTTAAGATAATATAACTATACTATATCATAAATTTAATAACACATATAGAATGTAATGAACGATAACTAACATGTGACAAAAAAACTTATTCTCACAACGATAAATCAAGATAAGTTCATCAATCAAGGAAACGATGAAACCATTCCCCAACTCTTCAACTACATACTCTCTCTCTTCTCCAATGATACAACCCCATTTCATTTCCTTCACACAAATCTCTCTCTTCTCTCTCATTTCCCAACTCATAAACATATATTCTTCTTCTTGTCTCCTCATCACCCATTCTTCAACTATCTTCACCAACTTATTATCGTCGTCTCTTGTCTCATTGTTCGCGTCTTCTCTAAAAAAGTCTAGCAAGAGATTGTCTACTTCGTGAGATGCTAGTAAGTGGGTTGGTTCCTCGATTAATCTAGACTTCACGTTTTCGGACAGATCTTCTCTTTTTCTACCATGTGATGAGAGTCATAAACATGTCTTTCCACATATCGCTCTATGCGTTTATCTAAATCCACAGGCTCAAGTGGTACCAAACTCTCAAATCTTCTGCTCTTTATCAATAGCTTCTTCTCATCGGTTTCTGTAAATGTCATTTTATAAAAGATTACATTTGCGTTTCATAGATAAAATATTCTCTATATATCATTTTTTTTTTAACTGAGTGTCGTTTGAAAATATTAAACGTATTTGACCCCAAAAAAATAGGTAAACGTAAACGGAATTTGTTATTTTTATTTCAGTGTTTGCATGTTCGTGTTTGTAATATAATATTCAAATATTAATTGAATTCATAAAGAGTGAAAATAACCCTATTATACGCAAACAAGCAATGACCCTATATATATCCGATTATCGAATATTGAAGAACATAAAGATATAATCGGTGAATTTACCGTTTTGATGCGAAGGAGGAGTGATTTCATCATCTTCGAAAGGGCATTCTAAGATCGATATTGGACTGAGTTATTCTTTTTCTTCGTTCACGCATTCCTACAATTTACAAGTGACTGAGTCAAATCCATATGAAATGTAAGAAATCAAGTGAAATGTTGGAAATGAGGAATAAACACTATAGTGAACTGGCAAAATCAACCTCACTTCATGACAACAACGTTTCTAATTCCAAAATTTTTTATCCTTTGGAGTAATATACTCCATTTACGAATAGACCAAATTAATCTTGTGATATCGTCCGTAAAATCCGCTTTCGAAGCCACCAAGAAGAATCGCAGCCATCGATAATCGCTCATGTTTATTGATTTCCAAAATGGCAAAATCTAAAGTCCCAACCCACACGTGACTCGCACGCACGAATCGACAATTGAAAAAAAAAAAACCAACTCCACTAATTTAAACCAACGTTCAAAATTTCGTTAGACGCTAGTCGAGCGGTCAAGCTGGGCCTAGCTGGACCTAGCGCCTAGCGAAAAAATCAGAATTAATTGGGAATTAGGTTTTGATATTTTTATTGTCTTTTAACATGTTAATCTATTATAATTTATAGTTTCAATATAATATTGTTCTCAAGATTGGATAAAATACATGAAAACAAATATTAGGTCCAATACATTATGATTTTCAATCCCCACTCATCATAACTACTTCTCTGTTTGATGTCACGTCTTCCACGGCGTCGTTTTCGTTCGACGTCTCAGATTCGCCGCTCGATGATGACTGAGTCGCCTCCGAGTTCGTGAATAACTCGCTTCGGAAACTCCCCGCGTCACAACCGACGGCGTTTGACAATGTCGCTTCACCGGAAAATTTTGAATCCGTCGGGGAAATGTGAGAAATCTTATCGGACGGTTGATCTAAACTCTCTTGGAGAAAATCCGCGAATGATATGATCTCTCGTTCACGATTCTCCGTTTTCCGTTCGATCTCTCCTTCGCGGCGGGAAAGTTTCTTCCAGAAGTTTCGAGAGAAGCTCCTCGAGAAATTAAAGCCCTTTCTTTGTAGACGGAGACAGAGATTTAACGGAGTAGGAAGGGAACAACAAGAGTTTAACGGCGCTGAGTAACGCCGTCGAAGCTTTCTGAACGGCGTGACTAAACGCCAATCCGCAGGTAAGACGCCGTTTGTTGTGGAATATTCCTGACCGTTTGATCTCGGCGTCGACGATGAGACGACGGACGGTGGGGGATTGGCGACGAGGGAAGGATTTGAAGCTGTTTGATGAGCAAGAGCTGAGATCATCAAGAAGGTAATCTCTCAAAATCAACGACTTTAATCGTCTGTTGCTCATCGGACGGCAATGATCGGAGGAACTGATCGACACCATTAGAGAAACGATCCGAAGAGGATTTAATGTGAAGATATGAGTGATGAGTGAGAGATAGATATGCTATATAAGAATTAGTGATCATCAAAGTTTGATTTTTCTTTAATCTTTTTGAATTTGAATTAGAACATTTGTTAATTATTTTATTGATTTGGAGCTTCGATGGAGTCAAATATCGTTAAATATTTATTTTGAGAAACTGGGAGGGGATAGGTATTATCAAAGTTCAAAATTGCGCTAGGCGCTAGTCGGGCGGTCGGGTTCCACCTAGTGTCTAGCCCAAAAATCGGGGATTAATCAGTGATTAGTTTTTAATTATTTATTTTAATATTTATATATTTTTAATTATTAAATTTGTTATAAATAGACTTTTCAAAACAATTATGAAAGAAATGTATTTGATTTTCGTTTTAGAAAGACATAGAAAAAACCAAGATCAACAATGTGCTTGATTTGATGTAGATTATTTTCGATTTACTCTCGATTTCTTCAGAATTATGGTTTCGTTTAGGGGTAAGTCGTGATTATGGTTCAAAATCGACATCGTAAAATGCGTATATAGACATAGAACGATTAAGGGTAAATGGGTTGTAATGGGCTTTTCAAAAACTGGGCCGATTTTGTAATTGGGCCAAATTTTAATGAAAATATATCATTTAATTAGAAAAAAACTGGCCCGATTTTTTCCGATAAATCACGATTTCTCTTAAAAAACGGTCTAAATCGGATATAAATTGGTCAACCGTCTAGTTTGCCGCACAACCAGAAATCGGGACGGTGAGAAGCCGCCTAGCGCCTAGGCGGCCGATTTTTTGAACATAGGTTATTATTAACTAATACAAAAAAGAGTTCTATTACAAACAAGTGAAATTTTAATATTGGTTTTGTCAATGGTTATAAATAAAAAATAAAAATAAGTGGTCGCGACGTGACAATAGGACCAGGTATTATGAAATTTCATTAAATTGAATAAAATCCAAATGATTGATTCCTATCCTTGAGATTACACACATTATCGATTTGGAATATGGGTGAAAATATTTTCAGATGTCTAATAATTACTACAAAATTATTGAAATACAGCATTACAGTACAATATAAATCTATATTAAGAATCACATGCATTTCAAAATTTGGATACTATTAGACTATGTATTGAGTATAGTATATTAGGGAACATATGTACAAGATTACATCTTATCTATGATTTTTACATTTCATTTTTTCTCTCATAGTTAATATGGTATCAAAGCATTTTCTCTTTCTTACTTGGTTTTATTGACGGTACCATCTCTAAACCTTTTCAAGATCATCGAGATTATGGTTTTTGGTCCCAATGCAATGATATGGTTGCTACTTGGCTCATGAATTTGGTTTCAAAGAAAATTGGTCAAAGTCTTTTGTTCATCTCTACTGCCGAAGGGATTTGGAATAATCTTATATCTAGATTTAGGCGGGATGATGCGCCTATGATATACTTGATAAAACAACGCCTTAGCTCTATTCAGCAAGGTTCTATGGATATTAGTGCATACTACACGGAATTGGTAACACTTTGGGAGGAGTATAAAAATTACGTTGAGTTACCAGTATGTACTTGTGGCCATTATAAGTGTAATGCGGCTGTGTTATGGGAAAAACTACAACATAGAAGTCGTGTGACTAAGTTTCTTATGGGTTTGAATGAATGCTATGAGTCTACTCGTCGTCACATCTTGATGTTGAAGCCAATTCCAACTATTGAATTTGCTTTTCATATGGTGACTCAAGATGAAAGACAGAAGACTATGAAGTCTAATGCTAGACCTGAGAATGTTGTTTTCCAGAATTCAGCTCCTATGTCTACAACTGAAGACTTTGGTTATAATGGGTTTCAAGATAATGCAACATATGCAATGCAAAATGCTTATGCTTATCGACCTAAGTCTAGACCCGTGTGTACTCATTGTGGTCAAACTGGGCATGTAATCCAAAAGTATTTCAAGCTTCATGGGTATCCTCCATGATATATTCATGGTTATAAGAGTAGTTCATATGGATATCAGAATCAGAGATATTCTATTCAAGCTTCCTTCCAGCTAAGAGGACAGATTCAGAATGCTTTTCAACCTCGAGGCAAAATGGAGAATACTTTAAGACCTTAGGCCATTGCTAATGTCATGAATGATTCATATCCGTATCTTCCTCCTCCAGCTACTCATGCAACAAACTTTGACTTGAGTCAGATAAACAATGATCAACTCTAGTCTCTGATTCAACAGCTCTCTAATCATGTCAAAGTGTCTGAACCAGTAGCTGCTCAATGTCAATTATCCACATCAGTTCCTTCATCATCCGTCACAGAACATGGTGTCATGGCTGGCTGCACAATCTTCATCAGGTAATATCTCATTTCCTTCTACTTTACTGAGATTTGAGAACAACATATTCACTTTCCAACACCAATGCTTATCCACCTTATACACCAATTTCCCTCGTGGTTCTTGGATGATTTACAGTGGAACTACATGTCATGTTTGTTCTGATTTGACACTTTTTAGTGAAACTATTGCCGTCTCTGGGGTAACAGTTTCTTTACCTAATGGAACCAAAGTTGCTATCACACACACATGCATCATTCATTTATCATCATCACTTGTTTTACATGATGTTTTGCATGTTCTATCATTCAAATTTAACATGTTATCTGTTAGTAGTTTGTTAAAATCATGTTCATTTTCAGCTCATTTCTTTGTTGATTCTTGTTTCATTCATGAGTCTAATCAGGGCTTGATGACTGGTAGAGGAATTCTTCTACATAATCTCTACATTTCACAGCTGGATACTTCATCTTCATCTTCCCATTTCTCTGGATCCTTGATGGTTGATGGTCTTCTTTGGCATCAATGCCTTGGACACCCATCTTCTGACAAGTTAAAACATCTATATACTATTTTACCAATGCCTAAGTCTAGGTTGTCTACTGATTCACCTTGTTCAATATGTCCTCTTGCTAAATAGAAACGGTTACTTTCTGAGTCCCATAACCATCTGTCTTCATCTCCATTTGATATTATCCACTTAGATGTTTGGGGTCCATTTTCTGTAGAGTCTGTACAAGGTTACAAGTATTTTCTCACCATTGTTGATGATTGTACTCGGGTAACCTGGGTTTATTTGATGAAAAATAAAAGGGATGTTTCAAAAATGTTTCCATCTTTCATTAATCTTGTTAAAACTCAGTATAAGGCAATCATCAAAGTCATTAGAACTGATAATGCCCCTGAACTTGCATTTACTGATATAATAAAACATCATGGTATGATACATCAGTTTTCTTGTGCATATACTCCACAACAAAATTCTGTAGTGGAACGCAAACATCAACATTTACTAAATGTGGCTCGTGCTTTGTTGTTTCAGTATAATGTTCCCTTGATATATTGGAGTGATTGCATACTGACTGATGTTTTCATTATTAATCGTCTTCCTTCAATTCTTTTACAAAATAAAACTCCATATGAACTTATGGTCAAGAAATCCCCTGAATATTCTTTTTTACGGTCTTTTGGTTGTCTCTGTTATGTGTCAACATTACAGAAAGATAGAAATAAATTTAGTTAAAGAGCTGAACAATGTGTCTTTCTAGGATATTCATCTGGATACAAAGGTTACAAGGTATTGTATTTAGATTCAAACATTGTATCTGTTTCAAGAAATGTAGTTTTTCATGAAAATGTGTTTCCTTTCAAGTCTACTCATTTAATTGAACATTCTGACATTTTTGCAAAAACCATATTGCTTTTACCTGTGCCTGACATTGAAGTGTCTACATCGAATCCTGCATCACATTCTGCATCACATCCTGCATCACCTGCTGTCACTGAACCATCTATACCTCATTCATCTCATTCATCTGCTTCATCTCATACATTACATAGCAACTCTGGTCCCTTTATTGTTACTGAGAATGTTGCTACATAGACAACAGTGATTTCACTACCTAGTGGCAGACCAAAACGGACTGCAAAGCCACCATGTTACTTATCTAATTACCATTGTTCCCTCACTCAAATTTCTACTCCATTTCATTCTTCTTCTCAAATCTATACTACTTCGTATCCTCTCTCTTCTTATCTTTCATATTCTCAACTAAAAGCTCTATATCAGTCTGTTGTTCTCTCATTCTCTCTTGAGACAGAACCTAAAACATTTAAGCAAGCCATGACATCAAAGGAGTGGACAAAGGCTTGTGATGTGGAACTTCAAGCAATGAAGAATACTCATATATGGAGTGTCGTATCTTTGCCTCCGGGAAGAATGTTGTAGGCTGCAAATGGATCTTTACTATAAAGTATCATGTTGATGGCACTATTGAAAGATATAAAGCAAGACTGGTTGCAAAAGGATTCACTCAGCAAGAAGGTGTAGACTTCTTTGATACTTTTTCTCTTGTTGCAAAATTGGCAAGTGTTAAGCTCATTCTTGGTCTAGCTGCACGACAGGGTTGGAGTTTGAATCAAATGGACATTACCAATGCATTTTTGCATAGTGAATTAGATGAAGAGATTTATATGAGTCTACCTCAAGGATATACACCAGCATATGGATCTCTTCCACCAAATCATGTATGCCGTCTTCACAAATCCATTTATGGCCTGAAGCAGGCGTCTAGACAATGGTACAAGTGTCTCTCTAAAGCCTTAACTGATGATGGTTTCATCCAGTCACATGCTGACAACACTTTCTTTGTCAAGCTCAGAAGTACATCTTTCATAGCTCTTCTCATCTATGTAGATGATATTCTCATTGTTAGTAACAATGATGATGTTGTCCTCTTGGTTAAGTTGACACTCACAAAGCAATTCAAAACCAAAGATCTCGGACCAGCTAGATTCTTTCTTGGTCTTGAAATTGCTAGGAACTCTGATGGGATTTCAATTTCTCAGAGAAAGTATTGCTTGGATTTACTTGAGGATTCTGGTTTATTGGGGTGCAAGTGATTTCCAGTGTGGTTTCACCAAGTCAATTAATAACTAAAATGCACACTATACCGCAATCATAACGGTTGTTGATTGTAGCATTTTAGGATCGAATCCACAGAGATTTCCTGGATCGATCGATCCCTTGAGCTGGATCGATCGATCCCATCTTTTTTTGCTCGGTTTCGCCGTTTTTCCGTTCTAGGCCTCCGGACTCCGTCCCGAAATGCCTTTTCACCTGAAATGACTCCTAAAAGACTAAAACAATCGAAAAAGACTCGATTATGTACAAAAAACGCGAATCGAAAAACGTCAAAAACGCAACACATCAACAAGCCAAGATCTGTTCCTATGGAAGTTTCTCTAAGCAAAGACACATGAACTCCTTTTTCGGATGCAAAGCCATACATAGAACTCATATGCAGGCTCTTATATCTCTGCATCACCAGGCCTGATATCACTTTTGCTGTGCATCGCCTGAGTCAGTTCCTCTCATATCCCACATATGTTCATTTCCAAGCTGCCCATCGTATATTGAAATATCTCAAAACCAATCCAGGACAAGGCATATTCTACTCTGCATCTACTGAGCTTTGCTTGAATGGTTTTGCTTATGCGGATTGGGCAGTCTGTCCGGATACTAGGAGGTCAGTCACTGGTTCTTGTATTTTTCTTGGTACCCCCCTGATTACATGGAAGTCCAAGAAACATGAGACAGTTAGCAGAAGCAGCACGGAGGCCAAATATCGGAGCATGGCTGTAGCTACTGGGGATCTTATTTGGCTATACCAGTTGATGAAGGACCTACATGTACCTGTCACCTCTCAAACCAAGCTGTTTTGTGGCAACAAATCGGCAATGCACATGCTAATAACCCTGTTTTCCGTGAGAGGACTAAACATGTGGAAATAGACTGCCATACAACCATAGATCAAGTGAAGAATGGGTTCTTGAAAGTTCTTCATGTTTCTACTTTTAACCAGGTGGCGGATATTCTGACTAAGCCGCTACATCCGGGTCCATTCCATTATTTACTTAGTCGCATGTCAGTTTCAAGCCTTTTTCTTTCTCGGAATGATTTGGCTTGAGGAGGATGTATTAAACTATGTATTTAGACTATATATTGAGTATAGTATATAAGGGAATATATGTACAAGATCACATCTTATCTATGAGAATACATTTTTACATTTCACTCTCTCTCTCATAGTTAATAGATACGCTTAACTAATAGATACATTTTTCAAATATTTATTAGTACAAAGGGTGTCATTGAATCGCACAACCAAAAAACAAAATCAAATAGTATCTTTTGGCAAAAAAAACAAAAATAAAAAATCATATGTAGTCTTTTTTTTTTTGGTTCTACATAACAAATCATAGATATAAAATATAAAAAAAGTGCTAATGAAAAAACCTAAATTAGTTTTGACTTTTTGTTTATGGGTTCAAGACCCTTCAAGTTGACCTCATAAATAAGACATGATACGAGATTCTTGCGGCTTCCATGCAGATTTTGTCCAATCAGCATTACTGTTACCACCACGTGTGCACGTCTTACAAACTTAATTGTATTTTAAAAAGAAACATTTTGCAGTATAAATCGAACTAATGTAAATTTTAATAATACTAGTTTCAGACTTTCGTTTATAGAACAGGTTCGATCGACACTGCAACCGTGCAACAGACTTCCTTATATATATTATTCTTCCCGTTTCACAAATAATATCGTTTTAAGCTTTTCTTTTTGTTTCACAAAGAATGTCGTTCTATGTTTTTAATACATAATTTTGAACAAAAATTCAGTTTTACTCTTATTATTTTATTGTATTAATTAGAAAGAAAAAAATTGTTTAGTGTATTAATAAAGAGTAATATTGAACTTTTAATAGTTTTTTTAATATGTGTGAAATGTGTCAAAATGACATTTTTTATAAAACGGAGAGAGTAGTACATTTGTTTTCGTAACTTTAACGCATAGTTTATTCCGGGCGAAGGTAAGCGATACCATTAAAGTTCGAATTTGAGAGTGTCACAAAGTAGCTAAAGTACATTGTATTTTTTTGTTTTAATCTAATCCGGTCTATTTCAGATTACTAAATTCGTATTAATTATGGTCTTAATTTTTTTTTTTTAAATTATGATCTGAGTATAAATACTATTCACAACTAAATATTTTGCATAACAAATAAAAATATATATTAAGAATAATATGATTCATAGATAATAATTTACTAAGGAAAATATGGATCCCTTCTCGAGTATTATAAGGCTTCTCTCAATTCCGAGCAACCTCGCTAAGGCATCCTCTATGGCGTCGACACATGAGGCGTGCGTAAGCCAGTAGAGTCGAAGAGGATCGTGATCCCGAGTTCACTGGTCTCTACTCTTGACTAGGATTGGGTTTCTATGGTTTGGTTTTTTCATAAAATTTTCATAATATAATACAGATATGAGGTTTTACTATTTATTTTTCTAATTCACATGTGGGTTTACGATCTTTTTTATTAATATTGATTTATTATTCTACTATAAATTATGAAAACTGTTACATCGACGATTTTACAATAGACAATTTTACCGTCTTATGAGCATCCACGTCAAACGGTTATATCTGCACCACGTTGAAGATCTTCTATAAACTTGTCTCCGTTAATCTGCGTAAATGATAATAAATCACATTTTTTTTGGAGTTGAACCCCAAATCTCCTAGTCTTAGTATAGAAACATTAATGAACCATTAATTATTTTATTAGGCCAAACGAGCTCCACAAATGGGTTTACGATCTAGTTTATTGATTAGCCAAACAAAAAAAAAATGATCATTAGATAAGTCGTGCTGAAATAGCCAAATTGGTGGAAGATATCTAATGGGCTTTGTCTGACGATATTGGGCTTTAATTTATGGACCTTAATTTATTTTAGCTTGCCTTCTCGGCAGAGGAACGTTAACACATATGGGCTTTATTAATAAATAATAATATTGAATTTTTAATAGTTTTTTTAATATGTGTGAAATGTCTCACGAGCCAACCTAACCAAATGGGCTTTATTTTTTTCTGACATAATTAATAGTTTTTTTTTTGGGCTAAAATAATTAATGGTTTGTTTCAAGATTCTTCTTCTAACAAACCAAAACTTGCGATTGTGAGTTTTTTTTTTCAAAATTTACTCCGTCATTTTTGTTTCAAAACCCGTGAGTTGTTTTCTTTGTCATGTTGATTTCTTCTTCTTCTGCAGAACAAACACAATTGCTTGAAGAATCCAATGACAAAGAGTATTAACATGGTTTATGGTGGTTGGCGTGTCTGCCAACTTGGCTACTGCAACTCTATTGCTGAACTCTCCTTATGGAGATACCGGCAAGAACCTCTGAATATCATAGAGCCTAGTGGTGTTGAAATTAAGAAGAGATTTGCTTGATAGATGATACCATTGATAAACTACAGGAGGCTATGATGCATGCTGAAATGCTTCTGCTGATCCTTGCATATCTTTGTTTGAATACGTGACATTGTATGCGGTTGTTGTCACCAAAATTCCCATATATTATGGATTTGAATTAGAATTATACTTACTAGATTTAAGTGAATCAAATTTTTTTTACGGGTTTCATAGAATTCTTCGCTAACATATTCTTCCTTCACCTCAAATTTTGTATGATTATCATGCACAAAGTTTGAACATTCATTTTTTCATGATGATTTCAATCCCAACTCATTGCTTCATCAGTTGGATAAAGTATGAAATAACAACCGCAAGAAAAAGATAAATTCAATGAACAACTCAAAAGGTTTGCACACGGGATAACCTCATCACGCGTTCACCATTGTAAGGATTACCGGAAGAGCTACACATTTAGATGAGGCACGGTAAATCATGAAGGGCACGTTAGTGGAGAAGAGCTTGGAGTTTTGATGGAGACTATTGTCACCATTACTGCATACTTAGTGACTTATGCAAACAAAAATTTGAAAGATCATGCGAGTTTACCACTTTATGTGGCATTGTCATTTGCACAATGTTTAATAACATTGTCAACGAGATTTTTTTGTCATTGGCACAAATTTTACTGACTTTGGAAAAATATACGAGATTTTTGTCAACGCTCAGTGCCAATCAATATTTTCATTGATGAAAACAAATTGATGAAGTATAGGGTGCAAATAGTTGACATACTACAAAAACAAATTTTGAGTGAGATTGATTATTCTTTTGGATTTTTCGTAAAATTAACCATTTGGGTAAATTTGCTTTCTCTAAATTATATTGGATCCCACTAAAAATGAAAAATAAGCCTAATTATACTAAAAATTGTTACTCTACAGAGAAGAAAAGAAAACGTTAGAGAAAAAATGCCTAATTCCACTCATTTTTTTTACTTATTATAATTCATTTTATTCGCCATAACTTTATCGAGCTTGTCTCTCAAAACGCCGATGAATAACTATCTAATTTGTCCCATATTTTACGAGTTAAAGCGCCTTCCAATTTCTCCTCCACAGTGCCGGCCCTATTCATTTGGTGGCTTAAAGCAAATTTGTCATGTGGCCCAATTTTTCGTTATAAAGATTATTCTTTTTTGTATATAATTAAGCAAGCCATAAACATAAAAGAAATTAATAAAAAATTATTATCAAAGTAGTGTCGAACCTTATGCTAGTGATATAGAATAAAAAACCACTACACCAACAAAAAATTTCTAATGATGTGCCCCTTTAAATTATGTTATTAAAATGTGGCCTAAAACATAAGCTTGTCGTGCTTTATGCAAGGTACGGACCTGCTCCTCCATACCGTTTCCCATACAACTAACAAATTCTTCTTGTCTTCATGCGTCATTCGATAGGATTCTAATTTTGATGACATTCTTTTGAAGATTATCGAGTTATTTTACAATAAGTAATATAGGGTGAAGAAACTCGTTTTGGATTTTTACAAGGATATTATCTTATAACTTATAAAAATATATAAAGTAAAGCATGTGCATTTAAAAAAATTTATAAGATAATACGTAATTGATGTCTTAGATCCCACGATAAGTTCTAACAATATATATATATATATATATATATATATATTCCCTTAGGTAGTGTAAACCATAACTTTTGATTAATATAGAGTACTTTATTTACTCTATGCATATCGGATAATGGTTTATCTCATAAACCGAAGCCACCAAACGACATGATACAAAGGTTTGTTTAGTTTAAGCTACATGCATGAGAATGCTTAAATTAGGCATAGTTAGGCTATTAGGGTTCCTCTTATTATTTAGGATATTTATGGGTCTTGATTCCTTCTATGCCAAATATATTATACATTTTTGACTATATAACATCTTTTGTCTCACAAGATATTGTTGTTTTTATTACTTTGATCATATGAAGATGCTGTTTCTAGAATACATATGGATAAAAAAAAACCATTAAATATATGCGGTATACTGATTATAGTATATGTCGTTCTACAAAAAAACAATCATTAATGATGAATTGCATTTCCCCGTAATTATGCAACATATTTGTTTTTCTATAGATTTTCGTTTTGCTCTTCAAACTTTCGTCTATTCAAATCTGGATGGAATGCAAAAGAAGGCGTCATGGAGTTATGCCAATATCGGTCAACAGGTTCGTGGACATCATTGACAAAACGGTTCGTAATAAACTTATCTCTATGTTCTCTCAAGAAGACCACCGCTATGATGATCTCCTTATAGTTTGGTTCATCATCCAAAGAAGACATTTATGCTGTTTCCTCTCTTATCTTTCTAATTTTTTTTTCAATTGTTCTAATTTTTTATTCATTCCAAAACAACTCAAAATAGTCATCACATTTGATTATAAATGGTATTTTTGATTGCAATATAGTTTAACATTATAAAATAAAAATAAAATACAATCAAACATTGACAGGGTGATGCAGAATTATTAATTGTGTTAAGAAAAGAAATATTATTTGACTACAATAATAATAAATATTGTATGAGATTCCTAGATTACCTTAACCTATCTAGGTTTAAAGATAAGTTTAAGTATATGCAAGAAAAGAAGAGAATAAGTTAGCATTCACATATATATAATATACATTTTAATGATAGATCCTTCAATATCTCTGAAATTTTCTTATACAATTCTCTTTGGTTCATACACTCGGGTACGTACGTTGAAGATTTATAAAGTGACGATATCCTTTGAAGTTGATGGAAAATGTGACTTATAAAATAAAATATCTGTTGAAAATACGCAAATTCTATTTCTTATCATATAATTTCTCTTTATTTCGTCATATAAGTTCTATCTACAGTTGCGAATTCTTTTATTATAATATAATAAACTATCGACATAACTCGTGATAAGATAATATAATTTTTGTTCCCCATCATCCTCAACTTAAGCTATATTAATGGTCCACATTCTATAGAGGTGAAGCATGTGACATTATATAATATCTAGGCACAAACAATAAATTATTATTCCAAATATATATCAAAACTCATAAAATAGTTCATTTAAAACTAATTATGAAAGCAAGCCTTTCTTTTTTGCCAAACTATAATTTCCCCCTCGACTATGTGAATAGAGTGGTCCAATAATTTAGTGTGGAAATTTTAAAATATGTATTAATTATATTCCATATAATTCTTCTCACTTTCTTGCTAACATCAACATCTGCCAAATTTTTATATAAAAGCGTCAAAAGTTTTTGAATATAATTCCGTAACAACGTGATATTAGCCTTTACAGGTACTTAATAATTTGGGTTGACAGAAAACAAAAAAAAAATAGGGACGAAATTGTTTCATATAGAAAAATTAGGAGAAACTTATATTATTGGTCGAATACTCGAACAATTGAAAAATAAATGTTATAATATCGTACATTTCATTTGACGTCAAAAAAAAAAAAATCGTACATTTTACATCAAACCGTCCGGCCGATTCAATTCTCACGAAGATATCATCTTTACCGATTTCTCGATCACGAACTGATTAATTTTCTATTTATTTACATTTTAACAAAAAAAAATATTTACATTTTAAATGAAATAGTGATCCTTTAATATTAGTATATATTACTCAATTTACAGTGTTTGATTTCTTTTGAAGAACCCCTTTTCTTTTTTGGCACCTTTTTTTTTTTTTTTTGAACATTTTCAATACATTAATTTAAATGAAGCAAAAGTGCTCACCATAGTTTTACAATAAGCCTTTTCTTTTTCTTTTTTGGCACCTTGAAGAATCCATTTAATATAATATATAAGCTTTGAAACTTGTTGTTGAGCACTACTCATCAGTGAAGAAACGACACGAGTCAAATTGTTACTCTATTTTTTGACGTGTTAAATTACATGTATACAAATCTAGAAAGTCATTTAAATATATAGTGTATATAATACATATATTTCTTTAAGGCAGTATATATGGACCAAAACTCAACCAAACGAAAATTTCCACCCATTGTATAAGTCTTGTAGCTTATCATTTATGAGAGATCATTTCCGAAGAACGTATCAGGCTTAGCAAAAGAGTAATATTGTATTGAAAAGTTAAGAAACCAGCAAATTATAAACAAAGACCAATATATTTTTTGATAATTTTTTTCCTCTTTTTCCAAATAAGCTGAGATGCAATTATTCAAACAAACAAAAAAGAAGCTGAGATGCATGCATTATGTAACGTGAAGCAAATAAAAATTTCCAAATTAACATACAACTTATTTGTTTGTAATACCCCAAATGAAAATAAAAATTTCCAAATTAATTTTTCCCGATAAACGAAACGTGAATAAAAGAAAAAATTTCCATAAACATCCAAGATTCATAGTTTGTTGGATTTTTATTTTATTTTTTGTGTATTTCGACAAATGAAAAAAAATCATAATAAAAATTCCTTTTTAACAAAAAAAAATCCTAAATAAACGTGAATATGTAAAATACTGTCAAATAGACATCCAAAAATTCATATTTTATTGGAAACTTATTTTTATTTTGCATTTCCACAAATGAAAACAAAAATAAAATACCGTCGCTAGTAGGAAGACGAAGTCATAACAATGCATAATGGGGTCAAAAAGCCGCCAAAAGAGTTCTGTTATAATTAGGGTGGAAAAAAGTTAAAACTTAATTTCTCAGTCAAACAACTTCTCTTATTTCCTTAATCTCTTTGTCTAAGCTTAATTAGTGGCTTAATTTGAAACTTATAACACGCCTTTCACACATCGACAACACCTTCTTCATCATCCCCTTTCTCTCTCTCTCTCTCTTCTCTCTCAAACCGGCAATCATGGCTGCTCCTTTGATCATCAAGAACCAAACAGATCACCGACAAGATCCGAATCTGAACCTGACCCATCTTTCCTCTTCGATCCAGGAAGCCAAATCAATCGCCAAATTATCTTTCCCAATGATCTTAACCGGTTTACTCCTCTACTCTCGCTCAATGATCTCAATGCTCTTCCTCGGCCGTCTCAACGATCTCTATGCTCTCTCCGGCGGCTCACTCGCCCTCGGCTTCGCCAACATCACCGGTTACTCTCTCCTCTCTGGTCTCTCAGTCGGCATGGAACCCATCTGCGTACAAGCCTTTGGCGCCAAAAGATTCAAACTTTTAGGCCTCGCTTTGCAAAGAACCACACTTTTGCTCCTCCTCTGTTCTCTCCCCATCTCTATCCTCTGGCTCAACATCAAGAAGATCCTTTTATTCGTCGGACAAGACGAAGAAATCTCGAATCAAGCTGAGATCTTTATCCTCTTCTCTCTCCCTGATCTGATTCTCCAATCTTTCTTGCATCCTCTCCGTATTTACCTCCGATCTCAATCGATCACTCTTCCTCTTACATACTCTGCTTTCTTCGCTGTGATTCTCCACATTCCGATCAACTACCTACTCGTTTCTTCCTTAGGTCTTGGCCTTAAAGGAGTCGCCTTGGGAGCAATCTGGACTAATGTCAATCTCCTAGGGTTTCTGATCATCTACGTCGTGTTTTCGGGTGTTTACGAGAAGACTTGGGGAGGTTTCTCAATGGATTGCTTTAAAGGATGGAGTTCTCTAATGAAACTAGCAATCCCTAGCTGCGTCTCGGTTTGTCTAGAATGGTGGTGGTACGAAATCATGATTCTTCTATGTGGATTGTTACTTAACCCGCAAGCAACAGTCGCATCGATGGGAATCTTGATCCAGACCACTGCTTTGATCTACATTTTCCCTTCCTCTCTGAGTATCAGCGTTTCAACTCGCGTGGGGAACGAGCTAGGCGCGAATCATCCAGATAAAGCGAGGATAGCTGCAAGAATTGGACTCTGTTTAAGCTTAGGTTTAGGTTTGTTCGCTATGTTTTTCGCGTTGATGGTGAGGAATTGCTGGGCTAGATTGTTCACGGAGGAGGAAGAGATTTTGAAGTTGACTTCAATGGTTTTACCGATCATCGGGCTTTGCGAGCTAGGAAACTGTCCTCAGACAACAATGTGTGGAGTTTTGAGAGGAAGTGCCAGACCTAAGTTAGGAGCAAACATAAACTTGTGTTGTTTCTACTTTGTGGGAATGCCTGTGGCTATATGGTTAAGTTTCTTTAGTGGGTTTGACTTCAAAGGACTATGGCTCGGTCTATTTGCAGCGCAAGGCTCGTGCCTGGTTTCGATGTTGGTCGTATTGGCTAAGACTGATTGGGAAGTTGAGGTTCACAGAGCAAAAGACCTTATGACTAGATCATGTGGTAATGATGGTCAAGATGATGATGGTAGTGGGAGTAATACGATGCCGTTTTTGTTGGATTCTTTGGACGTAGAACAAAGTGGGAACTATAGGCATTTGAACGTGTTTTAAATCTTGCCTCCTTGTTTGATTTATTGGCACTAACGAAATTTGTTTTTCATTGTACACTTTCTAATTGATTATTTTAGGAGGAAAACACTTCAAACATTTGATCGTTGGATTTTGAAAATTAATTTTGCAGTTAATTTTCCCTTGTTGATAGTTGAAAGCAATGTAATGTTACAAATGTTGTTGATTTGATGTGAATATATCTTATGTCTCCCCTGTCATTAAATATCATGTGAGTGACTTGTTTTCATGAGAACGACTTATGAATTTTGATATAAACATAAACTCTCTTTTTCCAAGTTGTTTGAGATATGTAAGTGTGTATGTATATGAATCTGGTTAAGCAATTAAAGGACAAGATAGAAGTTGGTTTCGTTGCCGGGAAATTCTTGTGCAAGAGGAGAAATAAAAAGAAGTACTTAAATAAATAGAAAAAAAAAATGGAAATATTAAATTAACAACGTGTTTTAGTGGTCCTCCTCCATAAGCGCGTGAGGCTAGGGCGCGTGTGAACGGAAAGGAGTTGTGGAACTTTGACGTCGGCGAGAAATATTAACGTCTCCGTCAAGGTCTTCGTTTGCGACAGCCGACGCCGTGAACGACCCGCTTTTCTTTTGTCTTCTTCTTCGTTTACTCTCCTTTATTCCACTAGGCACTAGCATCGCCGACTTGACCCGATAACCCGACCCGTTTCAGTCCACTTTAGATTTTTAGTTGTTTTTTTTCCCTGTAATATGAAATATAAAAAATGTAAAAAAAAGAAGATGAAATATAATACTATTACAACTTTAGAATCCGAAATCTGAATAACAAATTTACGACCACTTGGTTGTAACTTATATAAGAATATAATATATTTCCATTGTAGGCCAAAAATGTAACAAAGTCATGGTGTGGTACAAAGGAACAAAATAGGCCCATAAGATGAAACGAGAAGAAAGGCAATTAGTTGTGAATTTGCGACTAAAATCAAATCTCTTTTCCTCAAGTGTCCCAACTTGCTTTTATAAAACCACTATATAAGTATCCGCATGCGGATATAAGTATTCGCATATATGCGGATTTGTAATTTAATATTTTATAACCCGTAAAAAAAAATTAAAAACACTAAAATGGAAAACAAAATTAGATCACCCGTGAAATTATCTTATCATAAATTTAGAAATAAAGTTTACGATGAATAAATATATACTTTGAAATAAAAATTTGGTGAAGAGATGCAGTAAATAGTTTTGGATACGATTATTGGACTTTTAATTTGTTAAGGTGTAATTGATATACTACAAAATTGTGGTTTATATAGATGTGAGAAATTAGAATTTTTTTTCTTTTATGATTAATTTTCTTAATTTAAATAGAAAAATTAAGAAATGTTTTTTCCTTTCTATATTAATTTTTCCTTTTCGGATAATTTTTTTAAAACTTTTTAATTTTATTTTTAGTAACTTTATCTTTTAAGATTATGAATCAGGATTTAAAATTTTTTTTATTAATCGATTTTAAAATTTTCCAACTTTGATATGACACGTGCTGCGATCATGTGAATTAGCAATATTGAAACATTCAGTTTTATATAATAAAAAAATTACTAATTTTAAACTGAAATATGTTTTTTCTTTTTTAATTTTTTTTGGCTTTTATTCTTTTTTAAAAACTTAAAAAAGGTATAGATTATTATATAGAGTTTTGCGTGGTTGTATATTAATAATTTTATTTTTTTAAGTTTTCTTTTGTCATAATGGAATGGATTATAAACTTTTAAGTTTGGTCGTATATTAATAATTTTTTTTTTTAAGTTTGGTCGTGGTTGTAGATTATAAACTTTAAAAAAATTTTTTGTCACTTTCCTTTATTATAAGTTTTCATTAATTATTATTGTATTAATAATTTTCTTTTTAAGTTCAAAGTATATTTATAATTTTCCTTTTTAAAGTTTGGTCGTGGTTGTAGATTATAAACTTTTAAGTTTTCTTTTGTTACTTTCTTTTATTATAATTTTTCCTTATTTATTCTTGTTTTTTCTTTTTTTTTTTAAATTGCATTTTTTAGTTTAACTTTTTTAATATTTACTTTATTTTTTTTTTAAAATTAAATTGACACATGTCAAGATCTAAATTAACCATGACAAATGTCACGATCTCGTGACTGAAAATTATCTTACGTGTCACGATCACGTTGAGAAATCCAACTTTATATAATAAGATAGCTTCTAATATCCTACATCCTCCGTCACCTCACTTTTTTTTTTCCTTTAATTATATTGCCCACTTATATACTTTCACTAAAAAACAATTGAAATTATATTTTATGATACTTATTAAAATTCTATCCAGCTACAATGATATAAAAAAAAAACAAAAAAACAAATTGAACTAACTAGCCAATCTTGTAATTTAAATAAGAGTGCACGTACGATAACCCCTCAAAATCTAACTTTTACGTGAAGTTGTTAATTTTTCTATTCCCAAATTTTCGAGATCTTCATTCCTAGCTTTGAATATCATTTCTTTATGTTAATCTGGTAAGTTGATAATTTGATATACAAAACCACAATACTATTAAATAAGATGTATATAGAGTGAGAATATCACAAGCAACAAAACCAACCGAATAGAAACTGCTCTTCTGATTCGGAGATGATAATCATGTAGACTCTCTACATCCGAACAAAAAATGTTCCCTTTATAGCCAGCCTCATGATAAATAAAACTAGCAAATTTGTCTTTGGCTTCATCAATCTTATCAGATAATGAGCAGATAAAACAATATTTTTAAGAGTGACTTCTACAGATGAAGAAAAAAAAGAAGAAACTTAAGTTATGGAACCAAATAGATATTTTCGTGCCTTTAACCCCGTTGTAATTCACAAACCGATTTCCCTTTCCGAGGACGATTTTTATAATATTTTAATAAAAAAAAAGATATTTACCTATTTTAGATCAGCTTTGAAGAACAATGCTTCTTGTTTGCTCGTTAAACCCACCTAATTTGGAGTCGATGAACTTTCCCCATCGCTAAAAGCATGCCGAGTTTATGGCCTTACCTACTTTGATCACACAAACATACCAACTAAAAGACGTCTTCAAGAACAATTGTATATAGCATCATATGACACAATTTGTGACCATGTCCATTAACTATCATGTCTAAATGAGCTGTTTATTAGTCAGAATAGAACATATTGTTTAAAAGGTAAAAAAAATTGAACACCAATATCTAAACACAAATATCCAAACACAAATTTGAATACAAATGTCTAAGACAAATATCCAAAGAATGCCGAAAGATTGCTCTGTTCCAAATTATTTTGTTTTTGAAACTCCAGTTGCGGTTTTCTTTGGGTTATTTTTATAAACCTCAAAAAGTTTCTCCATCTTCTTACGCACATGATCTAACCTCGATTTACTAGTGGATGTATCTATACTAGAATTAGCATAAAGAAAAGCCTCTCTAATCCTTATGTACTCAACGAATGAATAAGGCAGATCATGCTCAATGATTGCACTGGCAATCATTTCCCGAAACACCATCATATCTAGCTTCCTATTTCCACATACATGAGTACTTCCAAGAGTCTTTGAGCATACTTTCATGTGACGCATCAAAGTAGTGGTGCCATTTCTACGTAGATCTATACAATAGTTAATTATGGTTGCAATAGTTGCATCTAACATCATTCTTACCATCATGCAATCTATCTCCAATGATTTTAAAATTCCGCCAACACTTTGAACGCTTACGTTTATTATTACTTGATAGTTGCATAATTTAGTTATCTAGTGCATTCATTTTCTAAGGCTTGCATCCACATTTTGAGTCAATTGCATTCTAGATGAGTCCTAGAGAGTCCTTGTACATATCATAATATTTTATATTTTAGGTGCATTTGGAGCTTGTGGAGGCCATTTGGAGTTGGGAGGAGACTTTGGACGTCGAAGAAATCACTTGGAGCAAGGGAGATGATCAAGAGGAGAAGAGAGGTGTCGGGAAGATGATACCGGGGTGGTGCATCGGCCTGAAGCACCCCGATATGGACCCAAGGGAAGATCGTCTTTTCATCAAGAGTTGTATCGGGGTCTTGCATCGGTCACATGCACACCGATGGATTCCTGCCAAACTCTCGGCTGACTCATATCGGGCATAGGCATCGGTGAGAGGCAAGCCAATACAATCTCCCCAAAATGTCACTAGGGATGGTATCGGCGTCTTGCATCGGTCACAGGCACACCGATACTGCCTGCGGAAGATCCAAACCCACCGGGTCAATACCCGGTTGTTCCGGGTTGACTCGGTTCGATCAAATTCCCTGTTTAAGCAATTTTACCTAATTATTTTGGGGATCTTGTTGTTGCTTTGAAAAATTTTCCTTTTGGGAAATTTGTAAGAACATCTTTGGTTTTATGCAATTACTATCTTCAATCTCTTAAATTCATATTCTCTCTATCATCTAATCATGAATCTCAACAACTTTAACATGGGATTTGTTGGGATTAACATGATTAGTGAGTAGTCTTTTAGAATCTTATGATGAGGTAGATTAGGATGATCTAATGGTTGATTCATGATGTCTAGGGTCTAGATTGTTTGATTTCCCTTCTTATTAAGTGTTCTTAATGCTAGATTAGCCTTGATCATGTTGATTTATAACTTATGAAATTTTTCACCCGTAAGTTGTTCGATGAAATTCCCCAAATACCTTTTAGGAAGTTTACATACTTAGCCCATGGAAATGGATGTCTAAGGTGTTTATTGGTCGTTAGAACTTGTCTTTAATGCTTGATGATTACTTAATCGCAAATGGGAATTTGTTATTGATTAAGTAATTAGCAAAATGATTAGTGTCATGGAAATGAATAAATCTTGATTAGTGTTCTAGGGATTAGTATTGATTGAGTAATTAGACATCATGAATTAGCTATATGGTCACCCAAAATCAATAACCTGACCCTTGGATTTGCTTTTTATCATTGTCTTAATCTCGTTTAGTGTCTTGTTAGTTCTTTGTTTCTTTTTAGTTTAAAATTTGAGTTTAATATCACAAGTTGTTAGTTGTTTGGTTAAGTTTAGTAGTGTTGCATTCAATCTCATTAGGAATTTAGCAAAAACCTCTTTCGATTAGCTTAGATTAAGGAGTTTCATGTATTCTTGATGCATTAATCTTAACTCTATTGGATTGACATCTCTTATGCTATAATGACAAGCATTTGAGTGATTGAGAAATATCCTTTATCATTACCTCTCATCCTGTTCTCAGCCGTACTCACTAGTAAATCAGCTTCTACCGGATTCTCTTCATCTTGATCCATCATTTCATACCCACTCATATAGTCATATCATCGTTGAGGTTTAGAATCTCCTCGTTATCCATCTGAAACAATAACACATATAGGATGTTACAAAGTTGGTAAGGAGCAATCAATTGAATAATCTTTTGAAACAATAAAACCAGGTGAAAGGTGTTCAATAATCTTCCAATTTCAATTCTTCTTAGTCTTAGTTCGTTAAACAGAGGACAAAATCAGACAGTCAAATCACCACCTATCATCAACCACATAAGACAATTTGAAAAGAAAGAAAGATAATTCCTTTAAATGCCTTTGTCACAGCTTATTTGGATTGCCGATTAAATTATGAAACTAAACTTCAAAAAATGAGAATGAATTTCGATTTTCCCCCAAATCGATTTTAACATAGTTTTTAAAGTATTTTGGGCCGATCAATTTTCACATTGTTCAACCCGTTTTGTCTGTGGTCGAAGTTTGACCTAACCCATTTAAACCATCATGTAAGTGTTTTACTTCACACTTCTACATAAAGTCGAAAAGTGACGGCAATGCAAATGAGGATAAATGAAGGTTAGCTTTCAACATTTCGAGAAAACCATATAAACCCCGCTTATATAGAGGTTAACACTTTAGAGTTAATAGATTCTAAACCTAGTAGTAGTAGCGATGCCTAATTCTAACTATTGTTGCAAAACATTGATTATCTTTCTTTTCTTTTTTTGATAAAAAAACATTCTACTAGTGATTTGGAAATTTTATGAAATACATTTTTAGTTTTATTTTGTTATCCAGTTAGATTCATGTATTTTCGTTTTTTAAGTAACATATATATTTTTATTCGGAAAAAAACAGGATGTAACTAAAATTATTTAGAGACTAAAACGTAAATGTATATTCGGAAAAGAAAAAAAAGTATATTCAAAATTTTCAGTCAATTCTACCAAACTTGCCACCGATTCAGTCAAATTAATGTTACCATTTACAATATTTAAATCTATGGAAATCTTTTATTATATACTATGTTTTTTATCAATAAATTTACAAAAATTTCCAAAACTATGATTTATATTCAGGTCCCTTTGACAAAATCGTCTGTTCCTCAAACTTTTACTTGCATCGGCTTTTCTACAAGTGGCAGCAGCCTAAGGCATCACAGTGTTTATTTTAAAGCTTGGTTTCGTTAAATAATAAACAATGGGAAATACCGCATTTTCGTATTTTCCTTCTTCTATTTTTTCTTCTTAAATAGTTTTGCGAAATATACCAGAGGCGGATCTTGATGCGTCTGCTCAACAGATTCTCCGGCGAAGTACGATGGCCGGAAACAACAACTCGAACTCGGAGTCGAGTCTATACCAGGTTTTGGTGGAGTGTTGCCAGAGAATGGAGACGAGTCAAGCGAGACTAAGGAGCGATGTCGATGATCTGCTGCTCCAGCAGGATAGGCGAATCGGTATCGAAGCGGCGCCGGAATTGGAGGCGGATGCGGAGGATTGGGATAGTCCGTCGGCGACTTGGGAGAGAGCGGTTTCGGGATTCTACTTCGCCGATAGTGCGTACCGGACCTTGATGGATTCAATGGGACACGCTATACATGTGACATCCGCCGCCTCTGGAGAAATTACATTCTGGTGAGCCTGATATTGATACATATTTGTGTTCTTCGTGTTCATCTATGATGTTTGAGATGATTTTCGTTAAGTCAGGAGCTCGTAGAATTCGTCATGTTCCATTGAATTGTGTTCTATGATGTGCTTTTAGTGTATTTTGTGAATTCGAGAGTGGAATATCTTAAATCTTACGCCAGTGCCATGATTTTGTACAATTTTGTGATCAAGCAGTTAAACAAAGTTATAACTGGTGATTTGTTTGTATATTCAAATGGAAGTGTCCTACTTGTTTCCTGTGTGATTAGATTCTTTTCTTATTCAGGAGTCGCTCTGCTGAGAATCTCTACCACTGGTATGCTGAGGAAGTTGTTGGCTACAGAACGATTGATGTGCTTGTAACCGAAGAATATCGTAATTGCCTTACGAGTATCCGGAACAGGGTTTGCCGTGGGGAGACTTGGGCTGGTCAGTTTCCCTTTCAGAAGAAAACAGGTGAACTATTCATGGCATTGGTGACTAAAAGCCCTATATATGAAGACGGAGAGCTCGTTGGTGTTGTTACTGTCTCAAGCGATGCAACACTTGTTAATAGGATGCATCCATTAAGTAGTGAGCATCAACAGCAAGCACACAGTAATAGACATGATTCAAACTTGAGAAGGCACCAATGGCACCTCCCAAGGCCTCAGATCGCTGCAGTACCACAGGTTCCAGTTGTCCCACAGATTTCATCAACTGTTTCAAACCTGGTAATTCTCACATTCTGAACCCCCCTAAGTTTTTCGCTCCCTTTTTCTTGCTTTATCCGTGTGCAAGATGTATGATTTTTTGTTTCTCTGTTGTCTGCACAAACCAAGAAGGCGTCGAAGCTTCTACCACAGAGAAATGGAGATGATTCCTTCAATGGAAATCAGACTTCTAGGAGCAGAGATGAAAATGTTCCGGTTGTTGCCTCCACAACTTTTGAAAAGTATGGCTCAATGGTAAGTCTTTGTTGTCTACTTAAACAAGACTTTGGTCTTCTAATTGACATTTCCTAGAACTATTGATGTCTCGTGTTATCAGCTGAATCTGCATATATACTAGTGTAGGCGGATAAGTTTTTGGGGAAGCTGCAAAGGAAGATTACTGGCAGCCAAGGAAATGAAGATAATGAGCCTATCTTAGGAAGTGGAATAATTAAGACAGCCGTTGGCAGTGGATCTGTTTCTAACGCTTCTAATGCAGTTTGCTGCACGACTTTCAGAGACAGTGGCAATGGAAAGCCAAAAAATGCTGAAACTAGATCCTCAGATGTCTATGGGAGTGGAGCTCGAGATTTGAGTGAAGAGAGACATATAGTATCACGTACTGGAGACCGCTTTCAGTTTATTGGGAATCTGAGTCAAAGGAAACCACCTAAAAGACCAGAGAGTGGTTTGGTTTCTGGCAGGGGAACAAGAATGTTGGACTTAAATGGTGAGATAGAAGATGCTTGGACGGCTCGGCCTAGTGGCGATCCCTTTCCATGTCTTGAAGTCAGCGTTGGTAGACAACAAAGTCCATCAGACCAAATGAACAACGGATTAGAAGTCAGCGTTGGTAGACAACAAAGTCCATCGGGCCAAATGAATAATGGATTAGTCACCGATTCGTCGTGTGAGATACGATGGGAAGATCTACAACTTGGGGAAGAAGTTGGACGAGGTGCATTTGGTTTACCAAAGTCTTACACTTGTTTTCACTTTTTTAATATGCAGATTCAGTACAGATGCGTATCTAGATTGTTAAATCGAATTATGTGTATTTCTGATGCATTATGTTTGCGCACAGGTTCATTTGCTGCGGTTCATCGAGGAGTTTGGAATGGATCGGTAAGTCTTCTGTAATTGAAAGATAATTCAAAGATGGTTCTTGTATCAGTGTAACTAACTAGTCCAATTTATTTGGATCAGGATGTTGCTATTAAGGTTTTTTTTGAGGGTGATTACAATGCAATGACTTGGATGGAGTGCAAAAAGGAGGTATGCATATTTGGTTCTCTCTGCTATGTTAGTGTTTTGAAAACTCATCCGTGACAGACAAAATAAATCAGTTGGGATCAATATCTATAGATCAACTTTATGAAGAAACTGAGACATCCGAATGTGCTGTTATTTATGGGAGCAGTATGTTCCAAAGAAAGATCTGCCATAGTCATGGAGTATCTGCCAAGGTGAGATACTTTTGGAAGTAGTGTTGCTCCTTATTGAATGCGTTTTATATTATGCTGCAAGAAATTGCTGATCGATACACTGTATTAATTATATCTTTCCGGTTTTGATGATTAGAGGGAGTCTCTTCAAAATAATTCATAATTCGAATCAGCCATTGGACAAGAAACGTCGTTTAAGGATGGCCCTTGATGTTGTAAGACTCACATCTTCCAGAGACCTCCCTCGTAATGAAAAAAAAAAATCATGTGAAAAACGAATCCGGGTCCTTCATTGTTGTTGCAGGCTAGGGGAATGAATTACTTGCACCGCAGAAATCTGCCAATAGTACACAGAGACTTGAAATCGTCCAATCTGCTCGTGGACAAAAACTGGAATGTCAAGGTAAATCAAAGGCTTCTATTTCCTCCACAAGTCATACTCATGAAGGCTTGTTAAATGAGTTTATTACCTCTTTTACTTACCACTCTTTTATTCCCTAGGTTGGAGACTTTGGGTTGTCAAAGTGGAAGAACGCAACCTTCTTAAGCACTAGATCCGGGAAAGGAACAGTAAGCCATCTCTGATTCTCTTAATCCACAAAACATTCTTGGATTCCTGTAACTAAACATTATTCATATTTTGTGTGTACAGCCACAGTGGATGGCCCCTGAAGTTCTCAGGAGTGAACCTTCGAATGAAAAGTAGGTTGATATAATATTAACCCTTTCTTAATTTCCGTTCTTTTGACAACATTATCCAATAACTTGAACAAATTTTTGAGCTAAAATCTCAATAATTTTGTTGTAACAGGTGTGATGTGTTCAGCTTTGGAGTCATCTTATGGGAGCTAATGACTACTTTAATACCATGGGAGCGTCTAAACTCTATTCAGGTACCTCTCAAATTATGTCCTTTATGAGAGTATAGCTGAATCATAAGATTGTAGTGATCTTCTCAATTTTTTAATAGGTTGTTGGAGTTGTCGGGTTCATGGACCGACGGTTAGACTTACCAGAAGGATTAAATCCCCGGATCGCATCCATAATTAAGGATTGTTGGCAAACGTAAGTAGATTTATATATTACCTCAAAATTTTGGAGGGGCGTTTTCCTAATCTTTGTTTTAATATTCTTGGAACAGTGATCCAGCAAAACGACCGTCGTTTGAGGAAATAATTAGTCGGATGATGAGCCTGTTCCGCAAAGCGGGGTCGGGTGCACAAGAAGACGAGGGTTGACAAGGTAAATGGTTTCATGGTTAGAGGATGGTTTATACAAAGCAAGGACGTAGACAAAAGAAAGTACCGTTCTGATCACTTACTGTACAAATGTCTCAATAGTTTTTTTTTTTGTTGTTTTTAAAATACAAATGTCTCATAGTTATGCTACCCTAATTATACATAAATTTCATGAAATGAAAGAAAAAGAAGCAGAATTACTGAATCAAAGAAACATACGATAGACATAGAATTTTGGTTGTTCACTTGAATAATTATCATCACCCATCACTAATTCGGTTTTCTTTTGAGGTGTTTTGGAAAACGTATTCCTCAATTATAAACTGTGGATCAATAACGTATACATCAATCACGAATTCTCCGGTTCAGTTTGGTAAACTGTGGATCAATTTTATTTGTCTTGGTTCGGGTTGGGTTTGCTTTAAAAATGGTACATATTGCTCTCAGTCTCGGTGGATGAGCTTAGTCGTAAAATGGGATTTTAAGTGAAGAGGAGGACCCAGATGTAAAAATTAAAAAATAAAAGGGTAAAATAAAGAAATACGAGAAAACTGTAAGATTGGTGGCTTTTTGTGGTTTGGATTGTAGTTGGTTTCTGGGGGAGAGAGAAGAGCAGAAAAGGGAAGGTGACTGAGAGGAGTGACAAATCGTATAGCCTTTGCCTCTTTTGCTTTTTTTATTCTCTCCTTACAGCTTCCCATCACTGCGTCGTCTGTAGCTTCTCAGCACCTAATATACGACTACGAGCCAGAAGCCTAAAAAACTATTCTCAAAAAAACAAAAAATTTATCTTTATTTGTAATTCTTCAATTCAGGTCAACATCTTGAAATAGACAAATTTTCATATACATAATTTATAGTTAAAACAAAGAATAGGTAGATGGGTGTATCATGTCTGTGCATGCATGTGCGTGAAGAGAAGAAAAGTATTGGAAGGAAGAAATTTGTTGGGGATGAAGATATTTGTCTGCCTGTCTGGGTAAGTCAGAACAAATCACATCGAGCTGCATAGTAATATTTAGTTTACAACACATGCTTATGCTTGTCACCTCTAGACAACAACTTTTTTTAGACTTTCTGCTCTTGCCTTGTATGTATTTCGTAGCATTTTAATTATGTAGCATTTTAATTGAAAAATATCTTTACTTTACCTTTTTATAATGTGTGATTGATCGATGACCGAGTCGATTTTCCCAAGCGGTATCTTTTAGGGAATACTACGTCACCGGAATACAGTAATAAAAAAAAAATGTCATGGTAGAAGTCACTATAGATAACTAGATAAGGAATGTACAAACTACAAAGTAATTTAAAAATGAGATTTGCTTTGGAACATCTATCACTATAATTATTTATAAGATATTTAGCACCTGTTATATATATATATATATATTGAATGTGTATATATACAAATATATTAGGGGTATATTATATTATATGCACATATATTTCGATCATAAAACAAAACAAAAGTTGAATATGAACAAATGAAATTACTTTGTACCATCCTTATGCACAGATTAAAATTTTGAAGATGGACATTTTTTTTTCCTTTTAAAATTTTTGATTGGGAACGCTTGATGTTCGTGATGGGAAATAATTCCAGTGTTGACTTTATCAGAAAAATGACTAAACTCACTACTAGTATTAGTTTGTTGTTTTTTTATCGGTCAATAAAAAGCTTTTGTTTCAGTTTACTTAAAAGTCCTAAAAGTAAATAAGTCATATGTGGTTTAGTTTAATTAGTTGGTTTATTTAATAAAACATTTTATATACGTAATCGTGACTAAAATGTTAAATACGAATTTAAACAGCATTTATATCACACTAATCCTAGCTAGTTTCAGTTCATTTCGATTTATGTATAACTATTTTTAAACTATAACTGAAAAAATCAAACTAAAAATTTAAAAGAACATCCCAAAAGTTATCTTATGGATGGTCATCTTCATATATGCGACTTAACCACCTACGCATTCTCGTGACGATACAAACCAAAACCCTTTCCGTATAATCGGTTCTTGTCGGATCAATCGCAATCTACACCATTTTTTATTTGCATGGCGTGAAGGTTTGAATGCAGCTAGGGGTGGGCACGGAGCGAATATGTCGAGAAATTCAACTATTTATGATTTGTTCCGTTTTTACCGAATATCTAATTTTGTGATTTGCTTTGCTTCAGAAAAATACGGATATCCGAAAAACTTACGGATATTTGCAGATATCCGCATATATCTATTGAGCTCTATTCAATACAAACAAAAACTAAAAAAAAAAATTTAGTGTATTTTTTATTTAATATGAACTAACAAAAGGAAAAAAGTGAAATCATCTAGTTTTTTTTATATAAAGAATGATAGACAAAATAAACATACAAAAAATTAATATATTCACTTAAACTCCAATATAAACATTTTTTATTAATATTTTATTAATTAGTATAGAGTTTATATATTTTATCATGCATATTTTCTTTTCACATTTTTTATTTATTAAAAAGATACAGAAAATGTAAATAAATATTATAAATTTATACTATATTATGTATATATATGATCTACGGATCAGAGTTGATATCCTACCTTTTTAAAATTAGTATTTGTATTTGCTTTGTTTTAGACGGATACTATCTTTTAGTATTTGCTTTGCTTCGAATCTTTATGGATATTCGGATTTTTTTGATCGAATCGAGACAAATACTGGATCGAACCGAATCTAACGAATAATTTGCCCAGCACTAATTATGCAACGGCTAACGACAGTTTTAATCTTATAAGCGAGTCTCGGATTTTCTTTAGCAATCCTATTTCAATATGGGAAACCGACTAAACAAATTTGGATGCTTATTGTTAGTCATAAGATTTGTTATTAGGTGCACCTAATCTTGTTAATAAATCATAATCTTCGCTGATTAGTACTCTGATATCATACAGTATTTATAGTTTTGACATTCAAGAAGAAGACCACAATTACTTGCTAATAAATGTTAATTTTGGGGGGAAACAATAATTCCGCTGAAAACTTTGACCAGAATTATATTACAGACACGCACGTACGAGTTCATACACGTGAATCGTTGACCAAAGTCAACAACCACCGTCCACTATATACGACTAACTAAGATTCATGTGGGTTCTACCTTTTGTACTTACATGACACGTGGTTAAATCGCAACGGCCTTTTGGTGTGATGCCTCTTCCGTCTCTCTGAGTCTCTGTAATGTCTTTTTCTCACTGCATGAGACATACCGAAGATTCCAGTGGATTAATTGTCGGTCCAATTTCTTTTTTCCTTTTACGACTACGAGTTAGATTCTCGAAGTGTTATACGTGAACCACTGGATTCATTATGATTATTCGAGACATATTATCTTTGTTAACAGTGTTTGTTCGTTTCTTAATTATGGTTTTACATTTGGAATATTTGACAATTTACAACTCAGTATCTTAAGTTCAATTTTGGATAATTTAATATGTATTCGTAGACATTTATATTATTACAATTTAATACAGTATGTATTCGTAGACATTTATATTATTACACGTGCTATCTTTTTAGTTTAAGTAGAAATACAACATGGTGGACATAGAATGAAATTTATATATCCAATATATATGGTACTATCTAGTTTAAAAGATTAATAGTATCTAAGATTTCTGACATATATAGTATAAAATCCACTATCTACGACTAGGTTTAGTTTAGTCCAATCTCTTAGCGGAAAAAATTATAATGGCTATTGTAATTTAGGTATTTAGGACAATTTTCTAATGATATTGATCTATTATATATGCTAAATCGAACATTTCAATATTATGATAACTACCGATCATGTACAGTATATGTGTTAATAGTCATGTAGTTTGTGAATTTGTATATGTAGAGAAATAAGTAGTTTTCATTCGTACAACTATTACTAATCGCAACACAGCGAAGGAGGGAGACATTCCTTGATGATTCGTTGGATCAGAGGGATACATTCCTTGATGATTCATCCTCACAACGGAGCCGAGGAGGGAGACTTATCAAACCAACTCAAAAGGTTCAAGAAATGATTTGGACAGCAGTTGGAAGACGAGAGAATTGAGGTAGAGGAGGCCGAGGTGGTCGCGGCTAAATCATCTATAGTATAGTCGAGGTAGAGGAGGCCGAGGTGGTCGCAGCTAAATCATCTTAATTAATTTCTCCTATCTCAATTTCATTGTAAGCTCAATTACTTAGTTTCATTTCTAAACTGGTTGTATTACTTTTATGCATTTTAATTGAATAACCTTTATCAAAAAAAAAACGCAAAAGCGAATATAATTTGTTATACAATATTCGCTCTACAGTCCAAAAATTTAACCTCCATATAAATCTGAAAACAAACATTTTAAATGCTTAAAAGACAAAAGAGTAGTAAAAAAACAAAAAAAGAAACAAGAATTGTATTCCGACTTCGATTGCCATATAGCAAAACGACGGTGCAGCGGACGGCGCGATCCCGTTAAACGGAGTAGGGACCACAAAAACGTGATGATGAAGGGAAAAACGATTATTAACAGCCATTAGATTACGGCGACGGGTCCCACAAAAGTGACGTCATCCGTTATGGGTCCGTAGCGGATTATAGTGTGGTCCATCTCTTAAAACAAAAAAAAAAGTATTGACGCTTTTTGTCATCTCTCTGTTCTTCGGAGTCATCGTATTTTTTCCCAGATTCAGATGATAATTTTTTTTTTATTATAACACATATTCAGATTTGGTTACAGAGGGCTTGGATTAGATGTATTTAAGTTTATTGTATATTGTCTTTCATTTTATAGATTTTGTTGGGGGTGTATTATAGTTATAACACAAGTGATTGTTTTTTTTCTTTCCCGATAACACAAGTGATTGTTAAGTGTTAAATACAACGCAATTACACGACGCAAATAATATGGAGATTAACGAAACTTCCCGGGAAGAGAGAGAGATATAGTGAGGCACACGCGCGAGTGAGGAGCGTGGTGCTAACTAAAACACTGTTTTCTACTGCTGCGACTACTTAACTCTTACAATCTCTCACCTTCTCTCTCGTTCTCGCTCCAGTGAGCAAGACGCTGGCGAGAAGAAACGCAATCGTTACATTCGTCAAGTGAGTTTCTATAATGGGAAAAGCTTCACGGTGGTTTAGGAACCTATTCGGGCTTAATAAACCCGACCCGGGTTATCCGGATCCATCCGTCGAGACGCCTTCTCGCTCTTGTCCGAAACGCCGGTGGAGCTTCGTCAAATCCAAACGCGAAAGAGGAATCGCACCGCCGGATCAGAGTCCTTTTCCTTCGTCGCAACCGAATTCGACGCCACCGCCGCCGCCGACGCACCACCAATCGTCGCCGTCGTCTCACGGACGGCGCCGGAAACATAAGCCGATGTGGGAGGACGAGGGAGGCGGAGATTCGGACAAGCACGCGATTGCCATTGCCGCCGCGACTGCTGCGGTTGCTGATGCCGCCGTCGCCGCAGCTCATGCCGCCGCTGCTGTTGTCAGGCTAACGAGCACGAGCGGGAGGTCGTCTCGTAGTCCCGTCACGGCGCATTTTAGCAAAGAGTTCAACGACGTTGCGGCGCATGTTAGCAGGTTCGACGGACACGGCCGCGACAGTCGTAAAGAGCTTGCGGCGATTAAGATACAATCTACATTTCGCGGTTATTTGGTAATTTTCTTTCTCTTTTATTAATTGTTTTTGCTGATATTTATTTTACGAAACTAAACATAGAAATACATAAGAAGTAAAAAAAAAACATAATTTTAAATAGTTTCTTCTTCTGCCGGTAGCTTAAGATAGTATATTTTTTCACGATTTTGCATAATTATATTTTTGATTAAGAAAAAGAAAAATTTATAGATTTCTTAAAAAAATCACGGGGATTATCGTCGAGAAAACATTTTTCGATGTCGTAAACCTTCTGCTGCTTCCTCTTCCCTAGACGAGTGATTAGACATTAACCTTCTATATTCCCATTTTCTTTTTTATTAATAATGGAGCACTTGAATATTCTTCGTATAAAGTAATTTGTTTTGCGGATACCCAAAAATTTTGTATTCGCGTTTTTTTTCTTAACCGATACTTATTAATTCGATTCCGATTCGAACAGTGTAGAATAAATTAGTGTTTATCTGTTAGAAATTTATCCATTCTTACAACTAATTTGGCTTCCATTTAAATGTGAATAAATAAAAGATTTTTATAAAATTACATAGTCGAAAATCATTACTGACCCATAAAATTTAAATGGGACGAAATGAAATCTACTTGTAGAAATAGCCAATCGAAGATCAGTTAACATCAACCAATACGAAGTAGTTGTAGTTTTGTTCTATTGGAGAGTGAATGTTTTTTTTCACTGGACCACTTAATAATTACATGCTGATGGTGGCTGCTACAATTAGCCTATATTTCAGTTCATTATAGCCTAGACGTAGTTAATATATATGTATGTATATTCATGTTTCGAAGCATGCCTATTGAACTTTATACTTCATAGTTTATGGCGAATCTTATATTTCTTTTTTTTATTGGAGGGTTTAAGATAATATTGTATAGTGTGTAAGACAATTCAGACCCAAATGTGTCGATTCATATCGACGTAAAAGTCGCATTCTTCATTAATAGTCGATTCATCTTTCCTATTGTAGAGGGTGACAATACATGTAAATGTTTTCATCATAACTCTTTATTTATATCTCTCTATTTAATTTTCTTGAATTCCTCGTGAATATTTCAAAAGTTCAATTTCCTCAACTTGTGTTTTTTTTTTCACTCTCCTTTTGGCGCCAACTTCTATCAAAAGTAATGTTTATTTAAAATTCAATATGCTTTTGTGGTCCTATCCATAATGAGAGCTTGAGCTCAAGACTAGGACTTTGGGGATATTTAGAATCTGCTCTTGGTGATTTTTAGGTTTTACCTTCAATTTAAACCAATTTTGGATTGTTTGATTAATGTTATTAAAGGCAAGGAGAGCGTTAAGGGCACTCAAAGGCTTGGTCAGGCTTCAAGCTATAGTTAGAGGCCATGTCGAACGAAAGAGAATGTCGGTCCATCTGCGCAGGATGCACGCTTTGGTTCGAGCTCAAGCTCGCGTCCGTGCCAATCGGGTTATTGTCACGCCTGAATCCTCTTCTTCTCAATCCAACAACACCAAATCTTCTCACTTCCAAAACCCCGTAAGCCTGGTTAAATCCGTTAAGATTGTTCTTATTTAATCTAAAACACGTCTTCTCTTTAACAACTCTATTTATCGATAAGGGTCCACCAACGCCGGAAAAACTAGAGCATTCAATCTCTTCTCGCAGCTCCAAGCTCGGCCATTCTCATCTATTCAAGGTATTACATTTTCAATTTCTGTTTGATTCTCTTCATTTAGTTGCGTATGCTCCCATTAGTTTGAAATTTTGGGTTATTGGATGATATAAGTTACTAAACAGGGCTTATGTTCAAAACAAATTCGATCTCGAGAATTCGTTGTATGTTTATCATTACTGAGTTCATGTTAGTTTGGGTTATCCATTTTAAATTTCATTATCATTATTTGTGACTCCTACTACCATTTATAAGAGATTGGATTATTTTTTTCAGAGAAACGGTTCTAAAGCAAGCAACAACAACAGACCGTACACTGCTCACAGAGAAACATTCTCAGCCATGGACGAAGAAGAAAAAATCCTTGAAATCGACAGGAAACACAACAGTTCTTACACAAGACGCAGCAGACCGGACATGTTCTACTCATCACACCTCGTCCTAGACAAAGCAGGCCGGTCTGAGCCAGTTTACACCATGCCTTTTAGCCCGTCCTCGTCACATGATGAGACCGTAAGCCAGTTTTGCACAGCAGAGAACAGTCCTCAGCTATACTCAGCTACTTCTAGAAGCAAACGCAGTGCTTTCACGGCTAGTTCTATTGCACCGAGTGATTGCACCAAAAGCTGCTGCTACGCGGACCATCCAAGCTACATGGCTTGTACAGAGTCCTCTAGGGCAAAGGCTCGGTCTGCTAGTGCCCCGAAGTCGCGACCGCAGTTATACTACGAGCAGTCTTCGTCGAAACGGTTTGGATTTGTCGATTTGCCATACTGTGGTGATACGAGGTCAGGTCCGCAGAAAGGTTTTGCTTTGCACACTAGTTTTATGAACAAGGCGTATCCCGGTTCTGGTCGGCTGGACCGGCTCGGGATGCCAATTGGGTATAGGTACTGAGAAAAGCTGTTGGATCGGTTTGTTCTATGTGGTTCGGGTTGTGATAGTAATCAAATGTAGAAGTGGAGTACCGGTTAAACCCGGTTTTGTTGTAGATCAGTGGACTGAGCTTTGCTGTTAATTTTCTTGGTTTGTAGTTTGGAGTAAATCTAAAATGCAAATAGAACTTGCTTAATTATATTGTTGAGTTAACATCTATAACGCACTATTATATGCCTAAGTTGTAACTCTTTCTTTTCTTTCAATTTTTTAAGAATTTGATAAGGAAAACACAGTTACAATAGAAAGAAAGAATTGGTGTAATTACAAAAAAAAGAGAGGATAATCTAACACTAAGAAGAAAAGAACTGTCATGTCCATTGGGATTTAACGGAGTAGCTAAGTTTATGGCACCACTTACAATATCTGTTCAAGTTATCTCCTCTGAATAGTATCACCAACCCAGAAACAAACCTGCACATTGGAATAGCCACCCATCCAAACCAAAATCCGGTTTAGTAACCCAATCAAACACCAAATCCTTCTAGACATAAAACAGATGTGTGTAGTGTTAGTATCATCGTGAAGGATTAAGACAGTTCTAGCGCTTACCCGGCGACAAAGACAATGGCTGCAATTATGCAAAGCACGAGTTGGCAAGTGTTGTACTTGGGCTTAACAACGGAACCAGGCATAAGAGAAACTCGATTTTCCTCCCATTCGAACTGTGGATGAATGAGGAGAAGAAAACCGAGCAGAAAACCGCCCAAGAAACCTCCAATATGAGCAAAGTTATCGACAGGAGGAAGTGTTCCTAATGCTAAATTGACACCAACAATCACCAAAAGCATTATCAGAGCCACACCCTACAAATGATCAGAATAAGAGAAAAACAGAATCAAACAATGGACTCAGAGGTTTCTTATGCTCAAATGCAATAGATATCCAATAAAAAGGATACTCCGTGTGGGGTTTCTGCGCAAACCTTGTTTTCATAGGTAGTCCAGTTGATTAACAGTTCTGATAACATTGCTCCTAAAAGGCCAAACAAAGCACTTGAGGCACCAACGGATATGGCATTCTGAACAAACAGACAAGATAATATGCTCCCGCAGAAGCCCGATACAAGATAGATCGTCCCGACTCGAACAAAACCAAACTGCTGTTCGAGACGAACTCCAATGAAGGCAACGCAAAACATGTTTGCTAGCAAGTGGATAACACCGGCGTGCAACCACATACATGTTAAGAGTCTCCAAGCTTGACGCTTGTGAACTATTTTCCCCCACGCCAAAGCTCCCATTTTCTCCAACCTGCAAGTCACAGATGAAACCAGAACCAAACTTAATGCAACATAACTCGGAATGTTGTCTCAGAATTGACTGTAAAAGAGCTCCTCGGCTCAAATGCAGCTTAGAATCTCCAGTCAAAACGAGATTCAAGTAATCGTTTCAAACGAAATGATCAAAATCTAAATAGAATCTCATGGAAAGAGAGGGTTTTTTTTCCCCAGGAATTGGGGCTTTGACTAGATGTGAACAGCATTCTGAAATTAGAATGTTTGGTACTCGAATCGGAGTTAAAATCCTAAATCAAAACCCAGATCACAAAAGTCAAATGCTACAATGTTGGAAGCACTCACGTAGAGGAAGAAGGACCGAGAAGGTGGTTCGTCTTGAAAGACTCAAATGAGAAACGTCCGAGGAACTTTGCGAGACACCGATTGCTCTCGTGAGGACAATCGTTGACGTACATAACCGAAATGAAAACGACTACGTTGGCAATCACCACCACCGGAACCACCCACGATGTCCATCGTACGTCCGGGGTAGTCTCGCCGCCATTACCGTCTCTTCGCTCTCTCTCTATTCCTCCTCCTTCAGGATCCTCCTCCGCCGCGGAAACCATCTGTCTACACTCTAGCTAATAGCTTAATGCAAACGAAATCTCTGTGAATTTCGCAAGAATTTTGATTGTCTTTTCTCTTTCTTTGCTATCAAAAGTTCGAAACATTTTGATTTGAGCTACAATCCTGAAAAATTCAACGTGCCTTTTTTTTTTCAATAATAACTTTCCCAACCGAATCAGATATGTAACTACGAACAGATAGGTATTTGCTGTCACGAATAAAAGCCAATTTTATGATTTTTTTTTTTAAAAGATAAGTAGCTTATTGTGTTTGTCTGTTTGATGTGTATGTAAGTTTTATTTTATGCACACAGTAAATTTTTCTTACGGTTGTAACTTGTAATCCAAACATTGAGACTTAATATTTTAACCCTTATTCAAAAAAAAAGGCGTAATATTTAAATACATAGTAAAAAATCACAGTACAATATACAATATTATGCATTTTTCAAAAAAATGTGGGTGCACAATGAAAACTTGAAGAAAAAGAAAAAACAAATCGGTAAAAAATGTAGCATCAACTCATTCAAAAGGTTGATATAGAAAGGACAATTAGCTAAATTAGAGGTTGCTCTCATTCTGCAACAGAGAAAGAAACACAACAAACTTCAAGAAACATTCACAAAACTTGTCCATAAGCATATTAGAAAAGAGGGTCTGACCATAAGTACCTCAACTTCTTTGTAGAAAGTGTACATGTCCTCAACATACTCCACAGCAGCAAGGTCATTGTCTTTGTCGACAGAGTCAATATCCACAGTCTTGGAAGCAGCCTACGACGATGCAACCAACAATCAGAACACAATCAAAGAAACATTGCAAGTTATAATTTTTCAGTCAAAGAATCGACCTTGCTTCGAGCATTAAGAACCGAAGAGTATGTCACTTTCTTCTTGGACGCATCGTTTTTCTTCTCCTCTTTAGCTTCTGCAATCTCGTTCGTATCAGGACTGATCAAAATCACTTCAACAAGTTTTAAGGGCTGCCGCTTAACAGCTCTTGCTTTCTTTTGAACGGCCCTTACAGCTTCTGGTTTCTTGGGTACAACCTGAGCTCCATCAAGAATTGAAGCCTTGTCCACATTGATTTGCTGTTTAGTAATTAAGAGAACCAAAAAAACGCCAGATTCAACAGTCGTCTCAAAACAAGATTTGAAAAACAAAAAAAAAAAACCTTTTTATTAGCGGCGGCTGCAACTTGTGCGTTTTCTAGCAATTGGGCACGGAAGCTACGGGTCAAGGGGCTAATCTTTCCTCCTTCAACTCCGGGAAGAGAAGCAATGTCTCCGATGTCCCAAAGAGCGCGACGATTCTTTGCTGCTGCCATGTTAGAGCTCGGTTTCACAGAGTTTTCCGACGAAGAAGACAGTGTGTGACGCTTTGCGATGGACGATTTAGACGACTTGTAAAAATTAATTGCCGGTGTTCCGGAAGAAAGGTTTACGGATGAGCAAACCGAGAAGCTGGACACGGCCGGATTTTAACGACGTTCACCGCTTTTTCTTCTAACGGGTTTTGTCGCCGGCAAGAAACTAGGTTTTTTACAGTTCTGGTAAAAGGGGAGGGATACTCGACGATAAGAAAAGGTAAATGTTATGAGAATGGTGTTTATGTCTTTTTGTGTTAAGAAAGTATATCAATAGACAAATGTGGTATATTTGGATATTATAAAGACATAAAGTGGGTGTAATTGTTCCTTATTCAAAAGCGTGAAAGTTTTGATTGATATATTGTGAATAGTAAAATAAACTGCGGATGACATATTTTAAAAGAAAAACATAATAATTGTTTATTGTTCATGTTCTAAAACTGTCTATTATCCGACACACCTATATTTGGATACATAAAATATAGTGGTTTCTAGGATGATGATTAATACTAATCTATGAGCACATTACAATTTAGCGGATATCAAAATTTTAATTTTCTCAATCGTGGTATTCAGTTTGCTGTGGTGCGGACTAAAGGAGAACCAAAGATTTACAATGGAGCGTCCATGAATGTCCTTGTACAGTTGTATGTACCCCTCCGGTTCAACCGAATCAACATAGCTCTGCTCGATTGAAGATTCAGATCGGAAATGAATTCATCCAAGCCGGTTGGACCGTAAGTCAATTAATTGAGATTTGGTGTATATCTTTTTTAGTACTCCTATTATTTAATGTATATATCAATCCTATTATTTATTAATTTTAAGGTACACCCGCGCTTGTACGGCGACGCCAAATCTCGGCTATTCGTATTTACAAACGTGAGCAGGCTAGATCTCCCATCTTATTTTGATAAATTCGTATTTACGAACTGTGCATGATGTTTGTGTTCATCGTCAATATTTAATTAATAGTCACATTTTACTTTCATATTTTTCTTATTTCCGTGCCATATATACGCAATTACGAATTATGCATAATGTTTGTGTTGATAAATCAGTTATTAGTAGTTAAATGTTTATATGGTTTAATACAGGCTGGAGGACATGCGTGTTATAATCCACATTGCCCGTCCGGAGCCGGAATGATACTGGTCCGTCAAGATTTTGCTCCTAGGTTACCTCTCGCGGATAACTATTATGATATTTACATCGACCTACTCAAGGTCGGACTCAATTTTTTTTTATATTTATAGTCATAAATCCGATCATGACTGTGGGTAGACGTATATATATTAGAAAGTTTGAGTATGGTACGGTTAGTAACATTATCAAGTTTGAGTACGAGTCGGGTAAAGGTAGCCTTAATTAACAAGTATTTTGTGAATAAAAACTAGAAAAACTTTTAAAAGTGGGTTTTGTTGAGTGCAGGACAAAATCAACGGGAACTGGTTTCTGTACGTGGCCGGGGAGCTAATTGGGTTCTGGTCATCGAGAACGTTCAAAGTGAGCTCCGGGACGATGGTAGAATGGGGAGGTGCAGTCTACAGTCCGTCTCCAACTCCAAGTCCTCCGATGGGTAACAGCCATTTTCCAGTGGGGAACCCTAACAAAGACTCCTATATCCGGTTGATCTCGATCGTCGACGGAAACTATAAGACTGATAATACTGTGAAGAACACGGAGGATTATTCGGACAACACTCTTGGCTATCAAGTGAAAGACGCGACGAAGACATTTTGGAATGGTACAGGTCATCTGATCATTTATGGAGGCCCTGGGAAAATTTAGAGACCATATGTTATACAATCTGCTCAATAGTCTACATGCATGCTGTCAGCCTGTCATGTGTATGGTAAAATATAATAATAAGATCGTACTGATCAAAATTGACCAACAAAACCAATAGGAAATGTTATGTTTTGTATTGAGTAATAATAGTGTACGTATTAAATTTTTAATTTGTGGTTATTGCTGTGTTTATGCAGCTATTATTATGTGTGTATTCTATCATGTTGAAATTATCAAAGCCAACATATCCTCTTCTCTTCCTCACATCGCTCACGAGCTATTTGTTCTTCTTCTTTTTCTCTTTTTTTTTGTTCATTATTTATATTTGTTTACTCCGCAAGAAATATTCTATCTTTTTTCTAAAAAAAATATATTAAAAACAAGGAAGAATATTGTAGAAAACTTTAGTCATATTCTTTACAACATGTGCATGAGCCTATCTGTAGGCATATACTTAATGGACTAGGTACGAGTTTTAAACATACTAAGTACGAGTTTTTACCACAGAGTATAAATGTTTAGCAGTATAAATAATTGGAAATTTTGAAATAAGAAAGACAAAAGGTTGAATTTAAATATCATTGCTGATTACCAAACCCTAAACCATTGGTAGATCATGTGAAGAAGACGCGTCAAGCACGATAGCTTTATCTGCGAGAAATCGATCAAAGATGAGAAACAGTAGATAACCGGATTCGGTGGGGAGAAGTTCTTAACCGGATTGTAACCGAAGACATCTTTACCGGTTTGGGTGTAGATATAGCTGGTTGGGTTCGTAATTAACAAAAAAAATTTTAAAAGTGAGAAGTTTTTTAACGATTTATCAATTTAAAAGAAATTCAATAATACATTAATTTTTATAACGGGGGCATCTTAGAATTTTGGTAAGTCAAAAAAGGCATATGAGCACTTGATATTAATCCTCTAGATAACATGTTCTTTCCTAAAGGTAGTGCTCGTTGAACTATTTTCCACATGAAGACTTTTAACTTTGATGATTTTCCTCAAAACTTTTCTCTGCCAATGCAGCGTGATAGCTCGACTATGTAGAAGAAATTCCAGTCTTATTTGGAAGCCAAACAAAACAGTCCTTAGCACCCCTTTTGACTCAGCCTGATACAGAGTATTTATTTCTCAGAATTTGGCAGGATATATTTCTTTGATCTTGCTGCGATCCCATTCCCATGTATCACCCTGCATCAAATCCGAGACCCGGGGATCTTTTGTGTGAAGTGAGGGCAGACCTAAAGGTCTTTGTGGGTTGGTGATAGATAGCCATGGACCATTCCAAATGCTAGTTCCGTTACCATTACCGATTGCTTTCCCGGGTTTTAGTTTGAGTAAATCCCGGCCGATGAGTATGCTACACCACCCATGCATGGGAGGCTGAAGAAGCTGAGGCAACTGTAAGGAAGCTCTTGTGATTGCAATACTTTCTTGTGAGCACACGGGCCAATAAACACTTTGGGTTGGTCAAAATTCACCAACTAAGTTTCGCTAGCAATGCATCATTGAAACATTGTATGTCACGGAAACCTAGTCCCCCGTCCCTCTTTGACCTTGTGAGCTTATCCCAAGAAATCCAACACATCTTCTTTTTCTCAAGAGTTGCATCCCACCAAAACCTCGTCAGGTTGGATTGAATTTTTTTGCAAAGGCTCATCGGAAGCTTGAAACATGACATAGTGTATGAGGGGATGGCCGAGAGGACTGACTTTAGCATTGTCATCTTTTCCGCACTTGAGAGAAATTTGGAAGACCAACTTATAGCTTTTTATCGGATGCGGTCAACAATGAGGGTGAAGAGATCTTTCTTTCTTCTTCCAAAATGCTCAGGGAGACCTAGATATTTCCCTAAACCACCTTTCTTGGAGATTTCTAGTGTATTTTTTACTCTTTTCCTCACCTCCGGAGGTGTCTTTCCGGAGAAATTAATGGATGATTTTTGTCCATTTATCATTTGCCCAGAAGCTTTTTCATACTTTCGAAGGATCTTCATCAACTCATCACAACTCCTTGGAGTGGTTTTTCCATATAACATTGTATAATCGACAAAAAGAAGATGATTAATCCGAGGATTTCCTCGTGCCACTCGGATCCCGGAGAGTAAACCTTTTTGTTGAGCTGATTAACATAGACCGGAAATTACCTCTCCACAAATGAAGAACAAATACGGTGAGAGGGGGTCTCTTTGTTGAATCCCACGATGTGGAATTATGTGTCCTTGAGCTGCTCCATTGATAAGGAAGGAGTAAGATACTGTGGTTATACATTGTGAGATCCAATTTCTCCATCGTGGATGAAATTCCACTCTTTCAAGAACCGCTTCAATGAAAATCCATTTCAATCTATCGTAGGTTTTGTTCATGTCGGTCTTGACTAGAACAATGCAAAACATTAAGTCAAGCATTGTTTTTAAATTAGCATTTAATTTTGGGGGAAAAGTATATCCATTAAGTCTGATAAATTATTCTAAGCATGGATTGTATATCATACTCTGATGAATTATTCTAAGATACCAATTTATACAATTTATACCAATTCAATTCTTTACGGCCATTAAATTGGTCGCATATTTTAAGCAGGGCCACGAATTTGGCCACGGAATCTCTGTGGCCCATTTTCAGAAATTTAAAAACCGAAAAATAACGTTTAGGCATCTACCAATTTTGTTTTCCTCATAAATGCCTTTACTTAATGTTACCATCGGTTAGAAGATTTACTTTGACCATTGACTACACTTTCCAAATATTTGATCTTAATTCCATAAAACGTTTATTGTTTTCCATTTCCAGACTTTTGCAAATCCTTGATAAAACTATATATATATATCAACTAAATTATCTCATGTCTCTCAGTCTCCAGTGTTGATGAAAATGGAAGTGGAGTTTCCAGTAATGTGGATGATTTTGTTATGCCAGGTTTTATGTTGTAGCCTTATGATGATGAGCTATAACCATGGCATCGTCGAAGCAGCTGAGACATTAAAAAATGTTGAAGATTTGGAAATAGAGCAAAAACTTAAGCTTATCAACAAACCTGCTGTCAAAATCATCAAGGTTCATCATCCTCCCACCATAATTATAGAGATATATATATATATATATATATATATATATCTATCTAATTCTGTTTATATTTTATAGATTCAAGGATATTTAGGATTATATAAACTGTTAAAATAGATTCTTACTTGCTGTTATTTCTGAATCCGCGCAGTCTATATACGGTGAACGGTATGGGTGCGTGGATTTCTACAAACAACCAGGATTTGACCACCCATCCATGAAGAATCACACATTTCACCACAAGGTATATATATTTTTTTTTGATAACATGTGAATTTAATTTACCAAAAGAGAAAAAGTTTTTGTTACAACAGCTCGGCGGAGCATAAATTTTCAAAAAAGCCCAAAAAAAGAATAAAAAGCTTTAGTGAAAACTGGTAAGAAATTACAAACCCAACATAGCTAGTTGACTACTCGTAAGTAAACCAATGAGAGAGCAGATTCTTGAATTTCTTCTGATAGATCCTAGCGAGAATAGAATCCATGATGCTACGATCAATCTGCTTAAAGATTACCATGTGGGGAGTCGAGACTTCATTATGAAACCTATTGTTCCTCTCTTTCCAGATGTGAAAAACCAGAGTGTGAATAGCTAGTCGCTTAAGAGTGAAGCTAAGGGGGCCACTGGGGGTTGAGAGCCAGCGGATAAGGTCAGACCACGCTGCAAAAGTCAAGTGAGGCTGTCCTAATCGGGATAGAACCGTACGCCATACCTGGGAGCTGAATTCGCAGTGGAGGAGCAAGTGGTCTCGTGTTTCCACTGCTCTACCACAAGTGAAACAGGCTGTGGGGATGTTCATTCCCCAAGAGGCTAAGCGGGACTTTACCGGAAGCCTATCAAGATGCGAGACCCAGAAAGTGAAAGCGTGCTTTGGGATGCATCCCTTGTACCAAACTGTTTTTGCCCACTGCTTGACATTGCTACTAGGCCTAAGCTGATCCCACGTATGGCTGGTGGTGAAAACTGATTCCGAGGACCCTTCAATGTGCCATGAATATGCATCTTCACCATTTGCTTGGCTGGGAGGAGGAGAGTCCAATAGAATCCTGCGAAGGGAGGCAAGAGAATGGTTTCTAGTACGAGAGAAAGGGAGAAACCAACCTGAACGACCCAAACCATCCCTCACAAGTGCAGAGTCAGGGATTCCCATGAGCTGAGGACCTGCATGTCCAACAGTTTCAATGAGAGGTCCGGACCTACTCCAGTGGTCATACCAGTAACTTTCCGTACGTCCATTTGAGACATGACAGCGTAAAAACCTCTTTGCTAGAGGTCGCATGCCGAGTAGAGCTTTCCATATCCATGAGTGGTGACTTGCAGCTTCAACGTTCCAGAAGTTTGCGTGTCTGGGGCGGTGAAACTGGTTCCAAGCTACCCATAGAGAAGCTCTGTTTGTGAAGAGCATCCAGATGAGGCAGAGATTCAGAGTCCTATTCCAAGTCCTGAAGTGACGTAGCCCTAGTCCTCCTTCCGCCTTTGGGAGACAGACTTGCTACCAAGAGACCTTAACACCACCCGCTTTGGTGCTGTCACCAGTCCAGAGGAATCGGTTACATAGCTGCTCTATTCGCTTAAGGCAGCAATTGGGTAAAGCAAAAGTGGAGAGCCAAAAATTCAGAGTGCTATAAATAACCGAGGATATGAGCTGCAGTCTACCCGCGAAAGAGAGAGTCTTGGTAGCCCAATGATTAAACCTGGAAGAGATTTGATCGATGAGAGGAGAATAGTCAGCCTTACGGAGTTTCCGATGGAGCAACAGAAGGCCGAGATATCTGAATGGGAAAGTGTCGTTGACAAAGCCAAAAGCTGTTGTTTCTTCATCTTCGATGTCACTTAATCTTGCAGTATAAATTCCAGATTTCTCTTTATTCATCTCAAGCCCAGATAAAGCCTTGAAATCATCTAGAACAGAGGTAATAACTAGCAATGAGGATGGCTTCCCATCATAGAAGATCATGAGATCATCAGCAAAAGCTAGGCTCGAGATCTTCAAGTCTCTTGCCTTTGGATGATAACCAATAGAGCCATCTGCAAACTTAGCTTCCAACAATCCAGATAATACTTCCATGGCAATTACAAATAGAGAGGGTGATAGAGGATCTCCCTGTCTTAGGCCTTTTGTGCCTTTGAAATAACCACACAAGTTTCCATTTACATTGATAGAGAAGCTAGACTGGGTGATGCACTGCTTGATCCAATTAACATACGACAATGGAATATTTGCTGCCACCAAAACCTCCAAAATGAAATCCCAACCAACTGTATCAAAATCCTTCCTGAGATCCACCTTTAACACACCTCTGCTTGACACATTTTTATTTCCAAACCCTTGAACCAGTTCTGTAGCTAGAAGTACGCTTTCTGATAAGAGCCTCCCTTTGACAAATGCAGACTGAGATAGAGAGATCCATTGGGGCAGAATCAACTCCATCCTTCTAGCAAGGATCTTCGATATCACCTTGTATAGAACATTACAGCACGATATAGATCTGAAATCTGTGATTTTATCTGCATTCTGTCTCTTCGGAACCAAAGTAATGGAGGTGGAATTCCATTGTTTGAGGAGTTTACCTGAGGTGAAGAACTCTCTAACTGCTGCCGTGAGCTCCTGTCCCATTATGTTCCACATTTTTTTGAAGAATTCAGATGTATACCCATCAGGCCCTGGAGACTTGTTGGTCGGGAGCACGTGAAACTCAGCCTTGATCTCGTCAACAGAAATAGTCGCCTCTAATCTGGCTCTCATGTCATCATTACACTTGAACGCCAAGAGGGAGTGTATTTTGTCCTTGCCCTCTTGAGTCAACTCACTGAAATTGCTACCAAACAGATCCAAGAAAAACTCCACACAATGGCTCTGCAATTCGTCAATGTTCTCAATTCTTCGACCAGCATGATCAATAAGGTAGTGGATCTGGTTTATAGATCTTCTAGCTGCCACCATTATGTGGAAAAAAGAGGTGTTGGCATCACCACTTGCAAGCCATGTCACCCTTGATTTCTGACACAGAAATCTCTCCTCAGCCAAGGCAAGTTCAAGCCAAACTCGATGAGCTTCCTTTTCGCAACTGGCCAGATGCGGAAAAGGAGACGCTAGGAGATTATTCTGACAAGTAGTAAGATCTGTGAGAGCACAATGCACCCTTTTCTCTAGATCAGAATAATGCTCTCTACTGAAGCTCTTGATTGTCCTCTTAAGGTACCTGAGTTTCTTTGAGAGGACAAACATATACGATCCATGATAGGCTAGTCTTCCCCACACAGATCTGATTTTGGAACTGATGCCAGGATGATGAAGCAAGAAGTTAGAGAATTTGAAAGGCTTTTTCTTACCTTCATTTCGGTGGCCAAAATTCACGCAGCTTGGTCTATGATCTGAAAATTCCATATCTCCAAATTGGGCAAAGGAGAAGGGAAAAGCCAGCAACCAGTTGTCGTTCGTAAGGATACGGTCAATCTTCTTCGCAATAGGGTGATCCTCTTGATTATTCCACCAAGTAAAATGATGCCCCCTGAAAGAGAGATCAGAGAGATTTGAGGAGTGAAGACAGTCACGAAAATCTTGCATCCCAGTTGAAATTCTAGTTCCACCAGTTGAGGCATCTGCAGGATCAAGAGCTTGGTTGAAGTCACCCATCACTAACCAAGGCTTATCACTGATGGTAGAGTCTGCAGCAAGATGAATCAGCTCCTGCCAAAGACCCATTCTTCCATATCAACAATTTACAGCATAAACAAAAGTCATTACTAACTCATGAGCTATATGAGGCAATTTGACAAAGCAAGTAATCGTCTGAGCAGATTTGGAGTGGACTGAGATTGACACAGCCGGATCCCATACTACCCAGATTCTTCCTAGCTCAGCGAACTCATAATTGCACACAGAACTCCACCCTGGAAAAGAGGTACGAATAAGATTCTGAGACTTGTGAACTTTCATGCAAGTCTCGATAATGCTACCAAAAAGGGCTGTAGAAAGCCTAAACCATTTCCTAAAACTTCTTCGTCGAACTGAATTATTGAAACCTCTAACATTCCAGCAAAAGGTGTCTATCATTTAAAAGTTATGGGATTTGGAGCCTTTGCTCCGGGAATTTTCCAACCTTTTTTGCTTCTGAAAATCAGCTAACTTCTTTAACTCCATTTGCCTTTGCAGCTTCTGGTTCCTTTTTCGAAATCACTGGCGAGAAGCTCGTGGAGTCATCAGACTCATCCCCTTTTTCTTCACCAAGTGAATCCATGGTTGCCGATTTTTCCTCATCACTATCAGCCTCCGCAGAGGAGGCATCAGAGTCATCAGATTCAGCAATATGACTAGAGTCAGAGGTGGAGTTATCCATAACCTGCTTGGATTTACTAGCCTCAGGGGAATCTTTATTGGATACCACCTCCCGTTGGAGCTTTCCAAGACCAATGTCGATGACAATGGTTTCCTCAGTGTGCTCCTCGGAGGGTGCTAATGTCTTCTTCTTTTTGGTAGTCTTCCTCTTCTTTCCCTTCTTGAGTTTCACATCTGCCTCGCTTTGTTGCCCAGCACGCTCCTTCCTGGATCGGGGGCAGCTCTCAGTCGTATGACTAGAAGATTTGCACTTAGAACAGGTGATTGGAGCAGTGGGGCAGCTGTTTAGACTGTGACCTATTGCCTTGCAATGATCACAAGTAGGGGGAAGCCAGGGACTTGACACCTCCACACGCTGAACATGGCCAGAGTCAAATCGAACATTGACGGCTTCCGGCAATGGCTTGGAGGGGTCAACAATGGTGAAAACCCGAGCCACTTCGAGGTTTGTCATGTTCGATGTGGTTGGATGCAAAAAGAGAGGGTCACCTAGGAGGCCAGCAATGTGTTCCAACGCCTCCTCTGAAAAGAACTGCGGTGGGACGTTGTGGAAGTCCAACCACACCGGAGCTGAGGTGAGCTCAGGAATCTCAGGTTGGAGGCCAGGTTCCCATTTGGCAACAAACATAGATTGCTTCTCAATGTGCCACATCCCTTGAGCTAGGACTCGCTTGCGGGTTATGGGGCAGGGGATTTTGATTAGAAAAGACCTCTCGGAGAGTTTGGAGACAGTAATGTTTCGCAGTCGGTTGCTCCATATGTCATTCGTAATGGCGTGAAGCGCACCAGGAGAGGGAGCTTTGCCATGAAACTGGGCAATGATGAAGTCTTCCCATCGATGGCGGTTCCTTTCAATGACAGTATTTGGGATATTCACACATAATTCACCAGAGTCAAGGAGAAAAGACTCTCCTTTTTTGGCCATTTTCTTGTTCGAGCCTTGGACAAGCGAACTCCAAGAGCAATTTTTAGTCACCGGCGTTGAAGGTTGTCCATGGTCCGAGACCAAATCTGGAAACGGAGTCGTCGCAGATCGAGCTCGATCTGTTGCAGAGACATCTCCGGTTGGGGGAAGAGAACCATGAGATAGCGGTGGTGGAGATCCGCAAGGTGGTGGAGACCCGCGAGCTAGATGAACAGATCCGGGAGGAGGAGATTTGCCGCGAGCGGGATCGGGAACAGATTCCGACGGCGAGGTGGATCCACGGGTGGGGGTAGATCCGCGATGAGGATCGGTTGCAGGCTTGGGTGCCGGCGGAAGGACCGCAGATCCGCAAGGAGGAAGAGAGGATCTTCGTGGAGGGGCATCTGAATTCTGCGACGGAGGAGATGGGTTTTTGGTGGAGTTTTGGGAAGGGGTTTTTGGGAGAGGAAGTTTCCGAGCTGGGGAGGGATTTTTTTTCTTGGCCATCGTGGTCAGTCGGCGACGGCAGCCAGGGACCGACGCCGGCAAGGGAAGCACGAAGTGGGTTTTTCTTCTTTTTTTTTGGCGTTTTTTGGGAAATGGGTTTTTTCAAGACAATGCCCACAAGGTATATTGCTCTAATAAGTATTCTCTTAATAATTAACCTCTATTTAATTTTAATTTTTTAACATATACAAAATCAAATCAAAATATATTAAAGGATTCCAGTTTTACTTGAAAACTTGTTTTTGTTTGATTTGGTTCGACTATTTTACCAACTTATTATGTTATTTTTATGTGTAGATGCGTATGATGTCATACCCTGAAGGATCAAGATTGCAAAGAGAGACACTTAGGAACAAAACGTTTGGCCACTTTTGGGAGAATGGTATAGGTTGTCCTACTGGGACGGTCCCTATACTTAGAGTCACCAAAAACGATTTTTTTAGATCGAAATTACTCAGTGGCGACAATTCGTGGAATAATACTAATTATGAACCTATGTCTTCCGGCAGTGGTTATCATGTAAGTGTCTTAAGTTATTATTTTATTATAATTAGAAATGTCAAACATATATATAATAAAAAGTCGTAATAATACTTTGATGAATAAAAAAAAAAAATCAGCTAGTTATAGATTTTAACACTGTTCATAATATATATAGCTTTTTTGTTAAAGAAATATATATATAGCTTTACTCAAAAGCGTGAAAGTTTTGATTAATATACGGCCGATGACATATTTAAAATAAAAATAAAAATAAAAATAAAAATAATTGTTCATGTTCTAAAACTGTCTATTATCTGACACACCTATATTTGGACACATAAAATATATATAGTGGTTTCGAGGATAATTTATATTAAAATTGAGCTGATATCAAAATTTAAATTTTTACAATCGTTCGTGGTATTCAGTTTGCTGTGACGCGGACTAAAGGAGCAGGAAGGATTTACAATGGAGGGTCCATGAACGTTGAAATATGGACCCCTCCGGTTCAACCGAATCAACGTAGCTCTGCTCGAATGAGGGTTCAGATTGGAAATGAATTCATCGAAGCCGGTTGGACCGTAAGTCAATTAATTGAGATTTGGTGTATATCTTTTTTTTTAGTAATGTATATCAATTCTATTTTTTTTTTTTAATTTTAGGTACACCCGGGCTTGTACGGTGACGCCAAATCTCGACTATTCGTCTTTACAAACGTACGTGAGCGGGCTAGATCATTTTTTTTTTTTTCCGTACCATATATACACGAACTATGCATGATGTTTGTGTTTATCGTCAATATTTAATAGTTACATTTTACTTTCATTTATATATTTAAAAAAAATTCGTGCCATATATACGAATTATGCATAATGTTTTTTTTGACAAAAATTTTTTGACAAAAACGAATTATGCATAATGTTTGTGTTGATAAACTAGTTATTAGTAGTTACATGTTTATATGGTTTAATACAGGCTCGAGGACATGCGTGTTATAATTTCAACTGCCCGTCCGGAATGATACTGGTCCGTCGAGATTTTGCTCCTGGTTTACCTCTCGCGGGTAAATATGTTGATGTTTACATCGACCTAATCAAGGTCGGACTCGATTTTTTTTTTTTTTATAGCCATAAATCTTATCATGACTGTAGCCTGTAGGATATGAATATCAATTTGTACAAATGGATATGAATACGAATCTTGGAAATTAAGGTCTTTGGAAATCGGTACCTGATTCGATATATCTTATTTTCATTTTATAAATCTTAACACATGCTATGTTTTTGTATACAAATATTTTCCTATTTTCATAGTTTTACTGTAAATAAATTAAAAATTAAATTTTAATACATATTTTTGTCAATGATTTTTTTTTTAAAATGGATCGGGTGATCATGAGTACTTTTTTAGTCTGTGTAGTGTGTACAGTTATTGAAGTGAAATGCATGCTCGAGTACGAGTCGGGTAAAGGTAGACTTTTAAAAGTGGATTTTGTTTAGTGCAGGACAAAATAACCGGGCACTGGTGGATGTACGTGGCCGATGAACAAGTTGGTTTCTGGCCATCAAACAGGTTCAAAGTGAGCTCCGGGACGATGGTAGAATGGGGAGGTGCAGTCTACAGTCCGCCATCGATTCCAAGTCCTCCGATGGGTAACGGCCATTTTCCAGTGGGGACCCCTAAAAAAGACTCCTATATCCGTAAGATCTCGATCGTCGACGGAAACTATAACACTGATCATAAAATGAAGAACACGGAGAGTTATTCGGACAACAGTCATGGCTATCGAGTGCGAGACGCGGAGGAGACATGGTGGACTAATACAGGTCATCTTGTCATTTATGGAGGCCCCGGGAAAATTTAGAGACCATAATGTTATACAATCTGCTCAATAGTCTACATGCATGCTGTCATGTGTGTGGTAAAATAATAATAAGATCATACTGATCAAAATTGACCAACAAAACCAATTTGGAATGTTAGGTTTTGTGTTGAGTGATAATAGTGTGGTATTAAAATTTTAATTTATGTGGTTTTTGCTGTGGTTATGCAGCTATTATTATGTGTGTATTCTATGAAGTTGAAATTATCAAAGCCAACATAACCTCTTCTCCTCCTCACATCTCACAAACTATTTCTTTCTTCTTCTTTTCTCTCTATTTTCTGTTCATTATTTATATTTGTATGCTGCGCAAGAAATCTTCTTTTTGCTAAAAAAATATATAAAAACAAGGAATAACATTGTATAAAACTTAAGTCATATTCTTTACAACATGTTGATGAGCCTATCTGTACATAGGCATCTATTTAATGGAATATGCACTCAGTTATCCTAAATTGGATGGTAAAAAAATAGTTATATTTCTTTGAAATATACTAAGTACGAGTTTTTACCACAGAGTATTATAAATGTTTAGCAGTCTAAGAATTGGAAATTTTGAAATAAGAAAGAAAAAGGTTTAATTTAAATATCATTGCTGATTACCAAACCCTAAACCATTGCTGATTACAACAGATTGGAATTTTTTTAGTAACATCATTCTCTACAATAAATTCTAGTATTAAAGATGAAGTGAAGAAGAAAAAAATCATAGAACGAAAATATGTATTAGTTAATTACTCAAAATGTCTTTAATCTGTTGTAATTGGTCATAAGATTTGTAAATACTTATTAAAAATCAAAAGGTATTCAACTGGTATTTTCTAAGTATCTTAAAAATTTATGTTCTTGGATTTTGTTTTTAATTATGATTTTTTGTTAAGTACAATAATCAAATTATTATGGTTTTAGGTGATATTTTAGGAACTTCAATTAAAATCATAATGATACTCTGATTCCTTAATTCATCTAAAATCTTTCAATTCATAAAAAAGCCTAAATGTATTAATTATTAACCATATTTGTCAAATCTATTTTTTTCAAGTTCCTTGTTTTCCATTTTCACAAGACATACCAATAATAAAAGTATATATATATATATATATTAAAAATTACTCATCTATATATAAGGAAAACTCTTTATCTCATGTCTCTAGTTCTCTCGTGTTGATGAAAATGGATTTGGGATGTCCAGTGATGTGGATAATTTTGTTGTACCATGTTTTATGTTGTACCCTTATGATGAGCCATAGCCATGGCATCGTCGGAGCAGCAGAGACGTTGAAAAGTTTTGAGGATTTGGAAATAGAGCAAAAACTTAAGCAGGTCAATAAACCTGTTGTCAAAATTATCAAGGTTCATCTTCCCACACAGATATATAAATCTTACTTTTGAATCACTATCCTAATCTATATAATATGAAACACATTCAAATATATATATATTTACTTGCTCTTATTCGGAATCTGCAGACTATAAATGGCGAACGGTATGGGTGCGTGGATTTTTACAAACAACCAGATTTTGACCACCCATCCATGAAGAACCACACATTTCACTATAAGGTATATTGCTCGTATATGTATTCCCTTAATAATGAACCTATCTTTAATTTTAATAAAAGTGGATATCATAACCAGTTCTGTTTCCAGATGAACTATATATAATTTTTATTTCAAAACGGAATTTTGATAAGTATACTAATCTAGTTTAGTTTTATCAATTTATTTGACATTTGATGTGCAGATGCGTATGATGTCATACCCCAAAGGATCGAAAATGCAAAGAAAGACCATTAGTAACAAAACATTTGGTCACCTATGGGAGAATGGCATAGGTTGTCCCATTGGTACGGTCCCTATACTTAGAGTCACTAGAGACGACCTCTTGAGATTGAAGTCGCGCGGTAGCGACAATTCTAATCCCCGAAGTTCGTGGAACAAAACTTATAAACCTATGTCTTCCGGAAATGATGGTTCTCATGTAAGTGTACTTTCTTAAAGTTTTTATATATTAGATTAGACATGTAAAACGTATAAGAAAACGTCCTAATAATGAGACAATAGAACAGTAGCGTTGAAAACTAGAAACTAGTGTATATCTTGAGACATGGGTTCGACTCCACTTGGCCACCCAACCCGCAGAAATTTATAACTGCGCGAAAAGGATGCTGGGCCTAAGGGGGATTTAGTTCGGCCTGGGATTACATCCGGCTTAAAAAAAAAAAAAAAAAAAAAAAAAAACTAGAAACTATAAATGAATAGTTTCTTTTTGAACAAGTTTCATTTTCTTTAAGTTTCATTTTATTTTGTTTTTTCCAAGTATCTATGCGATATTTATTTTAATTTGATGTTTTATGACCATTTCTATTATGCAATGTTTTTATTATCATTAGGAAAACTGTTTTTTTGGTTAAAATATTAAATAATGTTTTTCTGTTTAAACAAAATATATATAACTTATGTAATTTTTTACTTTCTGCTCTTTAACTAAAACGACATATAAATTAAAAAGGAGAAAGTATTAATCTACTAGTACATTACAACTTAGCCGATTTGAAAATGTTAATTTTCTCAATCGTTGTATTCAGTTTGCTGTGGTAAGGACAAAAACAGATCAACCAAAGAGTTACAATGGAGCATCCATGAATCTAGCTATAAACACTCCTCTGGTTAAACAACTTAATCACTTCAGCTCTGCTCGATTGAGCATGATGATGGGAAATGAATTCATCCAAGCCGGTTGGATCGTAAGTCAATTAATTGAGACAGGCTGTGGTTTTATAATCGGTGTAATTTGGTGTTATTCTTTTTATTATTATCATTATTAATGTATATCAATCATGTTATTTACATTTTAGGTAAACCCGAGTGTTTACCCTGACGTCAAATCTCGTCTATACGTATTTTCAGACGTGAGTGGGCATTATATATTATTTTTGATAAATTTTATATATGTACCACAAATACGAATTATGCATATCATGATTGTGTTCATTAATCAATAATTAATAGTTAGATATCATATGGTTTAATACAGGCAGGAGGACATCAGTGTTTTAGTTCCGAATGTCCATCCGGAATTATAATGGTCCGTCAAGATATTGGTCTTGGTTTACCTGTCGATGAGCGAAAAGAAAAAGATATTGACATCGCCATACTCAAGGTCACTTCTCTATGCACTCACTTGTAATTTGGACACACACTCAGTTTTACTTTTATGATATATATGATCATGACATCTTACTCGGAATTTAGACCAGTTATTCTGTTTTATTAAATCTCACAACATTTTTATAACTATTTAAAACCGCATAATTTAGTAGAGTCTGGTTCACTTTCTTTCTCAAGTTCCTTATAATATATGTAAAAGAAAACGTAAAAAGCCTAATTTTAAAAGTGGGTTTTGTTGAGTGAAGGATCAAATCAGCGGGAACTGGTGGCTGTACGTGTCCGGGGAAGAAGTTGGGTTCTGGCCATCGAGCAGGTTCAAAGAGAGCTCCGCGACGAGGATAGAATGGGGAGGTGAAGTGTACAGTCCGCCATCGTCTCCAAGTCCTCCCATGGGGAACGGCAAGTTTCCGGTGGGGAACATTTACAAGGACTCCTACGTCCGTCGGATCTCGATCGTCGATGAAAACTATAAGACGCATAATACCGTGGAGGACTCGGAGAGATTTTCGGACAACACTCGTGGCTATAAAGTGAGGGACACGACCGAGTCATGGTGGCCTCATACAGGTCATCTTGTCGTTTATGGAGGCCCCGGGAATCTTTAGAGAGCATAATTTTATACAAATAAAAAAACACATGCATGCATGTTATCATATGTGATGTGTGGTAGAATAATGATAAGGTAAAATTCATAATGATCTATTCACTGGATTAAGAAAACGGGTCCAACAAAACCAATTTGAATGTTAGGTTTTGTGTTGAGTGATGATTGTGTGGTTTTAATGATTTCGAATATTTTGAATTATGTGGTTATTGTTGTGTTTATGCAAGTATAATTATGTGTGTATTTTTATTAAGTTCAGATCATCAGAAGTTCAGAACCAACACATATCTTCTTCTTCTTTCTCTCTCTCTCTCTCTTTTTATTATATTTTACTATTTCTTTTGTTTGCTGTGCAAGATATCTCCTTTTGAGTTCTCTGTTTTGCTCAACTATTCAAAAAATTTAGGAAGAACCTTTTAGAAAACTTGAGTCATATTTTGTTACAATATATGTGTATGAGCCTTATTAAAAATTAGGTTGATGTGTGTTTCTAAATAATCATATTTTGTATGATCTAAATTATAAACAGAGGTGTGAGAGGATCCGTGTTCATTGCATCCGATTGCAACACGTTTAGTTTATGCGGAGTCTGGTAGATTCAATATCTGTAATTTTGAAAGCAACATTCATGACCTTGCAAATACAAATTATAGGAAAAATCTCGCACATGTCTACATCGAAAATGCAATATACATCATCTGATCATCATTTAGAAACACATCAACCAATAGTCACCAAATATCATCGAAAATGTTTTATTCAAAAATCCTAAACACTATTATATTGTGATTTTTGCCGTTCGATTGGAGCTAATATAAACGTTATTATAGTGTTATACAGTTCGATTGGAGATGACCTTAGTAGAATCACAATATTTCGTATAAGGAGGACAAATTTGAGACAAAGAAAAATGGGTAATTTTATTCAAAGATCCAAACACCGAAACTCCCAAACGATTTCCCACACTGAAATCGTTTAGTACAGAACTTTCTTCTGGTTTTTTTTTTCCAATGCTTCGAATTTCTAAAACAAAATCAGTTTGCAAATCCGATTACAACAAAAAAAAACCTTATTCCTGAGACTTGAGTTCTTCAGATAGCTTAAACTCACCCACAGGCTTTCCTTAGTACAGCAGTTCCTGGAACACAGGATCCACGCTTTGTCCCCACTCTCCATTGTACATTTCCAAGAGATTCTCCGCCGGCGTAACTCCTGTCATTTTCGAAACCAAATTTCACCACCAAGTTATAGAACAGAATGTCGGCTGGCTTGCGATTCAATAATACATTGGGAACCGTCATTTACCTGTTCTGACCACTTCAGAGACAGCGTTCAAGAAACCGGCTTCTTTGTATCCTCTGCGCTCTAAACCATCCTGAGGAAGAAGGTAAAAAAAAAGAAGCCCAATATATATTTTTCAGTTAGGCACTGGACGAGACCAGGTAGAAAGCTGGCTTGAAGTTTCTAAGAGAGTGCACACGAACACACCTTGGCGAGCTTCAAGACATCTTCAGCGACATGCTTCAACAAACCATCTCTAAACGGAGTCTTTAAGCCAGTTACTGGAACCTATTGCAAATCAATTATTGGTTTAAACGAGGATGTTTTCTAAAAATTGTGGAATAGGAGTGTAAATGTGGAGTGTCTCGGTATTACTTTGTTCCTTAGCATCTCTCTTTCTGCTGAAGTCCAGTCAGCTGTCAGATCCAAGATAGCTTGGAGTGTATCCTCATCATATAATAAACCCACCTGAAATTTGCAGGCAAGATCAGAACAAACAGACGATATTTTTTGACATCAGAGTTTCACCATGAAACCAACTCATGAAGCAAGAGTATATATGAGCTAATAAATGTATTACCCAGAAAGCTGGTAGAGCACACAACCTCCTCCACGGACCTCCATCAGCACCTCTCATCTCCAAGTATCTCTTCAACCGAACCTATTAATGTTAAGGAATGTAATCAGGCTTCAACAACATAAGACATGGAACTGAAAGTCAATTGGCTAATTAAAGGACTCTTGAGGTAAACCTCTGGGAATATTGTTGTCAGATGATTTTCCCAATCATTATATGTAGGCAGTTCACCCGGGAGGCAAGGAAGTTTTCCAGCCAAAAATTGCTGCAGCATGAAGAAAATAATGATGAGATTATAAATGGCTCAAGAAGATTATTTGGTTTGCAATTTTCCATTCCCTTTTCCTAAATGATAATAAAAGAATCTAGCAGAAAAGATAAAAGGATAGATTTTAACCCGAAATGTCATTCCAGTACAGTCGACGTATTTCTTGTTTCGATAGGCAAAGTACATAGGGACATCGAGTGCATAGTCAACATACTGCTCAAACCTATACCAGATAAGAACAAAAGAGAGAGAGAGAGAGAGATTACCCACGCTGTTTCATGAAAAGGAAAACGATTCACACATCATTATGTCTTTAACACATACATATGTAAGAAAATCCGCAGAGTAGCACATTAACTTTTCCATAACTAATCAAGAATGCAACACAGAGTCATTATGACTTGATACTCACCCAAAAGAGTCATCGAAAACGAACGGTAGCATTCCTGTGCGGTCCTTGTCAGTGTCTGTCCATATTTGGCTGTCAAAACATATCAGAGTTATAACGTGGGAGGGAAACAACAAATAAAACGAATCTAGGGATAATAACAATTGCATCTAGAAACCTTCTCATGCTGAGAAACCCGTTTGGCTTTCCTTCGGTAAAAGGGGAATTCGCAAATAAAGCCGTTGCTATCTGTTGAATTTGGATGAATTGAGGCAATGGTTAGTCATAATTGTTAATCAAAAGTTTCAGGTTATGCCACAAAGAGCTCGAATTTCTCACAGGTTGCAAAGCAAGACCAACACGAAACTTCCTGATCATATCAGCTTCTGAGCTAAAATCCAGATTAACCTGTCAAGAATGCATGCAAGGCAGTTTCTATAAGTTTCAACGTAAGATAATTGAGGGGATGTGAAAGTTTCGTTCAATGAAATTCTGAAGAGATGCAAAGTCTGAATATTCATCTAACCTGAACAGTACATGTTCGAAGCATCATATCAAGTCCAAGTGAACCAACTTTCGGCATGTAGTTTCTCATAATGTCGTATCTCCCCTGCACATGACACATTATGTCAAATCTTACTGCCAGACCCATCATAGTTAAAAACATGATCAGACATGATACTAGTAAAACCTAATACAAACAGCAATAAAATGCACAAAACATCGGCCATGTTGAAACAGATGATCTCATCAGGATTAACAACAAAAAGATAGGAACTTTTTCGAATCTTAAGATTAGAGAAAGCCTCATACCTTTGGCATGATGGGTATGTCTTCCCGACGCCATTTGGGCTGGAAGCCGATTCCTAAGAAACCAATTCCCATTTCCTCAGCGACAGCTTTTACCTGTTAACATCCATAAGATGTGGTTGTTTGTCGCAATTTAGGATAAGAGTATTGCTAATAATTATCTTTTAGATTACCTGATAAAGGTGTGAATTAACTTCAGCACAAGTTTGGTGCAAAGTCTCAAGAGGTGCTCCACTAAGCTCAAATTGACCACCAGGTTCTAGTGAAATGCTTTGTTTTCCCTGATCAACAAAAGGACAGAACAAATTATCTACAGCAAAACCAAAATGGGAAAATCCTTTAATACCAAGCTAAACATGATCTAAACGCTAGGAAAAGGTATTTTAAAAAGAGCAGCTCAGAAGATGAAACACAGGGGAATGTTGACCTGCTTCAGACCAATGATCTTGTCATCTTCCATTACTTTTTCCCATTCAAATCTTTCAGCGATACTGTTAAGTAGCTCGGCTATTTGATCATACTTCATAGGGCGCAAAGTATTGACCTCAAAACCAAATTTCTCATGTTCTGTGCCTATTCTGAAAAAATCAGAATGTTAAGTTAGCAAATATTGGTCCAATAGGCAAACAATCTGGACAAGTTCAAACAAAACCAATGTTGCAGTAGATCACAAACTAAGATATACTTTTACTAGTGAAAAGGTGGCATTTTGACAGAATATATTAGAATAAACCGTACCTCCATTTATCCTTTGATTTGCATCCAGAGGCAAGATAGGCAATGAGATCCTCTCTCGTCAGCGGCTCAGTTGCAACTACAGCCTCTTCTGTTGGAGGGCTTGCCGCAACAATCAACTGATGCCCTCTCTTGCTCCTCTTAACAGACTGACTTGAATGGAGGAGCATTGATTTGGTAGATAGACTCCTAGAGTAGGAGCTAACATAAGCTTCTTTCATCCTCAACACATCCAAATTTCTCACACCACCAGAAACTGCTTTAGTTCCAGTCTTTGAGCATACATGTCCAGAAGGGACGGTATATGATCCTCCTGCCTGAGACAAGAGCGCCATGGTATAGGTCCTGCAACAATTACGAGTCATCATAAGCCAGGAGATCTAAGTCCCATCACATACATATCATTCTCAACGGGCGAATCAGCAGAATTTGTTGGGGAAACAACTACTAATCAATCGCTTTCTAAGGCACCATGTTCCAACACTGATATGAGATTAAAACTAAATCATATTAAAAAAAACTGTAGCTAGTTAACTATCGTTTCATCATCTCTTGGTGTAACCAGATATCACAAACATCTGCATTATCCCCCTTCCAAGGAAATAATCTCCTACAAAACTTCGTATTATGAAGCAGAACTAAAGTTTGGTTTGACATAAAGTTTCATGTCGCCTGATTCAAATCAGCAGTTTCCACACAATCAAACTATCTACCATAATCATATGGGTATAAATTACAAATCAAAATTCGTCAGCCATGTGAATCACCAAATCAGAAACAACAACGACAACCAAATCAGAGCTAAAATCTGCATAAATTCGACTCCAACAAAACTTTCCCAACCAAATGAAAACAACAATCAAAATCAGAATTATGCAATAGTGAAAAATCTGGAAATCATGAGAAAAACGACCGAAGATTCAACGAAAAAAAGACGAATCAAACACGGACCAATAAAATTCAGCAAAAAAAATCCAGAAGTCTAGAAAGCGAAGATTCACAGCCTAAAACACGAAAAGAAGACGAAGAATCACCACCTGAATTCGTCAACCTCGGTGGCGATGGAAACCGTCGTAACAGAAAAGAGCTAAAGCAAGAAGAAAGCTTTTCAGCAAGTACGCATCGGCGTCTCCATTTTATATCCGATCAGTGGAGCTGAGCTGTCTGCGAAGAAAGCGATAAATTAAAATAATGATTGTAAAAAAGATTCTTTGGCATTCTGCCTCCTACTTCTCCATTTTTCATAATTTTGACCCCTTAGTTTTAACTTATCATTTTTTTTTTGGTCATCTATACATTTTATTGATAATCAAACCTCTCGAGTAGTACAAAGTCGACAAAGATATAATCCAGAAAAACTAAGGCCTTGATTGGTAGAGCATTTAAAGAAGCATTAAGCCTTTTATTAACTAATCAATTTTTGTTGATAAAGCATTTAGGAAAGCATTTAGAAGCTGCAGATGCTCTGCAAATGCTCTTCCTTCTATGCTTTCATATGAAGCTTTTGGTAGAGCATTAACCTATAAAATATAAAAAAAAATTAAAAAAAATTATATAACTAATTTATTTTGTTAAATAATATCAAAAATTATGTTTATATTAAAGTGTAAATTTTATACTTTTAAAACTACTATTTACCATTATTTTATTTTTTAATTTTATAAAATTTTAAATAAAAATATAATATAATTATAGTTCAAATCAAAATATATAATATAATAAATACAATTGAAATATGAAAAAAAATTATTATAAATATAACTATAGATATAGTGCTTACGAGTAAATATATTAAATAATTCTATATATAATATTTCACAACTCTGCCAATCACTTAAAATGTGTACATTAATCAGAGCATACAGCTTCTGCTTCTGCTGCTTACTGCTGCTGCTCTACTGTATGTTATACCAATCAAACCCTAAGCCAACAAATTCAAAGAACTCCCGAAAACAAACTCCCTATAAAAAAAGAGCAACCAAATATGATAATACACAAAACATAAGATCAAACACTGAACCAAATTAAAAAGCTAAAACTTTTCACAAACACTGAACCAAACTAAAAAAAGCTAAAACTTTTCACGATTCTTACAAGCTCGAAAGAGAATGACCAAACTATCAAAGAACTGATAAAAGAAAAAGTTAACAGAAATCACAAAAGCAAAAACAATGAGGTTAATTTTAAATAAAGGTGTTACTATGTCATATGAATAGCAAAAAACTGAACTGAATAAAATTTTAGCTAGACAAACTGAACTGAATAAAATTTTCATTGAATAATTATAAAACATGAAAAGCTAGTTTTAATAGATTAATCACATTTTGTTTTTTTCTAGTTATAATTTTAATACGCTAATTATATATAGCGGAATTATTTTTCAAAAACGTGAAAACATAAAAATTTGATAAATAGTATGAATGGTAGAAAATAGCGGAATCACGTTTTCATGTTTTGAAAACGTGAAAAAGCTACGTACCATTCAAACCCTAAAACTTTTAACTTATAAATCATAAGCTAAGACTTTTAACTTATAAATTTTCTCACGCATATATATCTTATTATATTAAATTGGATCTCTGAACGTAAACGTGACACGTATGATAATTCTCATTCATGAGATCGTGACATGTGTCGTTGTTAATTTTGATAGCGACATGTGTCAACGTAATAATATAAACATTCATATTGTTAGTTATTTATTTTTAAAAATAAAAAATAACAAATAACAAAAAAAGAAAAAGGAAAAAGAATTGTGTTTTATATTATGGAAACTAATAACATTGAAAAAGCAAATAAAGATAAAAAATAAAAACTACCAAATAAAAATAACAAAAAAGGAAAAATAATTGTGTTTAATATAATGGAAACTAATAACATTGAAAAAGTAAAGTAAGAGAAAAATAAAAATTACCAAATAAAAAGTGTTAAATAAAAAAATATTTATACGATTCATAATATATAAAATTAGAAGAAAATTTGTTATCGTGTGTTTGGTAATTCTGGAACTCTCTCATTCATTTAAAGGGATTGTTTATAAGATTTGTGGGTAATATGAATTAATTTTGAGTTTTCTTAAATACGAATTACTAAACGTAATTAATGGATAACTAAACGGAATTTTAATTTAGAATATAACTGTACGGGTCATAATTAAGCATATTATCAATTTTAGTATCTAAATCTTTTATTTTTATCCGCGTATCACGCAGGATCTAATCTAGTAATATATGATTCACATGCATGTCTATTTGGTGGCAATGGCAAAAAAAAAATTCAGAATGTTTAAACATAATTTGATTATTTATTTATACAAAACAAAACTTCACATAATACAAAAAAAACTTCACGTAATTCAGTATTCAGATTCACATAATACAAAAACAAAACTTTGTACTCTTGCTATTAATTAAAAAAAAAAATCAAATTAAAGATTTTGCACAAACCACATAATACTAGGTGCAGGTTGTAAATTTAAGTAATCATAAACTCAATTAGGTTAATTTTATATAATGATTTCTCTATTCTTTATACTGATACTTTATAAAAGTCGCAACTCTTTCCAAATATTTGTAGAACAAAAAACTAATGAAAAGAATGTGTCACTAACCACAAGACCTCGAATAAAAAATACTCCGAAACAAATAACCATGATAGGGGAAAAATACTATTAAAAGGTTTCTTTATCATAGCGCTGCTGGTTTGATTGTGTCGACGACAAAAGATTTTAAATTGATGGACCAAAAATTGGCGTGATATTTTAATATTTCCTACTTCTTAGTAGGTGGAATCAAATCATACTCTCTATAGTCTATCATCAACAAATGAATTAAAGAAAAAAACATGTGAATGGTAGATGAGCCACCCTCAAATTCTATGTTAAAATTAGGAATGAATTAAATAATACGTTTAACAAAAAAAAATACCACAATAAAAATAAGGGTTTTCTGCAAAAAAAACCCGCAACCTCTCACCTAAAAAAAATGCAAATCAAACTCCTCAACTACAAAGTCACCCGCAAAACTATCCCTCCGTCAATTCCACGTTATATCGACGTTAAAAAAAAATTAATAAATAAATAATAAATAATATTCTCGTTTTCTTGTTAAAAACGTAAAATTCAGTTTTCTCGCCAAAAACGTAAAATTCGGTTTTCCTGTCAAAAACGTAAAATCTCGTTTTTCTGCCAAAAACGAAAAATCTCGTTTTTCCGTCAAAAATGTCAAATCATGTTTGCCCGCCAAAAACGTAAAACCCAATTTTTGACGGGAAAACGACATTTTATGTTTTTGACGGAAAACAGGATTTTACGTTTTTTTACGGGAAAACGGGATTTTACGTTTTTGGCGGAAAAACGGGATTTTACGTTTTTGCGGGAAAACGGATTTTTTTACGTATTTTGACGGGAAAATGGGATTTTACGTTTTTGGCGGGAAAACGGGATTTTACGTTTTTACGTTTTTGGGGGGATCCTGCAAAAAACGTGAAATCTTGTTTGTCCGCCAAAAACGTAAAATCTTGTTTTCCCGTCAAAAACGTAAAATCTCGTTTCCCCCCCCCCCCCAAAACGTAAAATCCTGTTTTCCCGCCAAAAACGTAAAATTCAGCTTTTCCGCCAAAAACGTAAAATCTCGTTTTCCCGCCAATAACGTAAAATCCCATTTTTGACGGGAAAAAACGTAAACTCACATTTTCTGTCAAAAATGTAAAATCCCGTTTTCCCGTCAAAAACTGGGTTTTATGTTTTGGCGGGCAAACCGGATTTGACGTTTTTGACGGGGAAACGAGATTTTTCGTTTTTGGCAGAAAAAACGAGATTTTACGTTTTTGGCAGAAAAAACGAGATTTTACGTTTTTGGGCGGGAAAACGGAATTTTATGTTTTTGACAGAAAAACGAGATTATTATTTATTATTTATTATTTATTATTTATTATTTATTATTTATTATTTATTATTTATTATTTATTATTTATTATTTATTATTTATTATTTATTAAAAAGTAAATCTTGTTTGTCTGCCAAAAACGTCAAATTCCGTTTTCCCACAAAATACATTTTTCGGCCAAACTTGATTCAATAAATGGATAGTTGACAAAAAAAAATTAAAAAAAAATTAATTAATGAACAGTAACGCGTCTGTTTTTTAACTGAGTCACGTCATCGATATGGGCATGAGTTGTTTTGCGGGTGAATTTGTAGTTTAGGGATTTTATTTGCATTTTTTTTAGCTGAGAATTTTTTTTGCAAAACAAATAAAAGTTGCAGGTTTTTTTGCAGAAAACCCTAAAAATAAGTATTAAAAAAATCAGTTAGAATTGTGAAATCATATGACAACAATAACAAATATTAGAAAGATCAATTGGAAATGTGATATACATTCTGTAGCACCAATATCTATCTTTGGTTTAATTATTGAGGCAGCCGACGATGCGCAACTTATAATTAACTTCAAACGAAAAACACCGTTAATGATCAACTTAACAATATAGTGCAGACTTTAACTGCATCTATATATTTTTAAAGTTTTAGAGCTTTTCTTTTAAGGTTTAAAGAAAAATCCAAAACTCAAGTCAATAGTGTTTAGTTTTTTTTTCTAATTAAAATAGGACAAAAAAACTCGTTTTCCTAATTTTTTGAAAAACCAAAACCTTAAATGTGACGAAGTTTTTTGAAACAATGAAGCTCAAAATATAAGAGACAAGTATTAGACAAAGGCTTGTAAATGTTTGCCTATGGTTTCTTCATGCACACAAGAATAACTCAAGTAATAATATTTATATTTTACCATGAGATACGAAGATGTGCTAAAAGAACATGTGGCGTTATTAATTTATTTTGTAGACATCATCCATTATATGGCTGCCATTGAGAAACGTAAGTAGCGGCCACTGCTTGCGTATGCATATACGTAAGTAAAAACTCTTGTAATTGTTCACTTCTATATTAATATCATTTGGAGAACATGAATTAATGAATATGATATTTTTTCTTAAAATGAATATGATATTTTTTCTTAAAATGAATGAATATGATTGTGGGGGTAAAAATCTCGGTCCAGTAAATTGGGCACAATAAACCGAGTGATAAAAATGTCCGACATTGTCAAAGAAGCCAGATGGATCAGAGGCATTTATGAGGTGATGGACCGAGTTAAAAGGCCCACCGGATTGAAGTCTACGGTCAAAGGGAATTAAATGCAGAATCGTTAGTTAACCCCAACGAGACCAAAGACTCGTTCAAACCGATGGATTAAGGCGCATGAACGTAACGGCCAGAGTCTCGGAATTAAATATTTATGGCAAATATGGCAGAGTAAATGGAAAACGTTAAGCACGATATCGGATTACAAAGCAAGGATGAGGGCAAAGAGCAAAAGGACTCAGAATCGAACAACTCTCTACACACATACTATTAGCTCATTTAAGCTTTTAGTTATGTCTTTGTCTTTGTTCTTGTAAAATCACTCTTGAGAATCGGAATACTAAACCCAGTTTTTCTCGTAAAAACCTTGTCCAAAACATTTCCGAATCATGTTTGATTTTGTCGAGCAATAAATTTTTTGTTTATTGCTCGATAGCCCTTTGATTCTATTTTTTTAAAAAATAATTCAAAATCATCCGATTATTCTCATTTATAAATTTTGACCGTCGTAATTCCAGCTACAACAATAATATAAAAAGTTATATAATACACGGATGAAAAGTAGGTGGACACGTGACTCAAATATGGCGGCCATGACCTACTACTACTACTCTCCACACACCAAGCCGTAAACGGAACCTCACTCTACAGTTTCTTGCCATTCCTATCGAAATTCGTCACATCGTTTCACGAAACTTATCTTAAAATTTCATAATTTTTTTTTCATCTATTAATCTTTAGTTTAACAAAAAAAAACTTAAATTATATAATTTAAAAATTAACATTTGACATAATCGAAATATAAAAAAAGATTGAGATAGCCGTCAAAAAGTGAAGTCAAAAATTCTAAAATGATACGGAATATCGAGTGTGCGTTACTGACTCTTTCAATTTATTCCTCGCTTTATACAATAGCCTTAACATTTGTCAATATTCACGAGCAACCCCCTAAACTTTTGATTTGACATTAATCCCCCAATTTTAAGCATAATGTACATAGAGATGATGATCAGTTGATCACACATACATTAGTTAATTGCACTACAATGAGTTGTTGTTACCAAAAGATTTTCTCCCCAGGGATTAAAGCTATTGATATCGGATTAATTGTTCAACATAATCATTTTAAAAATTGAATAACCAAACACTTGAAAATGAATATAGAGAAAACAAACACTACAAATGAGTTTGGATTTGAGAAACAAAATATGGGCCTGTTAAGTGACATACACAAGCGTGTGTGTGTCTAAACTTGAAGAAGTGCATGAAAGGGTAATTAGAATCATGACCGTTAGAGCTATACATTGTAGCGATGGAGCTCTGTGAAGGCAAACCAAAATCAATTCCATTATCTCCTCTCAATTTTCGATAAAGATCGATGAATAAAAATCTCTAAGATTAATTTAGAGAACATGTAGAATGTTACTGATCCACTATGTGAAAATGGCATCAAAACACTTGCTTTCTTCTTCTCCTACACCTCACATAATTGGATTTTTGAAAGAAAGCACATACACGTCATGGAACTTGATCTTTCTATGCTGTTTAGAAGTAAGGTTCCTTTGAAAACTTGGATCGAATCATTCTTTACTACCAACTATCAAAGTAATCTTCTTACATCCTCAGTTCTGAGGATCACACACATGTATCTATTACAGCTCTACCTACATCTTGGAGTACGAGAGACTTAAAATATTATACGGTAGCACTTAATTTTTTTTTTCTTTCTAACTGATTGAGCCAACCACACTTAAATGACCACAAATATGTTAATGCCAAAGAAAAAGAACAACAAATATCTTCTTCAACTCGAGTAGGATCCAATCCATGAATTTCTTACAAATATCTTTTTTTTAATAGTTTTTTGTTGCCAGTCGTTTTATTTCTCAGAACAAGTTTGTAAATAATTTTCAAGTTTAACCGATCAATGAATATAACATTCAATCAAAATAAAAAGGAAAAAATTTAGCAGCCACAACAACAAATACTCATCTTGTAATTATTCGGTAGCATAGTGGTTCTGCATATTAAATTCCACCTTGAGGTGCCAAGTTCGAACCCACATATTGTCCATTTGCCATTACGAGAATGTTCAAAAAAAAGAAATGAAAAAATAAATCTGGACTATTCTGGGCTTTTTTTTTTTTTTTTTAAATTACAAGAGAAAAATGATTTTATAATAACTAAAATTTAAAAGGATTTTTAAAAAGAATTCAAATTTCATTTAATCCAAAGAACATTCGTCCTAAAGGATGGTTCAAACCAGTATTTTGAAAACCGGACCAGACCGGCGGTCCGACCGGGTTCGACCGCGAACCGGGGAGTTAGGCGGGTTGGGTGCCGGTCCGGTTTTCAATAAAAAACTTTTAAAAAAAAATTAATTAATTTACCTTTTTAAAATAATGTCAAAGGTTTAATTACTGATGACAAAAAAAGGTTTAATTACCTTTTTAAAATAATGTTTTTCTCTAATTTTAAGTTAACATGTTTAATTACTTGGAATATTTTGAGTTAAGATGTTTAATTAGTAAAGATGGTGAAGATTTAATTATTTCGGTGTTGTTTTGATTTAAATTTAATTATTTTTAAAATATTATCAAACCCGGTTGAATCCGATTAAACCATATTAACCCATGATCTAAGAGTTTTCTCGATTTGGTCACCGGTCCGGTTTTCAAAACACTGGTTCAAACCTGTTCGTTTAGGTTAGATATTTTAAGTGAAATCTGTCTAGTGATAGTCTAATAGAAGCAAACAGAAGGAAAAATAAAACTTGATTATTTTGGAAAATCTTTTTTTTTGTAAATTATAAGAACAAAAAGGAAATTAAGTTCTTTTTGAAGCTTTTTCTAGTATTAATACTATTGTTAAAAGATGAGCATTTAAACAACAAATACTAATACATTCATGCATATCTATATGGATAATTCTCATTATAAAATTAAAAGGAAATATGTATAATTTCCTATACAACAAGACTGCATGACTACCCAATTTTAGACATTACTTTTGTACAGGTCACTACATTGCAAAATCATTAAATCTACATAAACATGACTGACACATGGCTGGCCCCTATGATTACTTTTTGTTAACAAAAATTACAGTGGGTATCTCCTATAATTGTTTTTGCTTTTATTGCTATTATGGAAATTATTGATATTATTATATAAATATTATTTATTGGGTTTCAAAGCTGTTTTTTTTACCTTTTTATTTTCATTTTAACTCCTATTTCCTTTTACGTATTTAATATTTAATAATAGTGCAACTTATAAAACACATTAACTGCATGAACTAATTTTTATATTAGATTTTACTTAGTAGTAGATATGATTATAAAACCTTTAAAGATAGAGATTCACAGAAAAATTGCAGAAAACATATTCTAAAACTTTGGCTTTCAAGTTGCGTACGAATAGTTTGATTTGTCAAGCAAAGCCGAAAGACATCCAAACATTGGTATGGAGGGATAAGCATCAGGTACGAATATATGTAACTAATAAGAAGAATGTATGTATTTTTTTCATTACATAGTTTATGTAGCTTTCTGTTTGTAAAATTTGAGTTTTTTTTTGTTATTTGAAGATTGTTTAAAAAACAAAAATTTAGTAACTATAATTGAATATATGTTTCTGGAGTTTTCTGGGTGCTTAAATTCTTAAGTTTCATGAATTATATATTTATCTAGTGTAAAAAGAAAAGTGTTAAACCGGTATTTAGGATACACAAATATCTAAAATATTTTATATAATTTTTTTTTTTTTGTTTTTAGTTTGAGAAAATCTGTTTTGTGGACATGTATAATTGGGTACTTTTAGAGTTTTTGGATGATCTAGTTTCGATTTTTAGGTTAACATGAACTAAAGTTTGAGATTTATGTTCTTTTAATAAATTATTTAAATATTTAAAAGCGTAAATTATATTTTTACAAGATTACAATGAAGAAGCCATGTGAAAACATGTTTATTTTTACTCTTCCAACACAATTAATAAATAATTAAAAAAATAAAAAGTACTTCTACAATTGTAGACGACTAGAGAATAAATCATAAATAAGGGAGGGTACATGATAAGTATCCACAATTGTGAGAATATTTGTTACCATACTTCCCATATGAATAGCCAAATTTTATATCTATATTTGTTATAATAAAAAAAAATCTAAATGAAACTTCAAGTGGTACCTGTTAAAACAGCCAACTAGCAAATTATTTACGAGATGTTTGTTAGTTTAATTCAGTTGTTACACGCTTGGATTCTAAAGCCCCAAATGACACTAGTTTCTAAATGAGATTTTCATTTTGGTTTTTGGTGTTCAGCTTTTGGTTTTCGATTTTGGTTCCTAGCTAGGTTTATTTTTATAGTAGATTTTAGTTTTTTTTTTGGACATGAATGGTAAATTTTCTGTATGGTTTATAACTGTAATTTTTTACCTTTACAAAACTTTCCTCATAAAAATATTTTTCGTTTTTAATTTTTCTTTTGCTTAAAATGGCTAAAAATATATTAAAAATTGATTAACAAAAGATAAATAATTTTTATTTTATATAAAAACAAAATATGTCAAATATGTATGGGTAATAGTATTTTTACCGTAATAAATACAAGCTACCAAAAAATGCATATATATATATGTTTATGTTATTTTCGTACCAATAAAAAAATGCATATAGATTTTGTAGTTTTCTCTTTGTTACTTGCAAAAGAAAAAAAAACAATTCAGATAGATATTAAGGCCTTGATTGGTTGTGGTTTTTGAAGTGGTTTTTGGTTTTAGTTTTTCCAAAACCTTATTTTGTAGCCATTCAAAATCTTGATTAGGTAATAAAAGTTTTTTTTTTAAAACAAAACCAAAAACTATTTTAAAAACCACACACAACCAAAACTATTTTAAAAACTACAAACAACCAAAACCTAATTCAAATTGTAGTCTTGTTATTAGTTTATCTTTTCGGTTAAAATCAGTATTGAACAAACACGACAAAAAGTTTCATGCATACACAAATACATACCCATTCCTCTCCACACATCTCTTACATTTACATATTGATACTACCAAAAACAACTATACAAAAAATCCTAAGATTCCTAAGTGCACTTGCTAAATTTCGATGGAGTTGACAAAGATATCAACCAGACTTACACTGGAAGGTCTGAGATAAAATTTGTGTTCCAAAAGATGAATGAGAAATTATAATTAATTGAAATTCGAGTCATTAATACCTTCGATCAACTATATATAGCTGGCAAAAACAATTATGGATACTCTTAAATTTTCCTAAGTCCCTGGTAGCCCAAAATTTAAAAATCGATATTACAGGGGTTAGTTTTTGTTAGAGGCTCCTAAAACTTAGTGACCATCATAGTGGATGAAGAAGTATTTGGTTGACAAAACAATCTTATTTAATGGGCCTTAAGATTTTTTTTTGTTCACACGTAGGTTGGATTTCTACTTCTTCGAAAGGAATTTCTCTATTAAGAACCATCGAAGAAGCATATTCTCTTAATTAACATGCAGAATTAGAAGCTTTCATATGGGTTATGGAATGTCTGATAAAAGAAAACTCTAATAATGTTATGTTTGAGATGAATTGTTTAGATCTTCTTATGACTTATAAATGCACCATCAAACTGCCACACAAATATCAAATATTTATACTATTTGCTATATTATCACACACACATATACCTAACTGAATATGAAAAATAATTGTAAATCTTAGATACTTCAGATATTTCAAGGTATTTCAAATTTTTCAAAATAACAATTTTGTGTAAAATGTTTTTTTTTTACAGTTTAGGTGTAGGCTAACTAATTTTGTTTTTTATATATATAATTATTTTAGTTAACACTATAGAGATTGTGTTATGTTGTTATGTCAAATTATATATCCTACCACTCATACATTATCTTTCATTTCATTAAATATTGTTAAGTTTTATGAGGTTTAGATACTATACTGTCATGTTAATGTCAAGAGTTGATTTTTGTTTTTCTTCTACCAATTCTAGTTTTACAATTTTTGTTTTGTTAAAGTATTCTAGTTTTACAATTGCAGGCTAACTATCAAAGTTGTAACTCTAAATTTCCCAACAAAAGCTCAAATTTCACTATGACCCGCATAAGAAAGATGTTCACCAAAGAGATGATTACCGAAATATTGGATCAAGTGTTGATTAACAAAGATGAAAATGTTCCACTGTCGAGAACAAAGTTTGTAAAGTCGAGCACCGAAGAAACAGAGAAAAAGCAGATAAAGCGGAAGAAGGACATCATTGAGGAAATGCCGATGAAGAAGAAAAAAGAGTTAGAGTGGAAACCAGAGGATTTCGCGCAGCCAATTGGCAAATTGATTAACTATACTGGTGAGGGAAGAAATAAGAAATGCCATTACGAGAAATTCGAGTTTCATGGCAAAAAATATGGACTGGTAAGTTTTATTTTGCTTTAAGAGCTTACTGATTTTACTAGTTTAATTAAAGGCTTGATTGATTACAACATGTTTTTCTAGTATTTAAACTTTGTTTCAAAAATAAAATAAAATACAAAGAACAATTTGGAAAACATACTTAAAAAACTGTTTAGCAAAACATAATTAAAGTATGAAATATATAAACACAAGGAAAAAAAACAGAAACAGAATTTAATTTAAGCAAAATGAAAAACATATACAACAAAAAAAACTATTGTTTTAAATCTGAAATATTAAAAAAAAAGATAACTATTAATACCAACTAAACCGAAAAATTATAACAATATGAAAGATATAAAAAACTAACTTACATAATCTTTTTGAATATTATGAGAAATTTTAAAATTACATAAAAAACATAAAAATTATTTATTTGTGTTCTATTTGTGTAGTTTCCATTGTATAATTACCATTTACATTATAATTATTATTATTCTTTGGCATAGGAGGATTCAGTGCTATTGATTCCAGAGGACGTAAGCCAAAAGCCCTATGTTGCGATCATAAAGGTTAAAAAGAAGTAAGAAAAGAATTGATATACTCTTAAGTTTTTGCATTATCATAATCAAACTATTTTTGTTGCCAGGATATTTATATACAAGGCAAAGAAGGATATGTGAAGCTTGAAGTGCAGTGGTTTTATCGTCCAGAAGATGTAGAAAAAAAATATGTTGGAAACTGGGAATCCAAAGATGCAAGGGACTTATTCTATAGTTTCCATCGCGATGAAGTGTTTGCTGAATCTGTGAAGCACAGTTGCATTGTGTATTTCGTGCCAGAGAATAAGCAAATTCCAGACCGTAGAAAGCACCCAGGTTTTATTGTGCAAAATGTTTATAATACTGTTAAGAAGAAACTGTGGAAGTTCACTCATGGTGATTTCAACGAGCAGCAAAAACATGAGATTGATCTTCTTGTGGCAAAGACGATCTCGCGAGTTGGTGATCTTCCTGACATTGAGAAAGAGCAAAAGACTTTGAAGTCAAGGCGTAAAAAGTATGTTCCGAAAAGGTTTATCATGAAAGTTAAGAGAACGAATCTTGAAAGCAGTAATGTGCTTAAAGCAGCAGATTATAAGTCAATCTTGGTGAAGTTTGATATGTTAACCGGTGATTTGGAACGTGACAAGAGATTGGAAGAGCTTCTGGAAGCAGTTAAGCACAAGTGTCGTTTAACTGAGAAGAAACAAGCTAGTGATTATGATTCTTTCTGGCCAAATGATGCTGTTCCCGTGGTGCGTGCTCTTGAGCAGGTTTTTTATGATTCTATGGCAAAAGATATACCAAAGTATAATCACAAGTTGGAGGTGCTAGTTGATAAACTCAAGGTTAGTTTAATTCTTTTTTCTCCTTCACTTTTTGTGTGTGTACTGTGTGTGCATGTGCTGCTTGGAAGCCTTAAGGTTTGATAATATCTCATTATAAACTATGAGAGCATCCACATTGGGGTGTCTCATTTGAGACATCATCCATTAAACAAATAAAAAGAAATAAAAATCAAGAGAGAGGATTGAAAGTGTCTCAAAAAAAAGTTAAGACACCTAAATCACACGTAGCAATTTGAGATTGGTTTATTTTTTTTTTTAATTAAATTAAAAAAAAAATTATTTTTGAGACACCCCTCAAGGGTATCTCACGACTCTCAGCAATATGGGTGCTCTGAAATGCCGTTGGTCTTGGCGGTAGAAAAGATATGAATGTGTGAATTAGCGGTGAAAAAGATATGATATGTTATGTTTTATAGAAAAGACATGAATATGTGAAATGCATTGATTAATGATGATTGAACTTCACATTATGTTTAGAGATCCCTTATGTTTAAGTAGAATAAAGAATTTACAAGATTTGGGAAATCGTGAGATCGACAATAATGAAGATAATTTTTTTTAGGAATTTAATACAACTACATTATCCCTTACGATTTAATTCCAATTAGGTTATTTGGTGTCAACTCTGATCATTTAGGTATGACACCATCCCTTAAAAAATAATATTGGCGTATTGTATTTGTAAAACTAAATTTGCTGCAAATATCATATTAACTTAGTTTTTATATTATTTTTGTATTATTTTGAGTGATTAATGATATCTTATTGTTTGTTAATATGTAGAACTCGCGAATGCTAGCTGAACGTATTCTCAATGGCGAATTAAAACCTGAACAAATTATAACGATGGAGAGCTATGAACTAATGGTAATGTCTCTTATTCGTATACTTTTGAATATTAAGTTTAGTTTTGGTTGTCTACAATATTACGGTAAAACCTCAAATCGTATATCTTTTCGTAAAAGTGGAATGTTTTTACCGGTTGAGGCAACAATATTAAACCTGAATCTTAATGTTTATAAGCACATAAAATTATCAAATGTAAAATTGTGATTTTACATGTTAAAGTGACTGAGATTAGTTTTTTTTTTTATCTCGAGGTCAGAGCGGTCATACTTTTGGTGAAATAACGGCTGTCATCGAAGAGCCAATATTGAAGATAGATGATTCATCTACCTCCAATCAAAAGTGTTAGGAGCAAAGTTTTTTCTCGACGAATAATGAAGATACCAAAACTATAATGGTATCTTGATCTTCTTGGTTTATCTAAATCTCTAAAGGAGGTTTTTTTTTCTAGAATTTTCTTTTCAAGGTATATATGATGCAAATTATGACTTTCTTATATAACACTTCATTTATTAAAGTTAAGATATTTGATAGACTGTCATTTGTCATAATATTTCCTTGTTGGAGTCATTGGTAACATGTGTTAGCATGTATTCAATTGAATTATATGAATCAAAAATATTATCAGTCACAAGAGTTTGTCATCTATTGGCGGATCTAGGAAAAATGTGTTACCCTTGTGTTTTTTCCTGACAATCAAAACTACTTAATTAATTTTACAAATAATACTAACATATTCTTTACTGAATGAGTATTAGTACATCTATAGCATGTTCTTTTGGCTGTCATATTGCAACAATCTACGGTTGACTCAACAAAAGTCATCACAAGAGTCAACCCAAGAGACATTGATGGGACCGGTTGTAAATTATTTATACATTTATATGCAGACCATTCAAAACTAGGGACCAGGTGGATTAAGACAATATACAATGTCATTGGAGGGATTGATCAAGAAATTATGTACCTTCATCAAGATTCATGGATTATAATCATACACCGTGACCTCAAAGAAAGTAACATTCTCCTATATTCTGCGGTTGACTCAACAAAAGTCTTCACACGAGTCAACCCAAGAGACATTGATGGGACCGGTTGTAAATTGTTGATACATTTATACGCAGACCATTCAACTAGGGATTAGACAATATACAATGTCATTGGAACCATTCAAAACTATAGGGACCAGGTGGATTAGACAATATACAATGTCATTGGACGGATTGATCAAGATATTATTTATCCTCATCAAGATTCATGGATTATAATCATACACCGTGACCTCAAAGAAAGTAAAATTCTCCTCATTCAAAAAAAAAAGAAAGTAAAATTCTCCTATATTCTAGTATGAACCCAAAAATCGTATATTTTGGAATTGAAAGTTTTTTTGGTTTATGAGACGAGCTTGTCTTTAACGAGGAGCGACAGAAGTAATCGATGCATCATCAATGGAACAGAGCGCAGACTTATCCATTGATGAAACCATTGGTCGAAAGAAAAATCCAGGTGGTCGAGGCACTGCAAGGGCAATCGAGCTAGTAGTAAGCATTTGGACGATCACTGACATGGTTGGACGATCTTCAGTATCTTCTTGGACACATAATAAGGCGATATGGATGCATCTACTTATCTCGTTTCTTTGATAATTCTCTCGAAAGGATGAATCCACGAGCTCTAGTGGCGACCCACTGTTCCATAGCCTCCAAGTCTGTTGAACATTTTGAGACGTAAAAATCTTTGTGACTGTTTAATTGAGCAGACAAATTTGCAGATTTAAAGCGTTTATACTCACATATGTAACCAAGTTTCCGAAACTTCCATCCATCTCATAGAGGCTGCTGTTCTTCCTCCCGCTTATAATCTCGAGAACTAAAACTCCGAAACTATAGACATCTGATTTCATTGAGAATTGGCCGTACATCGCATACTCGGGGGACATGTAACCACTGAAACAATACTATGTTGAGTTAATAGAAGGACAATACAGTCTGTACATTCGATACAAGGCAAGAGCACAACTTACTAGGTTCCAACTACTCTTCTCGTATTTGCTTCGGTCTGGTCAATCTCGAAAATTCTTGCCATTCCAAAATCTGCAACTTTGGGGTTCATATCAGCGTCCAAGAGGATGTTACCCGCTTTGAGGTCCCGATGTATGATTGTGAGTCGTGAATCTTGATGAAGATATAGAATCCCTCTAGCAATTCCTCCTATGATCTTATACCGTGTAGTCCAATCCAGCTGGCTCTGCATTCTAGAGTCTGCACATCCATAGTTAGAATGTCAGAAAACATGGGTTCAAAAATGAAAATATTTGGCTAATTAAGAATTGGTTTATCTTACCAAACAAAAAGTAATCAAGGCTTTTGTTTGGCACGAACTCGTAGACAAGTATCTTCTCTTCTCTCTCCAAACAAAATCCGAGAAGCTTGACTAGATTTCTGTGCTGAAGCTTTGCCAAAAGAACAACCTCATTTTTAAACTCTTTTTCACCTTGTCCTGATGTTTTCGAAAGTCTCTTCACCGCAACTTGTAACCCATTAGGAAGTGTCCCCTAAAAAGATTGTGAATTAAACATAATCGTCCTCATCATATTTGAATCTCTTTATAATGCAACTAATTAAGATGCTCAATGAAACTGGTAGTACCTTGTAGACTTTTCCGAATCCACCTTGACCGAGTTTGTTACATATCGAAAACTTCTCTGTCGCAGCTTCAATAACCTTAAAATCAAACTGCAGCGAGCCTGCAGTTGTAATGTCATCCCCTTCTGCAAAACAAATGAAAGGTTTTAAGGATTCAGCTCTATAAAACTTTAAGCAGCACACAAAAATATATTTTGAATCGTTACCATCATCTGCAGCAGCTGTATCATAAGTCTTCTTCACTCGCTTTGTTACACGGAAGCTAAAAACAGCCACAGAAAGAAGAACAGAGACAGCGACCGGCAAACAAATTGCTAATAGTATCACCGTGGAATTTCCTCTTTTTCCTGCCAAAGTATTAGGTCAGACATGACACATGATTTCACAATTCTTGAATGTCTTAACCCAAAGTCAATGAAAGAAAAAGATACAGAGAGCTTTTACCAGGCTGCAGCGGAGGAGCTGAGACCGGGGGAGAAATTTTCACCGGCAATGGAGGAGCTGAAACCGGCGGGGACGGAGAGAGATTTGTTACAAAGTTTTCATTGTAGAAAGGGTAAAGCTCGTACCTTGAGTTACAACTCGGGAAAAGAACTCTTCCTCCAACTCTGCTGAAATTAAATTCCTTGATGGATCGTTGCAGACAGCTTAAGCAATCTTCTTCTCTTGGCAGATCAGGATTGCACTGAACCGATACATAAAGCGTGCGGGACGCAGTGAAATTCGACTTGTTAAACGCAAATTTCTTTGTTGTGCTTTTAGCCGCTTCCACTGCAGACTTGTTAATCAGAGAAAACACTGCATCGTTGAACCGGTCCGATAGGTCCGCCGTAACATTCTGATCAGTGTTCCAAGTGATTATTCTGGTTGTGGTTGCAGCATCAATGAAAATATTCCGGTCCGCGTATCCAAGCATGCACTCATCATACTGAATCAAGAACTCTTTCCCTCCTGGACATCGAGTCAGAGCATCTTTCACAGCAAAATTGACGCAGTCACGGCAAACTTCGGGCGACAGATCTCCTCTGCAAAGATAATGTCCGAATACCATGTCGGAGTCTTGACCCGTTGAGAAGCTATGAAATCCCATGTGGAAGAAAGCAGTGTGTGAAGAAAGAGTGGTCAAAACGGTTTGGAGATTGGAGAAGTAAGTTTTTGTTTTTGGTTTAATGTTAAGATTGGAGAAGTGAGTTGTGTTTGTTGATATCCTGTTAGTACAATTCTGGCCGACGTAAATCGGGTCTTGTAACTGTGCAGAAGCTCTCAAGCTTGCAATGAAGAAGGTGAGAAGGAAGAGAGAGTTTAATGAGGTATAAGCAGACATTATCCGATTCCTTCTGCCTCCCTCTCTGTCTGCCTTTTTTTTTTTTTTTTTCCTTTCTTTATTCGCTTTTGAGTCAGGTCTATGTTTTTTTTTTTTTTTTTTTGTAAAATAATCAAGTCAAAAAGTCAACTCCACGAGTAACATCAACTTTTATTGTTTAATTAATTAAAAGAAGAACAATTTAATCAACTCTTTAAAATTTTAGAATAATCATGTGAATGATAAATGAAAATTGATGAGTTCTGCAAGGCGCGGAGACTTTGGGTGAATAAGACAGCACCGTTTTTACTTCCTTACCGGACAAGTAACAAATGAAAGGTTAAAAGTTAAAACAGTAATTTCACAATCCAAATTGATCCAGTTATAGTCTTCATTGCTTCAGAACCAATCAACACTCTCGGTGTAAGGTTGACTTCTCAAGATAGTCGTTGACTTCCTAAATGATTGTACTTTATTTTGTTAACTTTACATCACTGTATTAGATTTTCAGTCATATAGGACTTGCCAAAATCTGAACTGAAGACTATACTAATAGAAAAACAAGAACTGAAACATGCCTACTTGCATCATTTTCTTCTCTCTTTTCCTCATAAACAAGACCATACTTGCATAACACATCTCTGTTCCAACAAAACAAAACTTTTTTTTTTCCTTTTTTTTTTTTTTTTTTTTTTGAAATCCGGAGGTAATTCTAAACCCATGGAAAGGCATAGACTAATCATTTTCATGCAAGCCTAAGACTTGGCTTTAATAACATAGTTAGGTGGCCAGCGGGAATCGAAACCGAGGGGAGACGGCCACATAGCCAGTCCAACACCACTCGGCCAACACCTACTGGTTACAAAACAAAATTTACCGTCAAAGAATTAGAAATCGCTATTATATCTCCGCACCCTTTTGTCCTCTTTCTCCTCTAATATATAAAACCCCTGTTCAAAAAATCGGATGCCTAGCCGATTAATCGCCTAGACGGTAGTCGGAGACCAGCCGTGGTGATTTTGACCAAATCAGCCGCATAAAGCAGTTTTCCGATTAGTGACAAAAAATCGGCGAATTTTACTATCAGGCGGATTAATAAGCGATTTTTTATTAATATAAATGGGCCATAATGGGCTAAGCCTTAACTAGGCAAATCCCAATTAAAATATGCCGAGTTAAGCAAGTGATATTTATAGGACATGTTTTCAGTCATTTGCTTCTCCTATTGTCGATGTGGGATAGTTTCATTTCTATTTACTTGTTTATATTTTTATTAGAATTAATTGCTGTCACGTGGCCATAAGGGAATTTTAGTCAACGTGTCTACGTAATAAAAACCCTTGTTCTAAAAATTTCCGTCTAGTTCCGATTACTCTCCGACTAGTCGCTAAACCCACTCCATTCGTCTAGCTGGTCTAGGCGGCTGCCTAGTTTTTTTCGTTTTTTTTTTAATTTATTGCTTAACAAAAATCTTGAAAAGTTCTAATTTGGTTTTATTATGTTGTTAGAAAGTCATTAAAAATCATTAAAAATCCAAAAAAATTATTAAAAGTCATTAAAAAGTCATAAATTTATAAATTTATGAATTAATATGTTAAAAAATCAATAAAAATCCAAAAACTAGTCCCCGATTAATCCCCGATTAATCTCTGATTTTTGGGCTAGGCGATAGGCCCAACCCGATCACCCGACTAGCGCCTAGCGCAATTTAGAACATTGATAAAAACTAACCACCAATCACACATACACATGTATCTATTTCACTTAAATAAAAAAATTATATACAAGTAAATTCATGCATGATCCAAACAAACAAAATTAATAGTATACTATTATGTATCAATAATATGAATATTTGTACAATATACATACAAAATTCTGAATCATGATAAATTTTGTAGATTTATTTTAATAAAAAAATTATTAGTTTTTTCTATATAATCTATATTTAACATTATATAATTATTATTTAATATTGATTTAATTAAAAAATTTTGAAAACTAATCACCGATTAATCTCCAATTTTTTCGCTATTCGCTAGTCCCAACCCGAGCGCCCGACTAGCACCTAGCGAATTTTTGAACATTGTATAAAACACATATTTTACTTACTTGCGGTGCACTTACAGAAAATGAACAATAATGGAAGCACTTTAACTAAGATAAATCTTTCTTCTTTGTCAATTTTATTAGTGTTTGTGGAACGTCTTGTCTTCAACGAGGAGCTACACAAGTAATGGAAGCATCATCGATGGAACAGAAAGTGGAGGAATCCATCGATGGACCTGCTCCTTCTACTTGTTCATGTCTACTCTTGAAGGAAAATCCATGTTTTCGAGGAGCTGCAAGAGGAATTGAGCTAGTAGTGAGCATCTGGACGATCGCTGACATGGTTGGACGATCTTCAGTTTCTTCTTGAACACATAGTAAAGCGATATGGATACATCTGCTAATATCATTTACTTGATAATTCTCTTGAAAGGATGGATCCACGAGCTCTAATGGCGACCCATTGCTCCATAGTCTCCAAGTCTATCGAACATTTTCATAATTAAAACGTTGTCATATAGAAGGAAACGTTGGTCATTTACATCTGCTAATGTCATTTACATTTACAAAAAAAAAACGTTGGTCATATAGACCCATTGCTCCATAGTCTTCAAGTTTCCTTAAACTTTTTAAGCCATAGTGCTTCTCCTTCCTTATATCAAGCCTTAATGTTTCTACAATTCAAACTTCTTTATTATTATTTTTTTCAAGTTTTTTTTAAAGTCTTAGACTTTTAGGGTTTTCTCAAACTTTTTTTTTTCACTTATCTTTTTTTTTTATAGTTTTTACCAAAAACAAAAAAAATCAAAAAAAAAAAAAATCTTCAGCAAGACGATCTCCGCCGCAGCCCAAGATTCAAGCTATGTCGCAACTCAACTATCTCACGTTATCCGATCTCGTTTTAACAAGATATATCTACTCCACTCCTTCCGCCAAACCACTGGCCCAACCTCAACCATCTCACGATATCACAAACACGAAATGTCGATCTCATACGTGGCCAAGCGTCAATATCTGCTGCAACCCACCATCGCTCACCACCATATTCAAGATTGGAGTGTCTAAAGCCCCTCTATCTTGAGGGGGCATATAGAAGGAAAAGTATCAATCAAATCAATTATTCAACCCCTATGATTTCTTCTATCATTACTATTATAATATTCTTTTGTACATCTATAGCATGTTCTTTTGGCTGTCATATTGCAACAATCTGCGGTTGACTCAACAAAAGTCATCACAAGAGTCAACCCAAGAGACATTGATGGGACCGGTTGTAAATTATTTATACATTTATATGCAGACCATTCAAAACTAGGGACCAGGTGGATTAAGACAATATACAATGTCATTGGAGGGATTGATCAAGAAATTATGTACCCTCATCAACATTCATGGATTATAATCATACACCGTGACCTCAAAGACAGTAACATTCTCCTATATTCTAGTATGAACCCAAAAATTGTATATTTTAGAATTGACAGGTCTTTTGGTTTATGAGACGAGCTTGTCTTTAACGAGGAGCGACAGAAGTAATCGATGCATCATCAATGGAACAGAGCGCAGACTTATCCATTGATGAAACCATTGGTCGAAAGAAAAATCCAGGTGGTCGAGGCACTGCAAGGGCAATTGAGCTAGTAGTAAGCATTTGGACGATCACTGACATGGTTGGACGATCTTCAGTATCTTCTTGGACACATAATAAGGCGATATGGATGCATCTACCTATCTCGTTTCTTTGATAATTCTCTCGAAAGAATGAATCCACGAGCTCTAGTGGCGACCCACTGTTCCATAGCCTCCAAGTCTGTTGAACATTTTGAGACGTAAAAATCTTTGTGACTGTTTAATAGAGCACACAAATTTGCAGATTTAAAGCGTTTTTACTCACATATGTAACCAAGTTTCTGAAACTTCCATCCATCTCATAGAGGCTGCTGTTCTTCCTCCCGCTTATAATCTCGAGAACTAAGACTCCGAAACTATAGACATCTGATTTCATTGAGAATTGACCGTACATTGCATACTCGGGGGACATGTAACCACTGAAACCATACTATGTTGAGTTAATAGAAGGACAATAGAGTCTGTACATTCGATACAAGGCAAGAGCACAACTTACTAGGTTCCAACTACTCTTCTCGTATTTGCTTCGGTCTGGTCAATCTCGAAAATTCTTGCCATTCCAAAATCTGCAACTTTGGGGTTCATATCAGCGTCCAAGAGGATGTTACCCGCTTTGAGGTCCCGATGTATGATTGTGAGTCGTGAATCTTGATGAAGATATAGAATCCCTCTAGCAATTCCTCCAATGATCTTATACCGTGTAGTCCAATCCAGCTGGCTCTGCATTCTAGAGTCTGCACATCCATAGTTAGAATGTCAAAAAACATGGGTTCAAAAATGAAAATATTTGGCTAAGAATTGTTTTATCTTACCAAACAAAAAGTAATCAAGGCTTTAGTTAGGCACGAACTCGTAGACAAGTATCTTCTCTTCTCTCTCCAAACAAAATCCGAGAAGCTTGATTAGATTTCTGTGCTGAAGCTTTGACAAAAGAACAACCTCATTTTTAAACTCTTTTTCACCTTGTCCTGATGTTTTCGAAAGTCTCTTCACCGCAACTTGTAACCCATTAGGAAGTGTCCCCTAAAAAGATTGTGAATTAAACATAATCATCCTCATCATATTTGAATCTCTTTATAATTGATTCAAAGTGTTTTACCACATCAATTAATAACTAACGTGCACACTACCGCAATCATAACGGTATGTCGATGTAGCACTTTAGGATCGAATCCATAGGGAATAAAGATTACACACCAAATATGCGAGAAACAAACTAAGTTAGAGCAAAACGTTTTTGGTTTTTATGTAAGAAAACAAATGCAAGAAAGATAACAAAAGACAAGAAAGCAAAACACAAGACTCAAGACAAAAGTGTTGGATCATGAACTAATTAAGCTATCAATGAGATGGTTTACAAGCAAACAATGAATCATTTGGAAGCATTAGACATCATTCTAGAACATGGAACACGAACGTAAAACTAACTCACTCTCGTGGTATCAATCTTCTTCATCGATTACTCGATTAAGAGACTAAACTCTGTTTTTGAATCGAAATAACTGATGAACATTAATCACAAGTCCATTTAGTTCACTTAACACTCAAAACATCAACTCCCGCAGGTTAGGATATGCCAAGCTCACAAAAGGTTTGGTTCAAGCATTTATTTGAAACCCTCTCGGGTGAGAAATGCCTAAGCTCTAGATACGAATGAATGAACCTAGTCTAGCACTAAACACCGTTTACTCGAATCTATCCCTAAAGCATGGGATGAGACCAAAAATCTAACTAATCTATGGTGTAGTTCTAGCTTGGTTTGTCATGCCAAAATAGCACCTACCTAATCTAAGGTGTAGTTCTAGGTTTTGGTTTATCATGCAAATCTAGCATAGAGAATGAACCTAAGTGAAGAATCTAACAAAGATCAACCTTAATCATCATCATCTAACCATCAACCAACCAAATCAAACCTAAACATGATCCAACAAAAATATACTATTCACAAGAACACCAAGAACATGAAGAACCCAGAAAAGTCAACTCACAAAAATGATAAGTGTATATTTTGCATGTTTTTAAGGTTTAGTTTCATAGGTTTTTAGTTCCAATTTGTATAGTTGTGAGATATTTTCATGCATTTAGGTCAAACTTGAGTCTCAATACATTTTAGATGTCCTAGGTTGTCTTTGCATTCTTTTTGGCTTGCTTGAGCCATTTTCAGGTGTTCTTGGAGTCAGAGGAGTTGAGGAGTGAAAATAGCCACATAAAAGGTCATTGCGGAATACAGAGATGCAAGATCAGGTTGAGACGTCAGAAGTTTGGCATTGGATGAAAGACTTCCCACCGATGGATTGAGCTCAGATTTTAACACAAAATATATCAATGGATTAGTTTTCATTTGGAAGTTGTTTGAGGCCATTCCAACGGTGCGATCAAAAGTTATACCGATATTTGTGATGATAGTCCAGTCTGGCGAGCAAAAGAAGCAAGATGAGGAAGGAGACCAGATCGATCGATCCACAAAGTTGGATCGATCGATCCCAAACATAGAACATTTCCCAGACCGACCTACAATGCCAGATCGATCGATCTCATTATTTTTTGGGATCGATCGATCCGCTCTGGATCGACTGATCCACGACCGAAACCATCCGAAGTACTTTAAAGATCGACTCAGACGGACAGTTTTCCTTTGGATTTAGCTTCAGAGGTCTTCATAAAAGTTGTAGATATTTGAGTTAGCTTTCCAATGGAGGTGGTTTAGAGTCATTCCGAGATGTGGTTCAAGAGTTATGACCGATTTAGTGAAAACGTATCTAACCGAAAACCAACCTCCGAAAACAGTGTAAAAACATGTTTTTAACTATTCCACCAAACTTTTGGTGACTTTGGTCGACCAAGACTCTTTAATAACTGGTTTTGAGCCAGATGTATGTATGCTTTATTATTTTAGAGAGGTTCTCTTCAATTCTTGGTGTGTGCTCAACCCAAGATCTCTCTCTAGAGATTCTTGGGTTGATTCTTCATGTATAATCCACAATTTTGAAGGATTCTTCATATATATATACTTTGATTTCTCCTTTCTTCTTCTTGAAGTTTCTTCTTCTTAAACTTGGGAAAGCTCAAGAACACTACTTGGTGTTCTTGATGGATCTTCATGTTCTTGCCATCAAAGAGAAGATTTCTTCATCCCTTCTGTATATTATGTCTTTTGATTGTTCTTGGTGTTCTTTTGAATAATAGGATTTTGTTGGATCATGTTTAGGTTTGATTTGGTTGGTTGATGGTTAGATGATGATGATTTAGGTTGATCCTTGTTAGATTCTTCACTTAGGTTCATTCTCTATGCTAGATTTGCATGATAAACCAAAACCTAGGACTACACCTTAGATTAGGTAGGTGCTAGTTTGGCATGACTAACCAAGCTAGAACTACACCCTAGATTAGTTAGATTTTTGGTCTCATCCCATGCTTTAGGGATAGATTCGAGTAAATGATATTCATGCATTTTCACTCTTTTTAGCATGCATTTCGTCTCGGTTTTATGTCTCATTTCATGCATTCATTGTATTTTTAGGGAGTCTTGCATAGTAAGTAGAGGTTAGTGAGTCTTAGGTAGGTCCTAGAGAGTCTTGGTGGTTTTTGGAGTCTTTTCAGGTGCATTTGGAGTCAAAAGGCGAGTTTTGGAGTTCACAACGACCAGCCATAGCGACCAGGAGGACTCGCTGCCATTACCTTGAAATGGGGTTCCGTAGCGACTGACGCATAGCGACCAGGAGGGGTCGCTGTGAAATCCATCCGTCGAAACCCAGGGATATCACAGCGACCACGCAGCGATCAGAAGCAGTCGCTGCGAACTCCCCACTCACAGCGACCTGTCACAGCGACCAGAAGCGGTCGCTACAGAACCATGGAGGAGATTCCCAGCAAAACCATAGCGACCACGTAGCGACCAAACGCGGTCGCTGTGGATTTCTGGGCAGCGAAGAAGCTCGCAGCGAC